>JAQPZY010001493.1:0-287500 GCA_029931535.1 Margaritifera margaritifera | reverse complement strand
TGGCAGTGGAACTTGTAGGGGGGAGGGGTCCTAACGTTTCAGATTACACAAGCTCTACGTAAGGGGAAAAAAAGGAGGACAATTACAATGACAAAGCAGACACTTAACACTAAATGCAGAAAAAATTATAAATATCTACATGATGAGATTTGCAAGAGAACTATTCTAAGATCATGCCTTTCATTCAGCTTGAATGAATAATATTTTATTGTAATTGATTAAACTTCCAACTGTTTTAAATTGGCCCAATTTACGCGATGGCGATAATGGAATATAAAATCTGAGCGATGAAAATCGCCAATCATTTTTCTTTGTCTAAATGGTGCGAGTGTACCTTGGGATTTCTATTATGGTACTCTGTTTCAAGTAACTTTCTTCATAGGCAAAATTATATATATATATATATATATATATATATATATATATATATATATATATATATATATATATATATATATATATATATAACTGAGTAGATAAATAAACAAATAAGTAAATAAGAATCAAAAGATGTATTATACTTCCAAGCCTCTTACAGGATGTATGTGTGTGTTTCTTTCTTATGGATACGAGTTTGTCTTTGTAAATCTGAGTGAACATATGTATGCATTGCATGCCTCTGGTTTGTCTTTGTAAATCTGCTTGAACATATGTATTGCATTGCATGCCTCTGGTTGAAATTACCAGAAACGTAAGTAAGACCATCTGTTTTGAGGTTAAGTATATTTACATTTTGGCCTGATTTCAAAGTACAAATAACGAGGCTATAAAAAAAGGTTTGATTACAACGAAATAAATAACCAATAAAAAGCAAGTTGCATGGAAGATTCAATTACAAGCTTCATCAATAAGTGGGATACATTAGTTTATTATTTATCGTAGCTTTGTCTCTCATGACGTTGTGTGTGCGAGCGCATGCTTGAAAGTTTTGGTATGGCCGTGTGGCTGAAATTGAAAGTTACATACTCTCTCTCTCGATCGATTGATCGATCGAGCGTAATTTAGCAGAGTACGTGCATTTTCCAAACTGCACCGCTAAAGTGAACACGTGACTGAATATGGCTCAAAGTTTGATCTATTCATCAAAACGTTTGCGTAATAGGCCAAATACATCACAGTGATGTAAGTTGGTTTCCGCAGTTGACTACGAAAAAAAAATTGTCTGACATTATGTTTCTAGAAACTTAATCAATTGGGTTCAAAATATTTAGGGTATAACGAATAAAGGCATGCACACATGAACATACGAACAAGCACACGAACAAACGGACAAAACTCTATATCACCTCCCAACGCTGGCGAGGGAACAATTATATATTGTTTTTAAAGATAAAAAGCCAGGAGATGGCAGAGTAGAGGATGCATGTTACAAACGTAAACATTGGGACAGTATGAACACTCATTATTCGGAGAGAGAACAAATTAATAGATATGAAATCTATGCGTGATAAGCGAAAAAATATTATTTTAAAAAAATCAGAGGTGTAACAAAATGTTAGTTGTTAACTGTCATGGTCAGCGGAGGTAAAGTTCATGTGTCACGTTTAATGGCCACTGCTGTCGATAGATCTGTATCTATTAAATGCAAGAGATAAATATCTTTCGCTCAACTCCTTCCTTCCCAAATGCAATATGCTCATAAAGTAATTCAATTCCGAGTTTGGTCACGTTATCTGCGTGCGTGCATACCAACAATACTGGACATTACCACACACTAATCGGAACATCCTCGTCTCCTACTGATGCGAGTCGAAGAACTTCGACTCTCGGAAAGAGATTCGGAGCATTCGCAACTTCGATGTCAATCTATCGATCATACCTCGAATATATGTCGATAACTGCCATTGGGATCAATTCGGATATTTACGAAACAAAGATTGACCGAGAAGTAACAAATGATGGAACTATTTTTGTATCCGTATCTTCTCGGTCAATCATACAGTCAATCCAATTGTAGAAATAGCCATTATGATCCGAATATATTGTTTATTTTTTTACGGAGAAATTTCAGGCGAACAAATTTAAAAGTTTTCTGTAAATTACTGCGCCGACATATATCTGAGGCAAATATTTGTCTCGCAAAAACAGCCGAGGTAGCTCCGAATGAGATTCGGAGGTAATAGTAGTGGTATTTCCCAAATTGGTCAGATTGTGGCGAACGAATATCTGGTAATAAAAGACAGGCGTTGACAATAACATTCGGAGACGTTTCAACAACCAATGAAATACATGCACTTTTAATTGTATTTTCAGTATTATCCTTGTAACTTATAAATGAAAAGATGAAGATATCAACACTTTCCATAGTTTCAATTTCTATTAATAAAATTAAATGTGTAAAAGAGTATCAGACAATAAATTTAAAATCCTTGTAATTTCAAATCTAAGTCATGTATCAAGATCCCTCACACGGTTCACTAACTGCTATATAGGTCTATAATAACACATAATTTGAAGATGTTAAATAGTATTTGAGTTATGAACGTACAAAAAAAATGTTTGAAATTTTTTTTACAAAATTAAATTTAAATTAACATAAGGTCTCTGAGAAGTAATTAATACTCAATTTCTCAATTGAGAATCATTATCCTTTTCAAGACCTTAATAGATATTTATACACTTTTATATGGCTATTTCTTTAGGTAAGGAGAGAATTACAAGTTCAACAATTAGCCACTCTTCTTACCTTAAGAAAAAGGCATAGACACAGAGAGAAAAGAAGTGACGTATAGTAAGTATACTAATCAAAGAAAAACAAGTATAACCTAGTGAATGACTTCTTTAACGTAGCGAAATTTTTATCGAGATGCAAGCATTTTGTGACACTTTTATAACAAAAAAGCCGGTGTATGAAACTGGCGTTCATTATTTTTTAAAAAAAGTAAAACTCCTCAGAATGTGTCATCGTCAGTCATAATCACACGAAACACACACAACACTGACAAAGCACTAAATACCTCAAAAGTTAATTTCTATGTATGTATGTATGTATGTATGTATGTATGTATGTATGTATGTATGTATATATGTATGTATGACTAGTAATTTGCAATGCTATAAATATTTGAAAAATAGCCCAGTACAATTGGACAATTGTTTTACTCTTGTCAATAAAAAGTTGGGGGATTATGTTATCCTGCCCGTCGGGATGTGCGTGTTTGTGTACATGTTAATTTCGTTCAATCAGACTCTCGCGTGACTCCGTGAGGTCTCCGCCATACGAGGGTCTGGTAAAATGATTCAGTGACTGTTGTTACCGATAGAAGGCGCGTCGGTCAAACTTTAAAGAAGTGAAACAACAAAGACATTTCTAGCTATCTCAAAATTTATCTTGACATACTGTCTGCATTCATTCAAGACAAAATTATATTGTAAGCCTCAAATAATATTATTCAACATCACTTTATAAACAAACGCCTATGCATGAGCCATTTCTCAATCAACCAACGAAGCTGTCCATGTTTAGGCGAAGCAAAACGTCACCGCATCATCACAATTACGTATTACGTCACCGCATCTCATCAGTCAAATCAGATCACTTTTCCAAATTTTGGTAGAGCTTCGTTCTAGCGTTACAAAGAAGACTCAATTTTTGTTACCAGACCACCGTATGGCGGAGATCTCACTGAGCCAGCCACGCGAGAGTTAAATTGAACGAGACTAGTGTGCGTGCGTGGGTAATGTCGCACAACTCTTCATACACCGTTTAAAAAAGAGATTGCAAACTTTGGGATATGATGGGGTGGGTGGGGGAGATGTGTTCCGCATATGTGCACAACGGTTTTGGAATTTGGATCTTCCCCCCGGTTGTGGAGCTTGTTGTTGGTTGGGACACATATGCATATATGTGTAATGTAAGGGGAGGGAGTACCTAATAACTATAGTACAATTTATGCGTTCAGTACTGACTATTTCAGTAACGGGTGTAATTTTTTAGAATTTGATGACACATACCTTTAAATGGCGATTATTCATTTTATTTGGATCCTCATGCATCCATATTCCTTTGGAAGGCCATTATTTACACGCCCCGAGACACACATACGGCAAAAATCAATGTTAAAGTACGTGGAGATTTTGGGACGAGGTGTGATTCGGTACAAACCGGATTAAATGTCGCGCGCTGTGATGTCACAATGAAAGCTATGCATGTTGAAATCAAAATTCGTACTACCCTATATTGTTACGATTAGACCCGACGTGCTTTTTTCTTGACCCAGTTTAGTGCCTGGCCACCATTGTAAAAGTCCATAGCGAATAATAATTTTCGTCCTGAAGTTTCTTGATGACAATTAAGGTGCAGAGTATTGAATATTCAGGATTGAATAGACTTTGGTTAAACTAAATTAGTATTAACTTTTAGAACAACAATTAATATTTAATTGAAGATGAGTAAATGCGCCTACACGACCACATTGACATGCACTTTGATAAAAGTATGAGCACAATGCTGCTTTCCAGCAGACTTTTGTTTTTCGTTGGTTAAGAAATCAAGCAGTATTGGAATTTGACGCACGCATATGTCTATGTATTTAGTTTATTTACAGACTACTTGCAACAACAACAACAAAAATATATAAATAAATAAATAAATTATGAAATTTAGGAGCCATTAAAAATACCTGTTACATTTTTGTTAACATTTGAAATTTTCCCTGAATTATGCCTGTCCATTTGTAAAGATCATCCGTGTAAAGCTTTTTGCTAACAAGAAGAAGAGAACTAAATTTAAGCATATTTGCTTGTTGCTCGTACTCTGCTGATGTATCTAATCGTATGTTGATAACCTTTATTATGATATACCCAATAAATATTGTTGATACTCTACCAAAGATACCGGTCATACAGTGTCTTTTTACCTTTAGATTAAACTGGCCATAGGGACTTCCAAGTTTCTCAAGGGACGTCCAAATTAGCAACCCAGGAAGTCCCCAGCGTCCAATTTTTATAAAAATGCACGTGAACCCTGCGACCAAATGCACGAAATATTCCCAATATCATTTATAACATTGTTCTCCTGACAGTTCCTAAGATAGATGTTCGGAATTTGATAAACTCTATCGTGGGCTGTTTCACAAAGCTTTCCTAGGAATGTGTTTTACAAAGATTCTTTTTGTTAATAAGAATTGTCATTAACCATTGGCATAATTTATAATGAGTACCGGGACTTTTTGTTGATTATTCTTCACAAATTCGGAATGCATTTTCTTTACTATTCATGTCATAAAAGTATATTAATTTTTTTCTTTAAGAAAATGTATATATTGTTCTATGCAAAATATGTGTGTGTGTGTGTGATTCCTACTACCGACAATCACAGTGTACGAGAAAGACACACATGGATGGAAAAAGTGAGGAGTTAGGGTTGGAGCGTAAATTGGTTTCTATGGTAACAACCCCAGTGATAAATTACAATTGTGAAGTAGATTTTAATATCAATGATGATGATGAAATCTTCAATGCCCACATTACTAGTCATGAAATTACCTTATGTGTTAAAAAACGTAAGAATTATAAAGCTTTTGCCAATGAGGTAATTTAAAATAAGTATATAAAAACAACCTTAAATCTAATGCTTCCATCGTATGAAAGTCTTTTTAAATTAATTCTTGATTCGGGAATTAAACCAGGTGGTTGGCTGGAGTTTTTTTTATAGACCTATTTGCAAGGGTCCTGGAAGGTAAATTAATCTAGAGAATTACCGTCCAATACTTATAGTAAGTTGTTTAGAAAAAATGTTTTCAAAATCTTGAACAACAGATTAAAAAATGTCTACTGATTCGATAATTCTGGTATTCTAGAAGGAAACCAGGCAGAATTTTTTAAAAGGCACTCAACAATTGATCATATTTTGGTTTTGCATTCTTTCATTGACATCCTGAAAGTAAGGAAAAAGAAATTATTTTGTTGTTTTGTTGACTGTCAAAAAGTGCTTGATTCTGTTTTGAGAGTTGATCTTTGGAAAAAGCTAAATAAAGAAACAATTTGAGTATAATTAATAACATGTACCAGGGTATAAAATCTTGTATTGAGTTTAATGGTGAACAGTTTTTCTTCGCTTGTAATTATGGTCTTCGACAAGGGAAAATCTCTATCCTATACTTTTTTTGTTTGTTATTTCTTATTGATTTAGAATATTTTTGTATCAAAATAGCAGTTATGGAATTCAAAATTAATATTTCACATGATGATGTTACAACGTCACTCGATGTTTGGATTCTTCGTTATGCAGATGATATTCTCCTACTAGCTGAGAATGAAATAAAACTTAAAGAAAGTTTAAATTCTTTTCTACAATACTGCAAAGACTGGAAATTAAATATTAATTATAGTAAACCAGAAATAATGTTTTTTGAACCAGAAACGTCAAGCATTTACAACTCTTTTTAGATGGTTATAGTTTAGAAGTAGCTAATCACTGTAAATATCTAAGCATTTTATTCTCAAAATCCAGGGCAAGGAATCAACTGGTAAGGCTTTTGATCTATTGTTTAAGAGAATATGGAACCTCGATTTACCTTTAGATCTGCAGTTAAAACTATCTGACCGTACCATTATACCAATACTTACCTATGTGAGTGAAATATAGGGATATGAAAATCTGGATCTAATTCCATAATGATTTTCTAAGGGAAATAAAAAATTTACTACGAAGTACTCCAGTCTATGTATCCAAATGGAATAATATTGAACTAAATTTCCTATAAAAATAGTGCACTTACCTGTCTTGAAATTCAGGAAAAACCTTAAATTACCTGTTGAAACTGGTCGATGGGATAAAATTCCATATGAAAATGTTGCAAATTCCACATGAAGATAGAAAATGTACCAAATATCAGAATAATTTTATTGGTGACGAATTCAGTTAGCTCTTTGAGTGCGAGTACTTTAGGGAGGCTAGACTGACTTTGATCAAGAAATATTATAACATACGTCTGCATATTGTTAAATATCAACATTTAATGACAAATGCAATAAATAATAGTGAAAAATGTAAGCATATGTGTTAGCAAACTTATGAACGAATTAGAAACTGAATATAGGTCTCGATAGTTACATATGCGGATTTCATATTTTCAACGATCGTGACTCTTTATATATTAAGCGAAATGTATTAGAAGATTTTTCATTTAAGTTATTGATATCGGGTTTGTACTAAAATCACATCGAGTATTTGAAAGGTGAAGTTTATTTTTCTTTAGATACTATTTGGACTCGTAATGTTTAGATAATACATTGCCCCCCCCCCTTTTTTTATTTTCTCTTTTCGTTTGTTTTCTTTTTTTGTTATTTTTTTTATAATTTTCTTTTTTCATTTCTTTCTTATGTATATTACACCATGATGACTTTTTATAATAGAACTTTACTTGTACTTGACTCGTATGCTTTATATCTATGGCCTGATTTTCTTTCTCAACAAAGTTTTGTTCTGTTCTGTTCTTTTCTATTTTAATCAAAAAAGGATCTTATGATACACTAAGCAATATGTGCAAGACACAAGATCATTACTGCAAAAGTTAATAGTTGTTATATGAAAATGATTCCGTCTTTTTCAAAGGGAAGCAGCCAGAAGGAATTAAGAGTTTAAACTGGTTCGGTCATTATTTAAACTCAATTGAAAAATATTTAAGACTTGTCACAACGGGTTACATACGGCTTTTTTTAACATTACATGTCTGCTCCTAAAGTGCAGCGGGGAGGCTACTTTTTGTACCTTCATTTTCAGCTTACAAATGTTTGTTTTTCGCGACTGGACCTCCCGAAAAACTAACCTTTTAAGAGTTAATGAAGCTAACTGTACCTGTAGGTTTTGCTGAGTTAACCAAGGACTATTTAATTAGTTTAGGTTTGTTACTATACAAGATTCTACCATAGTTATTATTTTAAGTGCTGTGTAAGGAGTACGAGTACTTCACTAGGCCACTGCAATATCTGGAATGTGAACAACTTTTGTAAAAGTTCTTGAACTTTACGTGGCCACACAAGATATCTGAATGTAAATGTGAGCAGTATTAGTAGATCACTGTAATATTTAGAATGTATGTATTACTGAAATGGCGAGTTATAAGTTACCGTTGTATCTTGATTAATTTTTCCTTTCAAAGAATAATGTGTAATTTGTCAGTTTAATTGGTGTTTGCATAGCAACGAAGGTGCTCAAACATCTTTCAAAATTGTAGATTCGCTGTTTTTACTAGGCCACATTTGACATTTAAAATATTAATATATATACAGAGGGTGGCCTAGAACTACCATTTATATACTACTTGTTTGTGTTTGTGTGTCTGTGTGTGTGCGTGCATGTGTCTGTGCATGTATTGTTATGCATGATGTTTATATACTTAACTTTTGTCCATATATGGAAATATAAAAGTGCTCATTCTCTTTTGGATTAATACATGATTTTGGGATTTATGTGAACTCCTTCAAATACATTCTGGATTACATCTTTGTGGGACATCAGGACATTCAAGGCTATTGGAATTATTTCAGAATATTCTATTATTTTGGACTTGTGATTAGGACATTTAGGATTATTTGGAATTTTACTCGCAAACTGTAAGTGTCTTGTGAGTTTTCACTTTAATTGTCTGGAAATAAATTACTTGTTGATTTTACTTACATTGTTGGTTTCACTTTCTTTCTGTTGCATATCTTTAAGACCTAGAGTCGTAACAGTATGTAAAAAAAGAAACAAGTTTAAATGGGAAACGATAAAATATTATTTTATTACATGTATGCCGTATCTTCCAATTTTTCACACTTTGGTAAATACACCTTTTGGTTCTTTAGAATTCCTTCTTTTCTTTGGTATGTATATATATATTTTTTATTTTGTTGAAGTAGTCCAGTCTGTATATTCTTTTGTATGAACTGCAAATTCGAAGTGGCCATGTTATTAGTCTTTGGTATCAATATTTGGTTAGTACTAGTGTTTTCTTTGGGATTAGTGTATATATACTTGGTTGAGTGCCCACATTTTGATGACATAATTGTCAGCCTTCTTCACAATTACAAATCAGCCGAAGTGCTGAAAAATATCTCTGTAATTTTTGGATTTCACTTTCTTATCTATGAGTAATTTAGTTATTGGAAGCCTTAATTGTTGAGTATTGTTTACAGACAAGATTAAAAAGAGATATTTTCTCAAGATGCAGGGACAAGTTAGACATAACCTTATTAACAGATACTCATTCTACAAAAAATATAGAAAGTTACTGGAGAAGTGAATGGGGTTTTGAACCAAAGTTTTGCTCTCATTCAAGCAGAAGCAGCGGAGTGGCCAAATTGTTCAAAAATACATTAAAATATGAAATACTGAAAGAAATAAAGGATCCAAGGGGAACTGCATTATTTTAGATTCTATAATAAATGATGCAAAATAATGTTAGTAATAATTTATGGACCAAATGAAGACAATCCAAAATTTTTTCAAACAACTCCTTGCACATATAGAGAAATTGGATAATTCACAAATAATAATTGGAGGAGATAGGAATGTACCACTGGACTATTTTATAGATAGAATTAACTATGTAAATAATAATAATAATAAGAAGAAGAAGAATGCACACAAACAAATACATTCAATAATGGAAGAATTTGACCTTATATATGTGTGGAGAGAGAAGAACCCCACTCTCAGAAGATAAAACTGGAGAGATCCTTTAAAAAAACAGGCAAGAGGCTAGATTACTTTCTGATATCATCAGACCTTCAAACACATCTGAAAAGCACTAATATTGACATCTGTGTTGCCATCACCTTTAAATTTAGTGACCAAATAAGAGGATGAGGTACATGGAAATTTATTAATAGCTTTAAGTGACTCTGAATGTGTAGATATCTTTAAACATTGTATATCTGCTACTATTAATCAATATAAAACGAATAATGGTGACAACAATCATAATGCAACTAATTTTAACATATTGATCAATTGCTTTGGGAAAGTTTGAAACTACTGATACACGGAAAAACTATATCTTAATTCTCTTTTAAAAAAAGACAAAATTATCAGCTGGAGAGAGAGATTGAGTCTAAACCAAAATGTTTATATGATAACGACAATCTTGATGATAAGGTCGATGAGATTGGCATACTGGAAGCAAATTTTAAAATTTTCCAGGAAGTTTAAGGCATGCTCTTAAGAGCAAAAGTAAGAGGTAAAGTAGAGTGGCAGAGAAGCTCTAAATTCTTTTGTAACCTTGAGAAAAAGCATTACAGTGAAAATTTGATTCCTAAGCTTATCCTTGATAATGGAAGTGAATTAACAGATCTGAATAGCATTTGAATTGAACAGAAAACCTTTTACAAAAACTGTTACTCCACTAGAAATACCCAAGTCAATAACTCTCATTTGAATACCTTTTCGACTCTACGCATCTTTTTATTTGCAAATTATCTGCAGATGAGAAAGACACACATGAAAGCCCTCTCTAACTTTAAGAATGTCTATATGCACTGAAAAACATGAAGAATGGCAAGTCAAAGGGATTAGATGGTTTTACTGCCGAGTTCTATACATTTTTCTGGATTGACCTGGGGTCTTTTTCGGTTAGAGTTTTAAATTATGCAAATGAAAACAATAGTCTATCAGTCACAAAAAGCTAGGAGTTATCACATGTATTCGTAAAGAAGGAAAATAAAAATTTGTTCTGAAAGAGTTGGCGACCCATCTCTCTCTTGAATGTTGATCTAAAAATTGCATCATCATCTATTGCTTACAGAATAAAGAAGGCAATTACCACAGATAATAAGTGAAACACAGGTTTTTTTTAAGAGTTGATATATCAGTGATTGTACATGCTTCATTTTTTATTTAATTGAAAAGACAGAGGTGTTATATAAATTTAATCTATAATGTGTGTTTAAATATTGTCCATGAAGGAAAGTTGTACTTTAGATTCTGGTCACTTGTAAACAGAATGTTTACAAGCATTTGAGTTCAATGCCATTCTTATTTACAGTTAGACTGTTTTTTTCATTGGAATGCTCAACATCCTGTTGGGATATAGGTCAAGTGAAAATGTGTATAAATAGGAATTTGGGAAACAAATAATTCATTCTTGTTTTAGATCAGTTTGTGGGAATCCATTTGAGATGAGATTTTACAGTGTGTGCCGTTAAAATCAGATATAATTTTAGAGGAATTATTTATTTAAGATATTCTTTGGAATTACTAAAGTCCTCATTGACTTTTGAATTAATAGATTTCTTTGGATTTTTGTGAACTCATTCAAAGACATTCTGGATTGTATCACTGTATTATATTAGGACATTCAAGACTATTGAAACTCATTCAGAACATTCTATATTTTTGGACTTGTGATTAGGGCATTTAGGATTATTTGTAATTTGATTCACAATATTGTAAATATCTCTTGAATTTCACTTTGTATTGTAGGGAAATAAATAGCTTGTTGATATTACTTACATTGTTGGTTTCAACTTCTTTCTGTTACATATTTTTTAAGACCTAGAGTTTTAACAAGAGGAAGACGACATCCCAGCATTTAGTTCTTCTTGATTCTGAAAAATCTTTTGATTCAATAGAATCGTCTTTTATAGAGAAGTCTTTAGAATTTTTCTGTTTTGGTCCATCTATCTTGAAATGGTTTCAATCATGATATACCTAGCTGTGTGCTAAATAATGGATACTGCTCTCTATTTTTCCCCATGTGCATAGGTTCAGACATGGTGATCCCCTTTCCTTATATGTATTCATAATCAGTCTAGAGTTATTAAGTGCTGCTTTAAAAAACAATCCAGATATAAATATTATAACTATTAACAATTCTCAATACCTGTCAAGTCAATATGCTGATGACCCGGCTCACAATGACACTTCACTCAACACTGTTTTCAATATTCTAGATAGTTCTCCTGCTGCTCTGGATTGTGGGTGAACTTTGACTAAAGCCAGGTCATATGGTTTGGTGCAAAAAGGGGTTGTGGTCAAGAATTAAGAACAGCAAAAAATATTACTTGGAATCACTCTGGTCGTTTTACACTGTTTGGAATTAAATTTGATCTGAGCAAAAGCAATACTACTGTCGTAAATTATACAGAGAAAATTGAATCAAATTAAAAAGTTACTTGCTAATTGGTCCTTTAGAAACCTGTCTATGGTTGAACAAATCACAGTAATTAAATCTTTAACTTTGCCTGTGCTTGTTCACCGTTTTATGGTACCCTCCAAAGGAAATCATGCAACATATTCAAACTCTCTTTTTTAACTTCCTTTGGATTGGAAAAGGTGACAAAATTAAACGGAACCTTCTATTTAATAACTGATCCAGTCAACCATTCTTATGAAAACTTCTTCTTATAGACATAACTGAAGAGTTTGGAGGGGACAATATTTTCTTGTTAAGAAAGAAGGACTCCACATAGTTCACAGAAGTCTAAAATTTTTTGGACATATGTTTTTGCATGGTCTGAATTGGATGACTATCCCACTACAACCCCTGAACAAATTTTATCAGTGCCACGCTGGTATGATAAATATATAAAAATAAATGATAATACAATATTTCTGAAGAAATGGTGTGAAAAATCTGTATTTTTATTAATGACATAATTAAGGAAGATGGCATGTTCCTTACATACAATGAGTTCATACAAAAATATAATATTATTACTTTTGTAGAATTCTATGGAGTTCTTGATGCAATACCAGGAACTTGGAAAAACACGATCAGAAATACTCTGAAATTAGAATCTCCGCTACATGAAAATATAAATCTTCTCAGGAAGCAGGACAAAATCACAAAATCATTTTATACATTATGAGGAAAATAAAAAGACTTCTAGTTCAAATAGAAACTAAATAGAACTCTATTTTAAATCAGAATTATTTACACAAAGATTGGGAATCAATACTTTTTCTTCCTTTCTCGACTAATCAGGATACAGGACATCTTAGTTTTCAATACAAAGTTCTCCACAGAATTCTCTATACTAATAGTAGATTGTTTAAAATGAAAATATCTGAATCATAATTATGTACTTTTTGTAATGAAGCAGAAGAGACTGTTTCAATCATTTTTTGGATGTCATTTTGTGAAAACAGTATTGATAAATTTTAGGTCAGTTCTTACCGACAAATGTCATATTGAATTAGATTTAACAGAAGATACCATATTATCTGTAATCAGAAGTTCACCAAATTGGGGATCATATATTGTATGCTCAATTTTGATTAAAAAAAGTGCATATATACTTGTAGAATTAAAAATTTCATTTCAAGTTTTGTGGCTTGCATAGAACAAATCAAATTTTATAAACATCTTGAATTATATTCTACATACTTGTACTCCTTGGCAAGGGCAGAAAAAATAAGACTATGGTGGGAAAAGATTAAAGCAGCACTGACAGCTATGCAATAATTAGTTATGTAACAAACATATATGTGTGTATGTAGGTATATATGTGTGGATTGTTTATATGTTTATATATGTATACACTATTTATTTTGAAAATTAGCAATATACTTTGTATTTGTATATGTATATAACCCAAAAAATATTAACAATAAAATAATACAGATCAGATGTGTTAAAAGCCAACAGTAACAACACCTACAAAAGACAAACAACAATATATGAAACAAACGTACATATATGATACATCAGAGAATGTGTAAATATGAATATTTCAGTAAGAAATGTGACACTATTGTTAGTACAATGCATGCACAAAAAGGTAAAGATATTTGAAAATGTGGGAGCTACAAATTTAAATTTAAAATAAATAATTTGTTTAGAATATATACATACAATAAACACAGTAAGGGAGCAGAATTAAACCAAAAGAAACTCTGAAAAACTAGATAACACAAATCTGATTGCCACTGAAAGCTAAATTAAATGACAAAAAGCACATTTACACTGAGGTCCTGACCATGCTTGAATCACCCTGTTAAATTCTTTTAATCACAGAGATTGTTCTTAATTCATTGGGCAGGCTGTTCCAGACTGTGGAAGCCTCCAATTTAAAAGAAAACTTAATGTATCTTGTGGTCTGTACCCTTGGTATTGTGGACAAATTTTAGTGTCTAAAATTATAGTTGCATTCTTTGAATGTGACCAGATTATTGAAGTAATTATCGGTAGGTGTTTTTTTTATGCCTTTTTGGGATACCTAAACTTACCCAATCTTGTAAAATCAGGATTGTACTAATGTGCTGTGAAACCCTATGCATACATACAAACATACACACACATATATACACATACAATCATACATACACAGACATACATGCATACATACATACATTACATACACATACATACACAGACATATACATACATACACATACATACACACATACATACATACATACATACATACATACATACATACATACATACATACACACATACACATACATATTAATATGTAAAGTATGAAGATTTTCCTTTTCTTAAGAGAATCATATGAACTATTAAAATTGATAAGATCAAAGTTTGCTTGCAACAGAAATACCAAATAAGATGGCAATATTCAAAATTTGACCTGTTAAATCATTTGTAGATCATTAACTTAATAACTGTGAACTAATAGCAGTTGAGACAATGTGAGATTTTATCACAAGATTTTTCACTCCTTATAGATTTTGTAGAGTCAAAAGTCCCATCTCATACATCATTCCAGATTACGTACATACGTGTTCAAGATGTTGTTGATATTTCCTGAAGACTTTGGACAGGTCCATTAGGATTGCACCCACATTGGAGCCGTTGTACAAGGCGCCTTTCCAGTCCTCTACCACTCTCAGTAATGTGCATAATTGCATTTGCTCATTCTAGCCGAACTCACACTTTTATTTTTCAACAAATGAGTCTTTATCATGAAAACCATGAAATAATGATTGGTTTGATTTGGTTTTGTGGGTTTAACGCCATTTTTCAGCACATGTGAGGTTATACATGGTGGCCAGCATATTTGGTGGAGGAAGCTACTGGTGGCAAATTGTAAATATTTCCTTGCAAAAGAAATGTCAAAATCATCACCTGCTATCCACATGTTCAGCTGCCTTAGAATTATTACCAAGGTTGTGCAACTGTCAATACATCCTTGTTGGGTTGTGGTGCCAGACTGACACACTATTGACCATATGCACTATCCTCAGTTCTTTGACATATGTCATTATGACAGTCGATAATCCCAAATTGTTAGCAATATAATTATTGTCTACCTCAATTTACCAAGTCAGATCAAAAATGTCTCTTGAGGTATATTTATTAATTTTGTCTGACAACTCAAATAATAATGGGGTGCAAACTGTTTCCCCAGAATATCTATATGGAGAATATATTTTCCACATGTATTTTCCTTGATTACAGAATATCTATATGGAGAATATATATTCCACATGTATTTTCCTTGATTATGCCTAGGATGACCAGATTAATTTACTTGAAGAAGTCACCAATCCTCAATGTGCAGCCATGTCAATGTCTTCCTGTATGTGTGCAGCTGTGTATACATGTGTGTGTATGGAGAGTGATTGAGAAGAACATTTAGTGTATGTACATGTGTGTGCATGGAGAGTGTGAGAAGAATATTTAGTGTATGTATATGTGTATGTATGGAGTGAGTGAGAAGAACATTTAGTGTATGTACATGTGTGTGCATAGAGAGTGATTGAGAAGAACATTTAGTGTATGTACATGTGTGTGCATATAGAGTGATTGAGAAGAACATTTAGTGTATGTACATGTGTATGTATGGAGAGTGAGTGAGAGGAACATTTAGTGTATGTATATGTGTGTGCATGGAGTGAGTGAGAAGATTATTTAGTGTATAAAAATACATGTGTGTGCATGGAGAGTGAGTGAGCTTCAAATTGTAACAATTAAATATTTATGAAATATTTGTTAGAATTATTATAACTACAGTGAAACCCTGCTATAGCACGCTTCGTTATAGCATGAATTCAGATATAACACGATCGTGGCATGGATCCCAAAATTTCATTAATTTTTTCATACATGAAAAAATTAATATTTTTGTTCAAAGTACGAGAAATAATGTGCAAAACATTAATTATCATTTTGGGGTAGAGATCGCATATTAATTTGGATATAACACAATCGTGGCATGGCTCCAAAAAGTTTACAATAATCCCACAAATTTCTTGAAGTACTGCAAAGTTTTGTGCCAAAATAAACAAAAGCTTGATTTAATAATTTGGCAAGATGTATTGTATTCTTGAAGACAAAAGTGTCTTATGATTGCATCTTTCTTTATATGAAAAAATATGTTAAACGTTTCTATTTGTGAATATTCATTTTAATCTTAGCTTATTTTTGAAAGATGTCAGCTTATTAAAAAGTTGATAAGTGTTAATCTTATTATTATTGAATCATGAACAATAAAGCCAGTAAGTCTTCTTTGTGTTTTTCTTCAATGCATTGTTAAGGAACAACTGGGTAGGGAATGCATGATATTATTCACTGGTCAGTTGATTGCGTGATGAATATCTGATAACATCGCAAAGCCATACGTGCATGTTGGCGGCTTTTGTTTTTAAAAAAAAATGTTTTTATAAATCATTGCCCCATAATTTGCATAGCCTTTAGCAGTGAGATTTTGATGATTAGTAATTATTTAAATTGATTGATTTATAAATTTGGATGAGAATCTTCTTTCTTATGAACAATAACTGTTCACAGAATGCATTGTACAATATATTACATGATATACAACACTTAAGATGCATGTGAGTTTTTCCACCTTTATTATAACACTGGTTAACTTTATTATAACACTGGTTAACTTTATTATAATAATGGTTCACTTTATTCTAACACTGGCTAACTTTATTATAACACTGGCTAACTTTATTTTAACACTGGCTCACTTCATTATAACACTGGTTGAAGAAAACTTTTCAGACTGAATGAAACATAACATTACAGAAAAACAAGTTAAGTGGCGATATCCATAAAAAAATTATCAAATAAAATTCCATGTAGATAGAGTTGCACAAGTAATCATTGTACCTTTAGTAGCTTACTTCCTTTAAAAAATTATGAAATAAACTGAAGGTTAACAACAATGAAATCATTCTTGAAAATCCTTTCTGAGCTCCAAACAATATACATATACCAGTACCTGTAAAGTTGTAAATCAAAGTTTACATAATCAATATGAGGTGAAAATTTTACAATAAACTCAAACTTTGTAAAGTGGCACTGACAACCATAAACGACCACTTACATATGATATTTTCGGTGTACCAGTCTGTGTTATATGACAAAATATTCCACAAAATCTGAATTCTGTAATATCTGATTTTTCAAAGGTCATTCATGTGCATTTATGCAAAATGTAAACAGTCCATTGTGTTCACTTCCACCATATGTTGGTAAGATGCAATAAGTATGGAATTAACTCTTATTAAATTTAATGATCCACATTACATTATACCTACAGGTTTACTAAAACTTTTTTTTCATCAAAACACTTAAAAAAAGTTTTGGGATTTTGGTTCTGAATTACTGGTATATTTAAGCATCACAATTTAACATATTACCAGGAACTAGATTTGAGTTTGTATTAGATGTATATCTCCAATGCAGACATGTAGACCAAAAACAACTAAGTTCTATAAACTGAAAAATATAGAAAAATTGGAAACATTGCTGTTAATGCATGAAAACTGAATAGGGTCATCTATATATGCATTAAAAAATGGATACCAACTTTTCCTTGTCTTTCTGAAGTGGTTTTAGCTGACCCAGACTGGTCCAATGGTAGGATTCAAACCAGCACCCTTTCGGTTGTGAGTCTGGCATGTTAACCACTGAACCACCACAGCTGCCTCTTTATGAGACAATCATAACTCACCCAATATAGAAATAAATGCTCTCTCTACAACTTGTAAATGTTATGGTATCAATTACATACATAAGGAAATCATTTGTATGCAATTTAGAGTGACAAAATGCCAACATGTTGGTATTACATCAAATGCTACTACAGATAAATGAGAAGAAATATACTAGTTCAAGGTAACATTAAAAACAAATTAACATAATATCTTTTATTTTAACCATTACAACAAATTATCAGTTTAATTCATAGCAAATATTTAATTGGATATAAACATATTCTTGCATATGATTGTAATCATATCTATCTACAACAAATATTCTATCAAATGTACATTGCAAGACATAGTAAAACATAAACCCTATACATGTACATTACAAGACATTGCAAACATAAACCATATACATGTACATTACAAGACATTGCAAACATAAACCCTATACATGTACATTGCAAGACACAGTAAAACATAAACCCTATACATGTACATTACAAAACATTGCAAACATAAACCCTATACATGTACATTACAAGACACAGCAAACATAAACCCTATACATATACAATGCAAGACACAGTAAAACATAAACCCTATACATGTACATTACAAGACACAGCAAACATAAACCCTATACATGTACAAGACACAGCAAACATAAACCCTATACATGTACATTACAAGACACAGCAAACATAAACCCTTTACATGTACATTACAAGACACAGCAAACATAAACCCTATACATGTACATTACAAGACACGGCAAACATAAACCCTATACATGTACATTACAAGACACAGCAAACATAAACCCTATACATGTACATTACAAGACACTGCAAACATAAACCCTATAAATGTACATTACAAGACACAGCAAACATAACCCTTTACATACAAAGTAAATTGATTCCTTGTGTAGATGTTTTCATTTATAACTTTAATATCAAAGCACTTGGCAAAAAATATTATTGATAGATTTTTACTTTAGACTAAAATTATATCAAGCTATTGAAATTTTGACATTCAATCTGCAAACTAATGAGGTCTTTAATTTTTAATGACACATCTTAATTTGATTACTATAGCAGCCTTAAAGATTGAGATAAATATGAAATCCTGTTCTTACCGGTACTGTCTTCCATCACATAAAAGTAACATTTTTAACAAGAGGCTGAAGTGGGTCAAAGATTGCACACCTAGCTGACATCTGCCTTATAGCCAAAAGCAAGAGCAGATGGAAAAGAAATTTAGGTCAGTATGATGCTTTCTGTTCACAATTCTTCTAATGCTGTTGATTGCATATGTAATGAAAGCAATTGTTTAAAGGTTTCTTTAGTTTATGCATCTTCATCCATATTTGATCATGCATTAGCAACATCTGTCCAATGTTGAAAGCTATGATACTTTCTGTCAAAGTCGGTCAAATTATGTTCAGCATTTATTTTAGATAAAGTCGTGTAAATGTTTTTATACTTTTAATAACGACTGCCATATCTGATGGCAGAATGGCATCATAAGTATAAATGTGAAAGGCATTCAAGCTATGACACTTTCTGTCAAATTTGGTCTAATTCTGTTAAGTGGTTATTTTGAAGAATTTATTAAGTTTTTCTATTTTTAGCAACTGCTGCCATATTTGAGGGCAGATTGGCATCATTTGTACAAATGTATATAACCCATTTATGCCAGGATGCTTTCTATAAAGTTTGGTAAAATTCTGTTTAGTAGAGAATTAACATCATTTGTATAAATTTGAAAGTCTTTAATTCCAGAACACTTTCTGTCAAATTCTGCTAGCAGTTTTTGAAAAGTTGTTTAAATTTTTTTCTATTTTTAGTATTGGTGGCCATATTCAATAGCAGATTGGCAACATTTGTAGAAATTTGAAAGCCCTTTATGTCAGGATGCTTTCTACAAAGTTTTGTCAAATTCTGTTAACAGATTTTTTAGAAAAAGTCAATTAAATGTTTTTTTTTCTATTTTTAGTAACAGTGGACATATTCGATGATTCATTGGCATCACTTGTACAAATATGAAAGCCCTCTGTGCCAGGATGCTTTCTGCTAAATTTGGTCGAATTCTTTTCAACAGTTTTAGTGAAGAAGTCATTGAAAGGTTTTTATATTTAAAGTAATGATGGTCATATCTGATGGTGGATTGGCATCATTTGTTAAATTATGAAAGCCTTCTATGCCAAAATGCTTTCTGTCAAATTTGGTCAAATTCTGTTAATCAGTTTTTGAGAAGATGTCATTTCAAGTTTGTTGTTTTCATTTTCAGTAATGGCAGCCATATTTGAAAGCAAATTGGCATCAGTTGTATCAAATCGAAATGTATTCCTGCCAGGATGCTTTCTGTCAATTTGGTCAAATTCTATTCAGCAGTGATGAAGAAAAAGTAATTCAAAGGTTTTTCTATTTTAAGTGATAACAGTCAAATTTAATTAAGGAGAAGTTTAAAGGTTTTTCCATTTTTTATACTTGCAGGCATATTTGATGGCAGATTGGCATCATTTGTATAAATTTGAAAGGCATTCATGCCAGGGTACGTTCTGCCAAGCTTTACTGAAATTGGTCCAGATGTTGTTGGTTGGTTTTTAATGGCCTTTCAAGACATTATTGGCTATAACATACTGAAGAAATGGGAGCTAGATGACTTTCCCAAGGACACACCAAGGCAGCTGAAATTGGTCCAGTGTGTTTTGACAAGAAGTTGAAAAAAGCAATTGTTGATGGATGCCAAACACACAGTGAATGATGGAGGACACATGACAGACTCTGGGCCATACCATAAGCCCATTTGTTTTTATGGTTAGCTGAGCTAAAAACTGACTGGCTATAGATGTTTTGTCAAAACATAAAAACATTTACTTGTATGTGAGAATATCTAATCACATCTCATTCTTAAGTGAAAATAGTGAAGCTTAGTGAACTGAAAACCATTCAAACTGATTTTTTTTTATTAGATCCTGAGAGATTATGGTGTTGAGAGGTTGCACTGTAGAAGAAAAAAAAATCCAAATTATCTAAGGCATTGAAACTTTGAATCCATTAAGTTTAATTATAAGACATTTTAACTTCTACAACCTTCCAATAATCATAGCGTCCACCAAAGTATCCAATTTGATTTCTGATACCTCCTCTGACTTTGGAGGCAACATTAACAGAGCATTCGCTGTGCACATACTTAGTAAACGACTACTGATCTGATTTCCTGTACTAGTTGCTACAGGAATAGGAGAGTCAGGTGACCAAGACAGGACAACTCTGTGATACTCGGGTCTGGGATCTAGTTTAATGGTTGCATCCACCTAAGAAAAAAAATATACTTAAGTAACTTTGAACCACATCTATTTTTTTCTAATACATGTATAAAGTGAATAGTTCACTGCTACTATAAAGATTAAAGAATGATTTCTGTATTTTAAAATCGTATTATTTCATATTAAGCTGTCAGCAAGCTTTTAATATACCTTGTGTGTTACAGTCACATGCATGTAAACTGTTGAATTACTAGTAACAGAACAATTATGCCTAAATTGAAGTCACAGGTATTTTGCTAATTAACTTCATTATATATATATATATATATATATATATATATATATATATATATATATATATATATATAGAGAGAGAGAGAGAGAGAGAGAGAGAGAGAGAGAGAGAGAGAAAGAGAGAGAGAGAAAAGGAGAGATGCTAGGTGACTGGCCTCGATTTAATAATTATTCTACCAGTGATTATTTTCAGCATTTTTCCTATAACAAAATCCTATAACATTTTATTTGTCCATACATTTTGTCCTATACAATATAAGAATGTCCCTAAAGAGCAGGACATACAGCATGTTGTGCAACAATTTTACTGAAATCTTATAATTTTTCAAGATAACCACTGTCAATCTAACAACTTACAAGTTTTATGGCTTTGATTTGTATATTTCCTATAATTATTTAGCAGACAAACTTTAGACTTTTCCATTTAAAAAATACACAACTGCACTAAAAAGTGCCAAGAAAGGAAGGTTAATTGTACAGTAACCATCTATGCTTACCTTCGCTTTAATTATTGTCCTGTGAGGATTTGGTTTTCCAGCCATTTTGTCCAGTGCAGGAATGACATACAAGTTACAAGTAACAATTGCTGACACTGGATTTCCTGGCAGACCAAAAAATAACTTCTTGCGGCCATTGTAGTCTAATGTAGCAAATGTTGTTGGCTTCCTGAAAAAAAGAGAGGAAAAATGAACCTGAAGTAAGAATAATATATTGAGAAATTTACAAAACAGTGAAACCCCACTATAACATGATAGTTGGGGTCCACATAGTGACATTATGCTATGCATCGTATGCTGCAATATCCAACCAAGTCAGTCAACTGAAGAAAATATTGCATGTGTATCCTCTTAGCTATACAAAGGTGGTGGGATGCAAAACGATGGACTTCATAAATGTAATTATCAACTTAATGCACATTAAATTAGAAACTCTTAAAACAGTTATTACATATTACATATTTATTTTTTTTGGGCAAAGAAACCATTCATTGGTGCATACATATAAATGTATAAGAAAACTGGCAGCTTAAATGTAAATAGTTAGAGTATGTGTACTCACCAGCTGATCTCATTATATCTA
The DNA here is from genome assembly GCA_029931535.1 of Margaritifera margaritifera. Taxonomy (NCBI): domain Eukaryota; kingdom Metazoa; phylum Mollusca; class Bivalvia; order Unionida; family Margaritiferidae; genus Margaritifera; species Margaritifera margaritifera. Next base: position 265,016 of record JAQPZY010001493.1, on the reverse strand, counting down.
TAATAGTAATTCCATCAAAAATGTGCACCAAGAAGCATAATTTCTTGAATTTTTTCTTTGCTAGATTCCATTTGAATCCAAATACTTGATCTCTTGCTAATGCACTCACACCAACTTATTTTCCAAAACACTCATATTTGTTGGATATGTCCAAAGGGTCTGATTTCTGACCAACAATAAAATGCATAAATCAGACATTGGGACTTCTAAAAAGAAACTTGTATTTAGGCTTTTAAAAAATACTTTAACTGAAATTCATATTAGGAAGTCAAGGGTATTGACCTTGTAATGTACTTGAGAATTCAACAGGTGTGTATAACTGCCTTAACCCAGTTTGAGAGTAAACCATTCAATTTCATGAGTAAAAAGCGAGTTCCATAAAACAGTTGAGTCATTCTCTAAAAGAAGGAAGGAAAAAAATAAATAAAATAAACCCAATAATCATTGAAAAGTTTGTTTATAACTATGACTTTGCACTACTGCACAGCAAAAATAGGGAAGTAGTATGTTTGATTATAATAGCAAATCCCTCCACCCCTATAACATAAATGGTTCTGTTCCAGTAAGTGTTAGCATTACAATAACAAGTACCTGTCTATTTGGGAGTGATCTGAAGCTGCTGTCTGAGTAGAAAATAAAAAGGATTAAGGGGGGGGGGAGGGAGTACAAATATGTGGCAAGGCCTAAAACTCCCCTGACAATTTCGGATGATAAACTTGTTTCAACGGGTGTGTATAATAGTTGACTGAGCAGGCATTGGTGGTCTATTGTTTTCTCTTAAATAGGTAGGTAAATTAACTGATTTATAAATTTGAGTGAGAAACTTTTTCAGACCACTGCATTGTTTGGTTGTGTATGCTTGATGCCTGAGCAAACATCTGTTGGCTACTGTTTGCACTGCATTAAGCAATGACTATATGCAGAATGCATTCAAGACAAATGCAAATAAGACTTAATGGCTTTACTGTTGATGGTTCAGTAATAATTAGATTAACTATTATCAGCTTTTTAAGAAGCTAACATCTGTCAAAAATAAGCAACAAGCAATGATGTTTTTTTCTTCAAGAACACAACATATCTTGCCAAATTATTAAATCAAATTCTTGTTTATTTTCTCACTGATGCTTTGTAGAACTTCAAGCAATTGGTGAAATTACTGTAAATTTTGTGGAGCCAAGCCACAACCATGCTATATCCAAATTTGTGATATAACGATGCGTGTTATAGCAGGGTTTCAATGTACTGAGTAATGGAGAATATATCCTATGGAAGTCCAAAATGGTCTACCTCAGGGGTTTTCTTGGGATTTCAGCACTGAGTGTCCTATAAAGAGTCCAAATGCTATTTATGAAAGCTTTTGAAAACAAAATTTAAACAAAATAGGGAGATCCAAAAACACATTTGTGACTATTTCTGGGGGTAAGGGACTCTCCCTATGGGGTGAAAGAGAAACCCTGTACCTCTAAATAATTCCTTTTGCTTTTTCAAACAAGAGTCACCTTCAGATGACATATCCTTCCTGCAGTCCCCCACTTATGTAAAGACTCCTACTGAAAGTTCTCAAGGTCCAGCACGATAAATTTGTGTATACTGCTGGTACTTACAACAGTATCCTAAGGTCCATCATTCTCAATGTACATACTACTTATGCTACACTTTGTTTCCATGGTAACATAAAAAAAAATGTAACTTGCTTGACATGTAAACCAAATTTGGTTGAAATATCTTGAATGGTTTGAGAGTAATCCTCTAGAAATAAAAATGTGTATGGATAGACAGACAGACAGATGGGCAGACATAGTTATAGCTATATCCCCCCTCCATATTACATACCAAAGGATAAAAATCACCCCAAAAAAACCCAGATTTATCTACATTGCCCACCCTGCCAAAATGTCTGCTTGGAGACAGAATGATTTCATATATAAGCAATTTGCATGTACAAAATATACAAGGAAATACATGTAATAGGCATCACAAGTTGTACAGACAGCAATAGGCTTTATGAGTTTTGCTCCAGAAATGAAAGTGTGAATGGTGATAGATGATGAACTGTATATAATGTATATATGTATTAACATTTAATGGCATGTCAGCACAATAATGGCTATATGGTGTCAATTAAAAATAAGATTCTAAAATAGCGAAAGTGAAGAATTACACAGAAAACTTTTGGAAGATAAACCCTTCCAAATAAATGTAAACATGAAATACTACAAGATAAAATATAAAAGATACAGATGTTAAAATTCTGTAAAATATTGTAATACAAATAAAATACAAAGTCCTGACAAATATAGTGTCAAAATTTGTTATATAAATGCATTTCCTCAAAATGTCCAAGATTTTCCGGGTGGTTCATCATCATAAAGTTCCTTAATTGAGTTAAGATATAAAAAAATCTGTCTCACTGGTGGAAGTTGATACACTCGACAAGAATGTGTTCCACTGTCAGTGGACACTGGCAGAGAATGCACTCTGATCAAGGTTCACCCTTCTGGTGGTATGCATGAGTCCGATATGTGTGTCCCGTTATGAGATCAGCACAATACCAACCTCATCTCTGCAATTTGTTCTATATGAGGGATGCCACTCTCCAATGATGGATTTGATGTCAAGAAGCTTGTTTGTGGTGTTTTCATCCCACATATTTTGCCAAGTATACAAAACATACTAATTTATGTAATATTTAAAGTCACTATGTGGAATCTTCCATTTGGAAATGGGTGACACAAGGGCAACTCAGTTTGGTTTATCTGCCCTTTCATTACCCTTAATACCAATGTGACTTGGCAGTCAATAGTACAGAATACTATTTCCATATTTTAGGAACAAATCAAATCACTTCAAGATCTGGGATATTAATTGCTGGTCAAATTTAAGGTTTTGCAAGGCTTTCAGGATGGAATAGGAATCCAAAAAGATGATGACATTTATATTTTGAGAGGTTTCAATGTAGTAAAAAGATTTTAGGATGGATGTAATTTCTGCAGTAAAAATGAAGACTTTATCTGGTAAACAGCCTGAAATGGTGCCATTGGGTGTTACAACAGCAGCTCCAACCATGTCTCCATCCTTCAAAGCATCTATCAATCCATTACAACTGCTGGGCAATGTTTGGCAATTGAAATTTCATGTAAGTCACCTAATATTTACATAAAAAATAATAGAAATTTGAATTTCAAGACCATTTTACACAAATTGACCTTGTTGTGCTAATTGTTAAAAATTGTAACTATTTCCCCCTGCTATGATACTGCCTGAGGGAAAGGATAGATCATCTAATAATTAATTTTGTGAAAGCTGGGGGAGTAGTCTTCCTAAAATTACGGTAACATAAGTTTCTAAAAGTTGGGTATGGTCTTATCTCTGAGTATGGGTTTATAATAGGTGAGTTACGCTAAATTTCAAACTTAATTTTGGGAAGATTTACAAATGGAAAATAATGTAAAGAAAGGTCAAGGATCAGTGGTTATAGCTTGCCAGATTTCTGACCAAAACACTGCAGGTTCGAACTCTGCCCAGACAAGGCCAGGTTTGTCACAATGCTGTGTCTCAAGACAAGGTGCTTTACTCCAATTGCCTCAGCACCATATAACCTTTCATGCGTTGACGTGTCATTAAACACCAAACAAACAAAATCAAGACAGGTCATGTATAAACAGCAGTATGTGTAGATATTTTATTAGTTCAATATTGTTGTATGTACAAGCTGGGAACTGTTAAGTCAATACGTTTTTGATGCCTTTTATGTCTAAATAGGTACTAATCAAAACTTTTCTGTTTCCTATAACTTTAGAAGTGTTCGTAAGGAGTAAATATGTAAGACCCACACAAATTCCATTCAGGGACTTTTATTTGCTCAGTTGTAAACAAATCACACAAATGCATCTGACAGATGCACATTGTGAGAAGGAAATATCCATAGGGTTAGTATTAATGTAACAATAACAATTTTATTATCCATGAATGGGTCAAAGGTCATGATGACATAACTACCACTTAATGGACCCATCATATTATCTTTTACCACAGATAGTAAAACAAAAAACCCAAACACAAAAAATATTTGCCTAGAACTTTTAAGGTACATATTTTAGGTAGCAATGTCTGCAGAATGCAATCTCACACTCTTACGTCACAAGCATGCAGAATACTTCAAGCTTGTTTGTTGATGCTTTATATGTTAGCCAATTGCATCATGCACTCAAAGTGTTTGAAGAAATCAGAACTGTTTTGCAAAGGAGAACCAGTTAATATAAATGGCTTTTACTTCAGTGTCTTAGGTGCACTACACTGTTTTCATAAAATATTGCTTATAGTAAAATTATGTGCAAAAAAACTTGCTTTGATTCAGACAGTGCCATCTCGAAAAACACACTGAACTCAAGGCAAGTTTTTGCTTTTAATTTCTCGTTTGAGCGGCTCTGATTTTTTTAAACACTAGAACCAACTGTTTCAATCAGCTGAAATTTAATGCTAATGCATAAAACCCACAATGATCCAAATGCATGTGATATAGCTGAGATTGAGAATACATAAAAACTTATTTAATGCAATTTTCTTTGCACGATAATTAATGGTCATACAGTCACAACATGTGCAAGAGGAATATAATCAGCCATACTGGGATTTTACTGCAAAAACAAGAAAATGTCATATCCACTATGCATGTATAAGGCATGCCAATCTGCAAAATCTTTGATCAGATCTGTCACTGCACAATGTGCCAGGAGATTAGAGTCTATACATTTTGCAGATGATTTCAATGTGGTAGGAGATTACAGTCTATACATTTTGCAGATGATTTCAAGTGACCAGCATAGATCTTGATCTACTAGTAAATAATATGGGTCAATACTTTTCGATCTACCAGCACTTAATACAGGTCAATACTTTTCGATCTACCAGCACATAATATGGGTCAATATTTTTCATGATCAGATGCAAATTATAATACAGGGACCCCTTATTATAATGCTATTCAATAAAGCCGTAAAAGTATAATGTGTTAGACATGCAGTCACCTTATACTGGGATGCAATGTACTATGTTATATGTAAAGTTGTCTTATACTGGACTAAATTATCATGTGATCCTTCACTATAAAACAGTTCAAGGGAGCCACAAAGTGTACTGTTATATGTGAGGTTGCCTTATATTGATCACTCACTATAATGCTGTTCAAGGGAGTCATAACAGTGTACTGTGTTATGAGGTCACCTTATACTGGGGTACATTATACAGGGATCCCTCACTATAATGATGCTGAAGAGAATTACAGTGTACTGTCTTATAGGTGAAGATGCTTTATACTGGGGTACATTATACAGTGATCAATCACTATAATACTGTTGAAGGGAGTCATAAAAATGTACTTAGATATAGGTGAGGTTGCCTTAAAATGGGGTCTTTACAGGGATCCCTCACTATAAGGATGTTGAAGGGAGTCAAAGTGTATTGTGTTATAGGTGAGGTTGACTTATATTGGGGTACATTATACATTGATCCCTTAATATAACACTGTTCATGGGAGTCATAAAAGTGTACTGTTATAGGTGAAGATACCTTATACTGGGGTACATTATACAGTGATCCCTCACTATAATGCTGCTGAAGAGAGTCATAAAAATGTACTGTGATATATGTGAGATCACCTTATATTAGGGTATATTATACAGTGATCCCTTATTATAACACTGTTCAAGGGAGCTGTAAAAATATGCTGTTATAGGCAAGGTTGCCTTTTACTAGGGTACATTATACATAGTGCAGCACTCTCATTATAATGTGGTAGCTGGGGTCCATCACTGCCGATCGTGTTATATACTGAACTGTGGTATAGGGAGAATGACTGAAATTTGATGAATAAATGTATGTGTGTGGCGGGGAATAAACAAAACACTAGTCAAAACTGCTGACCACATTATATACCAAACTACGGTATAGTGAGAACAGTTGAAATATCGATCAATATGTGTAATGGGTTAGGGGGGCAGGGGAGATTTTTAAAAATGGCAGTCAAGCATATAGCAATGATTTCAATTTATGTCATTTAAATATAGTTTTCGCTTCATGATATCTGCGCATTTAATTTTGTCAAAAATAATGTTTCAAGAATGAAATGAAGCCATACATTTTTGTGGTTTTGCAGAAAATACCCTTTTTGTTGGTACAAAAATTCATGGATTGGGGAAGGGGTCCATCTATTTCCACACCAGTATAATTGCTCACTGTGTCTTTAAATTCATGGATTGAAGAAGGGGTCCTATTGTTTCCACACAAGTACAATTGTTCATTTGAGTCATTAAATTCATGGATTGGGGAAGCAGTAATATTGTTTCCACACCAGTTCATTGTCTTTAAATTCATGGATTGGGGAAAGTCCCTTTGTCTCCACACTAGTGCAATTGTTCATTTGAGTTTTTAAATTCATGAATTGGATAAGGGGGCCTATTGTTTCCACACCAGTTCATTGTCTTTAAATTCATGGATTGAGAAAAAGGGTCCTACTGTTTCCACACCAGTACAATTGTTCATTTGAGTTTTTAAATTCATGGATTGGGGAAGGGGTCCTACTGTTTCCACACCAGTACAATTGTTCATTGGGTCTTTAAAATTGTGGTGCATAGCAAGCATGAAATTGGAGAAGGGGTCCAATTGTTTCCACACCAGCTCACTGTCTTTAAATGAATGGACTGAGAAAAAGGGTCCTATTGTTTCCACACCAGTACAATTGTTCATTTGAGTCTTTAAATTCATGGATTGGGGAAAGGGTCCTATTGTTTCCACACCAGTAAAACTGTTCATTGGGTCTTTAAATGTGTGGTGTATAGCAACCATTAAATCTACAAAACTGCTGTACCTGTAAAAATAGTGACATCACAGTATTTTCAATAGTTTTGTCATTATTATCAAACACTAAAATTTAGTTGTTGGTACTAAAAAGTTTTAAGAAAATCTAATTAATATATTTGGGAAAAATTGTTGTTTCTAATAGTAGGTTTTAGGGGTTCCTATTATGACATCATAGTTAACCATTCACATTGCAGTAGCTGTCAATACAATGGCCACTGCTACATAATTTTATGTAATTGAATCATGCTTTGCGCTTAGGTTCTGCTAGATACCATCTCATGAAATCCTCACTCTTCAAAGAACTGAATAAATTCTTACTTTTTGCAGTTCTGTATTGCATATCAACAATTTTAAATTAGTGATTAAAAGAAATGACGGCTGGTGAGTCAGGGCCTGACCCAATATTATACCTTCTGTGCAGTTTTGAAAACCTGATTGGCAGTTCATATTTTTCAAAATAAAAGTTTTTCCACTTAATTTAATCAAACTTTGCTGTATTTTGTCTTCTTATTGAAAATTATTAAGGATGATTTTCATATTACTGTTTATAAGACAATATCCGTGAAGAACAACATCGCTTTGGTGAGAAAAACTAATCCAATGCAAAACCGGACATACTTAACCAAATACTGGCAAAAAAAAACTTCACAAATATGTATTGAAATGAATATTTTATAAACCAGAGTCATATTCAATTCAAAAGAAAAAAAGGACAACTTTAGAAGCGATTATTTTTACTTTGTCTTTACGCAAATTTCTATTAATATGTAAGCATTACTTTGTAAACCATATCTTATCCAACATCTCAACATTTTCAGAATATATTAGACTTCATACATGATAGGAGATGATAAAGTAAATAATGTTATTAACATTTTTGGGGAGATAATAAAGAGTTATTGTTGGATTTTGAAACTGATTTATGTGGTTGGTTACTTTTCATAAAACGATACATGTAAGTAATATATCATGTACACATTGTGATTTAATTATTTAAAGACAAAACTACAACATAAAATAAATGCATCCAAGACAATTTTTTAGCCAGCCCTGTTACTCTCTGTTGACAATACTGAAGGCCCAGATTAAGACTGGCTATCCTCGTTACTAAAAATAGAGCCCTATTGTGTCATTACAAAAACCTTCCCATTGCATTTTGATATAATCCCCTTATTACCTATGTTAGGTATGCTTGTATCAATTTGAGATGAAACCAGGCCTTTTTATGTGAAGGTGTTCATTATTATGAGAAGGTTTTTTCATAATGAGAGACCACAATACAGTGAAACTGCTTTAGTGGAGTCCTCCATGTCAAAGACATCTGCTCATAATGGATGTTTAAGACACCCTGTTTAAGAACCTCTTTTCTTCATTTCCTGTACATATGTAACCTCTTTATAAATGATACTTGTCAATAAAGGACACAATTTTATAGTCCCTTTGATGCCCTTCTTAGATTGGTCCTGCAACAAGAATTCAAGTCTCATATAGGTCTCAATGTATGTGTACACACAGATGTACGTAAAATCAACCACATCTGAACAGATCCCCCAATCTGAGTCAATGGTTTTGTCAATGGAATTGACTCCAGCTGAAATGAAAGATTTCACACCTTGTTTCATTTTGCTGAACAGTAAACATATATCATCTAAATTAAAAATATTTATACTGAACCTACCTGAAGGCCTCCATATTTTTACTGAACCTACCTGGAGGCCTCCATATTTATACTGAACCTACCTGGAGGCCTCCATATTTATACTGAACCTACCTGGAGGCCTCCATATTTATACTGAACCTACCTGGAGGCCTCCATATTTATACTGAACCTACCTGGAGGCCTCCATATTTATACTGAACCTACCTGGAGGCCTCCATATTTATACTGAACCTACCTGGAGGCCTCCATATTTATACCAAACCTACCTGAAGGCCTCCATATTTTTACTGAACCTACCTGGAGGCCTCCATATTTATACTGAACCTACCTGGAGGCCCTCCATATTTATACTGAACCTACCTGGAGGCCCTCCATATTTATACTGAATCTACCTGGAGGCCTCCATATTTATACTGAACCTACCTGGAGGCCTCCATATTTATACTGAACCTACCTGGAGGCCCTCCATATTTATACTGAATCTACCTGGAGGCCTCCATATTTATACTGAACCTACCTGGAGGCCTCCATATTTATACTGAACCTACCTGGAGGCCTCCATATTTATACTGAACCTACCTGGAGGCCCTCCATATTTATACTGAACCTACCTGTAGCCCTCCATATTTATACTGAACCTACCTGGAGGCCTCCATATTTATACTGAACCTACCTGGAGGCCTCCAGAATAACTTTGTTGAATCTGTACTTCTTTATATCATTATAAACAATATGAATAAAACACTTTGCAATAACCATAACTTTGCTATATCTATGTTTGCATCGTGTTTACCTGTATCACACTATTCCTAGCAGAATTTTGTATATCAGTTTGGTACTCATAAAAAATAAAATGCTTGACCTCATATGATCATGACAAGTGATACAGAAAACAGGCTTACCAGAGAGATCAAATACAAAAAAGAATATGGGTGACCTCATATGATCATGACAAGTGATACAGAAAACAGGCTTACCAGAGAGATCAAATACAAAAAAGAATATGGGTGACCTCATATGATCATGACAAGTGATACAGAAAACAGGCTTACCAGAGAGATCAAATACAAAAAAGAATATGGGTGACCTCATATGATCATGACAAGTGATACAGAAAACAGACTTACCAGAGAGATCAAATACTAAAAGTATATGGGTTTCCAGGTTATTACAAGTATGTGCAAATTCAAGCCAACTGACTGAAACCTTTAACTGACACAAAAGCTTCATTTACATACACTATAACTTTAAAGCATTATTGTCTCAATATTTTTCATTATCACCTTTGAATGTAACAATACATTATGTGGTCATCTGCTACACCATGGTTGAAATAGTGCACTCAAGTAAGACTAAATTACCACATAAGCTTTCTATACTGTTCATTACATGTTTCTAACCTGTCAAGACTGACATGTCTAGACTGTTCATTGCATAGTTCTAACCTGTCAAGACTGACATCTATACTGTTCATTGCATGGTTCTAACCTGTCAAGACTGACATGTCTATACTGTTCATTGCATGGTTCTAACCTGTCAAGACTGACATCTATACTGTTCATTGCATGGTTCTAACATGTCTAGACTTACATGTCTATACTGTTCATTGCATGCTTCTAACCTGTCAAGACTGACATCTTGCTGTGGTGCAAAGAGGCAGTGATTGGTTCACAAAACAGAGAAACTTGATGAAACTGACAGAATTAATATGTACATATATATTGAAAGAAATGGAAGGTTGGTGCATCTTGTGTCTTTGATGAGTGTTTCTGGGAAGTTTACACTATTTTAGCCCAGGGCTTTTTAGCTCCTCATATCACTTCACACCTATCACCTAGTCAGTCTTGACATGATTCTGTTGATGACATCTGTCATGAAAATGATGGGTAACATCAAAGCCAACTATGTAAAAGAAAAAAATGTTGCCACAACACGCACATTGAGCAGCATTCATCAGCCAATATTTTGTAACAAAACCTCCATGAAAATGTACAATTTGTACAGGTTGACAACTTCATTATTTATCTTAATGTCAGATCTTTATTATGTATCACATCACTCATTTGTTTTCTTTGCGGTAGCTTAGTTGGTAGAGCTTCGCACTCATAATACAAGGGTCACAGGTTCGATATCTGCACTGGCTGGCCCAGGTCATCTGCCTCTGTTTCCTTGGGAAAGGCATTTAGCTAACATTTCCTCTACATGATATAGCCAATAATGTGTTAAAAGTGCTGTTAAAAACAACAATAAAAAAAACATTTACTCTCTTCACAGATTTTTCCTGATTACTGTAACCTCCAGTTTAATAACTGTTTTGACATTTTTATATATATAGTTTAATCCCTGAGGGATTCACACATACACTGTATATAGTTTTTACATGGGCTCTAAGCAGGACTATTTACTGTTCATACAGACTACATGCTTCAGACATGTATAAGTGGACTATTTTATACAGACTACATGCTTCGAACATGTATAAGTGGACTATTTTATACAGACTACATGCTTCGGACATGTAAAATGGTGGTCAAAAACTCTTGTTTTTTTTTTCTTACCTTAAGATTATTGAAAATCATGTTTTTCTAAACACAACTGTGTCTGAGGGTTTGGGAGTCAAAAATCATGTTTTTCTAAACACAACTGTGTCTGAGGGTTTGGGAGTCAAAAATTGTGTTTTTCTAAACACAGCTGTGTCTGAGGGTTTGGGAGTCAAAAATCGTGTTTTTCTAAACACAACTGTGTCTGAGGGTTTGGGAGTCAAAAATCGTGTTTTTCTAAACACAACTGTGTCTGAGGGTTTGGGAGTCAAAAATCGTGTTTTTCTAAACACAACTGTGTCTGAGGGTTTGGGAGTCAAAAATTGTGTTTTTCTAAACACAGCTGTGTCTGAGGGTTTGGGAGTCAAAAATCATGTTTTGCGCATGACACGTCATGTTATGGCATGTATGTGAAGAGCATCTGAATCATAACCTTGCACAAACCTTGGAAACATACTGTAATGAAGACCACTGTGATTGTCCTGATTTGCTTCCAAGTATTATGCTCAGTTTTAGGGTTGCTCTATCTATTCAATGAACACAGTACTCATCATATTTACTACTCTTTGGCAGAGAGTGTCATTATGTCTATTGTCACTGCTCTGATACTTTCTAATTATGTCAAGAAATCTGCTCAAAGACATCTGGAAAAACTACTAAAAAAACAAATTTTTAGAGACCTTGCTAAAAAGAACAACAAAAACCACCATTCCACTTTCATAATGGTTTTTCGAAAAAATGCAGCTTTATCTTTAATTACACAAAATGAGGACTGTATAGTCTGAAGAAGAAAGATAAATTTATTCCGATACACATCAAATAAATGTATCAGCAACATTAACATAATCTGTGATGAAATCTTATTTTTTCAAAGAGTTCTTAAAATTTCAAATCAATAAGCAAGAGTTTGATATTCTACATTTATCACTTACTCTAAGGGACTGACCATTTAATTTGGGGGTGGGTGGGGGTGGCCGGTACCTAGGACTTTCCTTTGAGACAGGGCAAGCTATTTGAGGATCGGAACAAACAAAATCCCAGGCTTCCCATCCCCCGAAAAGTAAATGGTTGGTCTCTAACTGTAAAGAAATTATTTTTCTAAATGGCAATGCTATGTGAAGTATGACATATGTTATCATGAGACTCATTGCTTCTCGTAAAGGTATTGAAAATAATGAATTAGATGATGGATTGTTTAATTTGTTTCAATGTCAACACAGTTGTGACAAAATAAGCTGTTATGAATTTCCATTAGGAAGAAATTACTGTAAAACCTACTATGAATTTCAACTTCTGCTTTGATATATAAAATAATTAACTCGCTGAATGTTGCTTCAGTAAGATTAATCTTGTCCCTACCATACACTTTCAAAAGCCACCATACCATGACTGGTTCCATGTTTGTACTAAAATCTCCATAACAGATGAAACTGGGGAGGGTGGCTAGCAGAACCAGTCTAACTCTGAGTATTTTGCAAACTATTTGTATTTGCAGGTCTACAAAGGAACTAATTTTTGAGGTAATAATAACCCTACCAAGCTTAGGTGTAGGTTATGATTAAAAGTTTTGATTCACTCAGACTTCTGAAGCAAAGTAATTGCTTACAGTGCACATATATCATAAAGAAATTACAATTTTGTCCCGGTTCCAAAAGGGTTGGAAACAAACTGATTCTTAAGCTTTAGACTGGTTTACAGATAAAAGATTTCATCTGGAGGAGTTTATGAATCAAACAAGAAACAGTTCAGAATATTGCTCCTGAGAGTGACTGTTTCTGTACAAGAACTGGGAAAAATTCATTATGTTTTATGCAATGGAAGACCAGGCTTTAATTTTCATTCCTCCGCACCAAATGACCTTTGAGAATTGGTAATTGCCTTGTAGTTATTCATTTTTCAGTAAACAGCAGAAAAAGTAAACTTCAGATATAAACATGTATTTCCCAGAAGGCAATGTATTAAAACCCCTAAATTTATTCCAAGAATTTTTTGGGTGAAACTTAAGGATAGTTTTACATCACAGTATTTTGAGGTAGACACTTGACTAAAGTGAAAATATGGTCTTTATCATTAGAAATGTCATCAAGTTCAAGATGTGAATTGTGCAGAAAAATATGTATCATATGCTTAAAAGATGTTCTATAATTACTGGTATCACATGCTTATAAGATGTTCTATAAGTACCGGTATCATATGCTTAAAAGATGTTTTATAAGTACATGCACTGGTATCATATGCTTATAAGATGTCTATAAGTACCGATATCATATGCTTATAAGATGTTCTATAAGTACCGATATCATATGCTTATAAGATGTTCTATAAGTACCGATATCATATGCTTATAAGATGTCGATAAGTACCGATATCATATGCTTATAAGATGTTCTATAAGTACCGATATCATATGCTTATAAGATGTTCTATAAGTACCGATATCATATGCTTATAAGATGTCTATAAGTACCGATATCATATGCTTATAAGATGTCTATAAGTACCAATATCATATGCTTATAAGATGTCTATAAGTACATGCACTGGTATCATATGCTTATAAGATGTCTATAAGTACCGATATCAAATGCTTAAAAGATTTTTTATAAGTACATGCACTGGTATCATATGCTTATAAGATGTCTATAAGTACCAATATCATATGCTTTTAAGATGTCTATAAGTACCGATATCATATGCTTATAAGATTTCTATAAGTACTGGTATCATATGCTTATAAGATGTTTTATAAGTACATGCACTGGTATCATATGCTTATAAGATGTCTATAAGTACCAGTATCATATGCTAATAAGATGTCTATAAGTACCGATATCATATGCTTATAAGATGTTCTATAAGTACCGATATCATATGCTTATAAGATGTCGATAAGTACCGATATCATATGCTTATAAGATGTCTATAAGTACCGATATCATATGCTTATAAGATGTCTATAAGTACCGATATCATATGCTTATAAGATGTTTTATAAGTACCGATATCATATGCTTATAAGATGTTCTATAAGTACCGATATCATATGCTTATAAGATGTTTTATAAGTACATGCACTGGTATCATATGCTTATAAGATGTCTATAAGTACCGATATCATATGCTTATAAGATGTCTATAAGTGCCGATATCATATGCTTATAAGATGTTCTATAAGTACATGCACTGGTATCATATGCTTATAAGATGTTCTATAAGTAACGATATCATATGCTTATAAGATGTCTATAAGTACCGATATCATATGCTTATAAGATGTTCTATAAGTACCGATATCATATGCTTATAAGATGTTTTATAAGTACATGTACTGGTATCATATGCTTATAAGATGTCTATAAGTACCGATATCATATGCTTATAAGATGTTCTATAAGTACCGATATCATATGCTTATAAGAAGTTCTATAAGTACCAGTATCATATGCTTATAAGATGTTCTATAAGTACCGGTATCATATGCTTATAAGATGTCTATAAGTACCAATATCATATGCTTATATGATGTTCTATAAGTACCGATATCATATGCTTATAAGATGTTCTATAAGTACCGATATCATATGCATATAAGATATCTGTAAGTACCGGTATCATATGCTTATAATATGTTCTATAAGTACCGATATCATATGCTTATAAGATGTTCTATAAGTACCGGTATCATATGCTTATAAGATGTTCTATAAGTACCGGTATCATATGCTTATAAGATGTTCTATAAGTACCGGTATCATATGCATATAAGATATCTATAAGTACCAATATCATTTGCTTATAAGATGTTCTATAAGTACCAGTATCATATGCTTATAAGATGTTCTATAAGTACCGGTATCATATGCTTATAAGATGTTTTATAAGTACATGCACTGGTATCATATGCTTATAAGATGTCTATAAGTACCAGTATCATATGCTTATAAGATGTCTATAAGTACCGATATCATATGCTTATAAGATGTTCTATAAGTGCCAGTATCATATGCTTAAAAGATGTTCTATAAGTACCGATATCATATGCTTATAAGATGTTCTATAAGTACCGGTATCATATGCTTATAAGATGTTTTATAAGTACATGCACTGGTATCATATGCTTATAAGATGTCTATAAGTACCAGTATCATATGCTTATAAGATGTCTATAAGTACCGGTATCATATGCTTATAAGATGTTCTATAAGTACCGGTATCATATGCATATAAGATATCTATAAGTACCAATATCATTTGCTTATAAGATGTTCTATAAGTACCAGTATCATATGCTTATAAGATGTTCTATAAGTACCGATATCATATGCTTATAAGATGTTTTATAAGTACATGCACTGGTATCATATGCTTATAAGATGTCTATAAGTACCAGTATCATATGCTTATAAGATGTCTATAAGTACCGATATCATATGCTTATAAGATGTCTATAAGTACCGGTATCATATGCTTATAAGATGTTCTATAAGTACCGGTATCATATGCTTATAAGATGTTCTATAAGTACCGGTATCATATGCTTATAAGATGTCTATAAGTACCGATATCATATGCTTATAAGATGTCTATAAGTACCAATATCATATGCTTATAAGATGTCTATAAGTACCAATATCATATGCTTAAAAGATGTCTATAAGTACCAATATCATATGCTTATAAGATGTCTATAAGTACCAGTATCATATGCTTATAAGATGTCTATAAGTACCAGTATCATATGCTTATAAGATGTCTATAAGTACCGGTATCATATGCTTATAAGATGTTTTATAAGTACATGCACTGGTATCATATGCTTATAAGATGTTCTATAAGTACCAGTATCATATGCTTATAAGATGTTCTATAAGTACCGGTATCATATGCTTATAAGATGTCTATAAGTACCAATATCATATGCTTATAAGATGTCTATAAGTACCAGTATCATATGCTTATAAGATGTCTATAAGTACCAGTATCATATGCTTATAAGATGTCTATAAGTACCGGTATCATATGCTTATAAGATGTTTTATAAGTACATGCACTGGTATCATATGCTTATAAGATGTTCTATAAGTACCAGTATCATATGCTTATAAGATGTTCTATAAGTACCGGTATCATATGCTTATAAGATGTCTATAAGTACCGATATCATATGCTTATAAGATGTCTATAAGTACCAATATCATATGCTTATAAGATGTTCTATAAGTACTAGTATCATATGCTTATAAGATGTTCTATAAGTACCGGTATCATATGCTTATAAGATGTCTATAAGTACTGGTAGCATATGCTTATAAGATGTCTATAAGTACCGGTATCATATAAAAGACTTTCCTAAAAACAAAATCAGTGCCAGTATGCAGATTTAGATAACTTGGTAATTTCATTACAAATTGTGGTATTACAACAGGATGAACCATATATTTCACTATATAGAATATAGCAGTCATTTGTAAAGAAAATATTGAAGCAGTGGTGCATTACATCACGGACACTCACCTACTGACTTTCTTGGCATGACTGACACAAGCAATGTCATGGCTATCTGGGTATATTATTTCACAAAGAGAAGAAAAGGACCAAAAACACTCATACATTTTGTTGTGACTTGGTACAAAGAATATCAGAATACAAAAAGACCCATTAGGTTATCCAAATTGATTATTATCCACATGCTTTCAGAGAAAGAGCAGGAATTATGTGATACTGCCTGTCCATCCACAAGGACATGAGTGCATTAGCAGTGTAACACAACTCCTCTTACACTGTTCAAGACAGAGACTTCAAATTTTGTGATATGACTGAATGTGGTTTGTAACTGAGCATAGTTGTAGAATTTCACTGCAGTCCATGGGGGTGGGGCTAAGGGGTGAGGATGGCTTTATCAACTGGTACATGTGATCACTGACTCAATTGTCAACATATGCCTGATGGCAATCAGAATGAGACCCATGGGTTATGTCCCAGGGGCATACAGTTCATGCCGCAATGTCATAAGTTTGAAACTTTTGATATCCCCACTATATACATACTTACTTGAAATGAAAAGACAAATTCAGACATGCAACTAATATTGGACACTGAGCCTATTCCTATCCCTAGAACTTGACAACAGGGGAGATAGAGGGGGTTGGGGTGAGGGTTGGGATAGCCCTGATGTTCATGGATCAGTGGTTATCACTGCACTACTGCTATGCTTAGTCCATTATCTGTCAGTATGTACAGTGATTAAACAAGTATATGAGAGCCACATTTTGGACTGGCAATAAAACTGGCTGTTGATATACAGGTGGCTGTTATGAGAAAGTCAATTTTTATATGGAATGTATGTTTGGTCTGATAAATGTGGTTTTCTTATCAAGGTGACTGTCTCGCAGAGGTTGCGGTTAAAGCAGATTTGACTGTAGCATAATAATAATCATTATACTGATATATTTTCTGAGATTTGAACCCTAATTTTCACCAAGATTCTTCCTTCAAAACAGTGAAAAGGCAACTACATATGGCTGGAAGAAACCCAGTTAAATTGCATGCATAAGTGTGCGTGTCTGTCTGTCTGTCTGTGTGTGTGTGTATA
Organism: Margaritifera margaritifera; assembly: GCA_029931535.1. Classification (NCBI taxonomy): domain Eukaryota; kingdom Metazoa; phylum Mollusca; class Bivalvia; order Unionida; family Margaritiferidae; genus Margaritifera; species Margaritifera margaritifera. The sequence continues at coordinate 247,366 of JAQPZY010001493.1, read as the reverse complement.
TATATATATATATATATATATATATATATATATATATATATATATATATATATATATATATAATATTACACACACACACACACACACACACACACACACAGTGTATAAATATTAGGGGAGTCTACATCTTTGTGAATCAACATGGCATATATTTTGGCAGTATGCTTTCCCCATAATTAACAAAAATGATTTTGTTTAAAGTTTTCAAAGCAAGCTAATTATGTAGGGTGTAAGATACTAAGGAGCCAATCATTAGGAATATACAACATGTTCACACTGGAGCCGAAAGTCTTGTAATACATATGGTGAAGACATTATAGCTTACTCTATTTTCCTGTGTAAATTCATATCCAAAAAACTTCAAATGCACCTGCAATTGTGGGAGTAATTAGCCTGAAAACAGTTTTCTATTTTGAGATGTTATTTTGCACTAGGGTGGTTACATGGGGAAACTATCTCGGTTCATTGAAAATTAAATATACACCTTGAGACTCTTTTCTGAGAAACTAATGATGCTTCAGTACCACTTTTTGCAGGTTTGCAGAAAATTGCTAATTGCTCTTGCTCTATCAGAGAGAAAATTGGGTACTCTGTCAGAGAGAAAATTGGGTACTCTGTCAGCGAGAAAATTGGGTATTCTATCTGTGAGAAAATTGGGTATTCTAACAGCGAGAAAATTGGGTACTCTAACAGTGAGAAAATTGGGTACTCTATCCGAGAGAAAACTGGGTACTCTCGTAAAGCCATATAATAGCAGACATCTACATATAAAGTGCATCTTTATAGGACATTATTATCAATCCTTTTTATTACCCACCTCTAATGTGGTAGGAAACAGAAATGTACCATTGTGTGTCCATCTTTATGTCCATCTGTCCAGTTAAGTTTTATGTGTAGATCAGTTTTCACTCACTGTTGCAGTTCCATCAACACATTTCAAGTTCTTTGGTTTTCTTTTATGTTCAACCTCTATATCAATGGCACTTGTCCACAATGTACAAAACTTTGCGGTCAAATGAATATCCTTGACCAACAAGTTTTGTAGCACATTGTACACTCCTGGTTTTACCTCAGGAGAGAAATGCTGGAGAAAATTGTAAAACTGTTGGAGATTGGACAAAATGTTTACACATTTTTTTCCCACATTTCATCAGTTTTTATCTTATTTAAATAGTCAAACCTGCTTAAAGGTAACAAGTATTATGCAATATGTCTTAAACAGCCACTTTTTCAAGTCCCTCAAATAAAATGTTTTGTAGAAATAAACTTCCATCAAGTGATCACCTGTCTAAGGAGGCTATAAGTGGTTGCTAAGCCAGGTGTTACAGTAGAATCATCAATAAATTCATCATAAACTAATAAAAACTACATCATAAATATTGTTAAATTTCTCCAAAACACTTGTGCTAAATTTATTAAATAGATTCTATAAGACAAAGTTTATAGGTGCAAGGTTTATATTAAGTTGTTAGTTTCAAGATTCAGACCAATTTCTAAAAAATCATGTAAAAAATTCAACCAAATGTGCTAGAATTGTGCATAATATATAATAATAATAATAATAATAATAATAATGAGGACTTAGTACAGCGCTTAATCTTTAGAAGCTCTAAGCGCTTTACAATATTAGTTAACACACAAGGGCATATATATGGACATGATTACAAAAAACAAACAGTCGAAATAGCTGAGTTTTAAGAGCATTCTTGAATGAGATCACAGTGTCATAGTGTCTAAGTTCCACAGGCAATTCATCTGAGGTAGCTGGGTTCTGGAATGCAAAAAAATGTCCGTGGGACTTAATTTTGATAGTGGGAATAATGAGAATACAAGTGTCAGAAGAGGAGCATAAGTATCTTGAAGGGGTGTACACGTGGGTGAGGTCCGATAGGTATTTTGGACTGGAGGCAGTCAGCGAAATGTAGCATAGAGAACAGATTTTGTGTTTGATTCTGGAGCAAACAGGTAACCAGTGGAAGGTACATAGCAGGAGGGAGGAGTGCTTGGTTCTTGGTACTCTAAGGATGATCCGAGCAGCTGTGTTTTGAACTTTTTGAAGTTTCTGTAGAAGATACTGAGACAAACCAGATAAAAGAATTACAATATATGCAAAATTTACTTCAATAAATATCCCCATATTTTGAAAATATCCCCTCTTTTTTTGGAAAAAGGGGGGGGGGGATTTCTCCTGTACAGTTTGAGTTCTACAATAGACCCTGTAAGAGCTGCTTTAATGCAGGACTAACTAACATAATGAAAAAAGCAGAAATCCTAGTCACTATATGTATCATCACTAGATGTCAGCACCTTTGATGAAAACATGCATGTTTGTTTTCCTTTCTGCTTGGTCAGAGGGAGATGTCAAACAATGGAGGATGCACAACTGACAGATTCTCAATATCATAGGCAACAAAACTAGTGGTCTACCACACACTGAGAGGCAAAGAATGGAAATACAATCAGGCTTCTTAATCTAAAACAACTTGCTTACCAGTTCTTATTTTAATTTTTAGATGTCTAACTCATTACAAACACACACACACAAATACATTCCAAGTCTACTTACTGTATATACTCCTGTATAATCCAATACCAACTGGAAACTGCATAGACCCAGATCTGCCGGTGCATGTTTTAGATTAAGAAGCCTGATTGTATTTCCATTCTTTGCCTCTCAGTGTGTGGTAGACCACTAGTTTTGTTGCCTATGATATTGAGAATATGCATAATGCACCGGCAGATCTGGGTCTATGCAGTTTGTACGGACTAATCAGTAGAACAAACAACATAGACCCTGATCAGCTGGCACATTATGTGATGGCAGATCAGGGTCTATGTTGTTTGCATGTGGACTCGGATTATAAGCAAGTATATATGGTACATGAAGCCCTCTGGAGGCCCATAGCATTTAAGAAAATTGCATGCACTTGAATTACATTGGGAGTTTTTCAAATAAAAGAATATTAAAAAGTACATGTGTCTCTTATTGGTTTAATTTTATGTGTAACATATTTTTGTCCCTTTATATAATCCTTTTCACTTGCCTGACAAAATGGTAAAAATTGTGAAATATTTTATAAACTTTGGATTGCCAATGAGACCTGTATTCAGCCCCAAAACTGGCGTAGAAAAATCCTATATGGACTGTATATACTCGTGTATAGCCAGATACCAACTGCAAACTGCATAGACCCAGATCTGCTGTCGCATAATGTGCTGGCAGATCTGGGTCTATGCAGTTTGTAGGGATTAATCAGTAGAACTAACAACATAGATCCTGATCTGCCAGCGCATTATGCAATGACAGATCAGGGTCTATGTTGTTTGCATTTGGACCAGACTTATATGCGAGTATAGACAGTAATGTATATTATATTCTCACTGACAGCAAAGTGACACAAACGGTGTATTAGACTGGATTAGATTGTGATTGTAAATAATAAATGACTTTCCAAAATGGTTCTCCAATAATTTCTATTATGTTATTATCTATGTACATTTGCCAAAGTGGTTTCTAAAATTATACCAATAAAAAAAACATCAGTGAATGACAAGGAGTACACCATCAATAATTTACACCAATGCTATATTACTTCTCTAAAAAAAATCAGTTAGCCTACTTGTGAATTAAGAAACTACTTTCAAATTGTAATGATAAACAAGAGACCTAATTAGGCTGGAGATTGCTCACCTGGCTGACATCTGCCTAATAGTTAAATACAAGAGCAAATGGCATACCTGCCATATTCCAAGACAGTCTTGGGAAGTTTTGGGATCTCAAAATGTGTGTTTTGAGGTCCCAAGGGGGGGTCAGTGGGCATGACCTAAAAAAAGCAACATAGTCCAATTGAGAATAAGTTATCTTTTCATATAAGCCTATATAATATTACTGGAAATTCAAATTTGATAAAAAAGAAAATAAAAATCTATTTTCTTTGAAGCACTTAATATACTTACACACCAAAAATAGTTGGTAGACTAAGCATTGTCTAATATCATCACCACACATGTGCCCACACACACATAAACACAACCACACGGACATTAAATAAAAAAAAATATACTAAGTTTCTGTCTTAAAAACCCATCAGATGGTGGAATATTTCTTAATTAGATGCAGTCTTTGCTGCTCTCAGTATTTCAGTGGGGGGTGGGGGGTTGGTCGAACAGGTAATACAAATGTCATTTGTGTTCATCTTGGCACTAATTTGAGACTGGATGGTACAGTTGTTCAAACTTCCCTAAAGATCTTGCTGAATTTTTCTCAGCATAGAAAATTATCTTTCTGCATCTGCATTGCTGTGAGGGAATGGCAAACATGCCAGGTGGTGTTGCTATGTCAACAGATGTCGTACACTCCAGAATGACTAATGTCGATATGGTGTTTGCAGTGTGTGCACAAAATAAAATGATCCCCCTTGCTGCTGCGCTTCACAAAGTCAAACTCCATCCAGGAGTTCTGAAATTTAGTTTTGCTGGGCTTTGCTCATTTTGCAAATGGCTCATCTTTTCCTAAATCACAGCTGCATTTTGACATTTTGCCTTAAAGAATGAACCACACCTATACACTATTCCAACTACCAAAATGATTGTGTTTAGCATCCGACTTCAAAGACACGTTGCCGCTGATCACAAACTTGCCAATAATCTTTAATAATGATATCTTAAACATTTTCATTCAAGGCAATGATGTGTAATAACTTTTGTTCTTCAACACACATCTCTATGATAGTACCTAACTCAAACAAATTGGGTTGTTCCACTTTGTGTACTTTACCTATCAAATTAGGCTAATGGGCTCTCCCTGACACAGCATCATCCTAGCTATTCTCAGTCAATTAAGTAATCTGTGAAATGGTGGTTGCTTATTTCTGACCACTCTACCTTTCAATTGACTCCATGATAATCAGCTGTATAAACTGCCCCAAGGATAGTTTACATGGGGTCTAAGCAGGACTGTTTCCTGTTCATACAGGCTATTCTTCGGACATGTATAGTGGTGGTCAAAAAATGTCTCCTTTTTTTCCCTAAGATTGTTGAAAATTGTGTTTTTCGAAACATGACCATGTTGGGGGGTTTGGGAGTCCAAAATCAAATTTTTTGTGTGACACATCGTGTTATGACAGGTATGAGTTGGCCATAAAATCTGGATTAGTAGGATGACTATCTTCAAATTCTGCTGAATGGTTATAAAAACTGTTCTTAGAACAGGGCTCTGGAAAAGTTTTTCCAAGCACTCTTCCTTTAAGTGAGTTGCAACAGTTACTCATCAGTATCCTCATTGTATTCAACACAGTACACTTCTGCAGTCTCAATTTCCAGCAACTTTTGTACTAAATGATCCATTTTAGGCAAACCTTCATTCTAGAGAGGTACTCAAGGGTGCCATAAAAGGGAAGATTGCTGATTGGCCAAAAGAATTGAAACATTTCAAAGTCATGACCCCAATTAAAGTTTGACCAATCGGCTGCTGTCTCAACTTTATTTGCTTTATAAATATATTACAATGGCATGCATTGTGTGAAAATTGGTGGAAATCGGCTGAGAGACTTAAAATATTTACTGTGAATTAAGTTGGCAACATTTTTCTTGTGAAAAGTACATACTTATAGAACTATCTGCTGATGTCTTCTCTTTGTTGTGACAATGTATCAATAAAGCTTCAGTCTTGAAAATACTGGTGACCTGGGGCAAGTGTAACATTGTCTGATCAGATGAAAAATCACAAAATTGTGACATTCTCTGTCTCTTAACTTCTCAGAGGTTTGACTCATAACGATGTGTGATAGCTCGTTGAAAGGGAAACTTTCTCCACATCCAAATGATGCCTAAATTACTGAAAAGTGTCACTGTAAATGTGAACACCATTGAGAAATTAAGGGCCATGTATGAAACTGCAATATAATATGTTCATGATTTTTATCTATTTTAGTATCAAGCTTACATCAGGTACCTGTATAAAAAAAATGAAGTCTACTTCCTTTGTGACATGTTATAGACTGATAACAAGCAGGCAAATTAGATAAAAGTAATCTATAATTGACGCACACTAAATGTTAAGTGATGTTGAATTTTTGGTGCATGTTAAGTGTTGAAAATTAACTTATATTTACTTGAGATGCAAATATGCATCTACTCAGCCCCGGGACAAGTACGTAGTAAAGTTTTCTTCGGCCCAGTTATATTTTACCAGGTCAGGACAAGAGGATGTGTAGTTTTCCTGAGCCCTGTTGGAAGGTTTCTACATTTTTGCATCTTTATCCATATTTCTGAACAGATCAGTATCATTTGTATTAAACTGAAAAACATTTTTGCCAAAATGCTTTGTGTCAAATATGGTTACATTTTGTTAAGCAGGTTTTGAAAAAACAAAGTTTTTCTACTTTTAGTAACAGTGGCCACATTGGACAGCAGATTGGCATCACTTGTACACATCTGAAAGGCTTTCATGCCAGAATGATTTTGGACAAATTTAGTCAAATTCTGTTGGGTAGTTTTGGAAAAGTTGTTTAATTTCTATTTTTAGTATCATCATCCACATTTTTTGAAGTATGTGACATACAGTCAATTTTGCTTGATTAGCGCACTCACACTGCCAATGCCACTTCTATGGACTTTTGGATCATATAGATTGACTGTGCTTACCAGATATACAGTTTACAGTGGTCCCTCACTATAACGCTGTTAAGGGAGTCATAAAAGTGTACTATGATATAGGTAAGGTTGCCTTATACTGGGGTACTGTGATATAGGTAAGGTTGCCTTATACTGGGGTACTGTGATATAGGTAAGATTGCCTTATACTGGGGTATATTAAACAGTGGTCCCTCACTATAACACTGTTCAGGGAGCCATAAAAGTGTAATGTGATATAGGTAAGGTTGCCTTATACTGGGGTACTGTGATATAGGTAAGATTGCCTTATACTGGGGTACTGTGATATAGGTTAGATTGCCTTATACTGGGGTACTGTGATATAGGTAAGACTGCCTTATACTGGGGTATATTAAACAGTGGTCCCTCATTATAACACTGTTCAGGAAGCCATAAAAGTGTACTGTGATATAGGTAAGGTTGCCTTATACTGGGGTACTGTGATATAGGTAAGATTGCCTTATACTAGGGTACTGTGATATAGGTTAGATTGCCTTATACTGGGGTACTGTGATATAGGTAAGATTGCCTTATACTGGGGTATATTAAACAGTGGTCCCTCACTATAACACTGTTCAGGAAGCCATAAAAGTGTACTGTGATATAGGTAAGGTTGCCTTATACTGGGGTACTGTGATATAGGTAAGATTGCCTTATACTGGGGTATATTAAACAGTGGTTCCTCACTATAACACTGTTCAGGAAGCCATAAAAGTGTACTGTGATATAGGTAAGGTTGCCTTATACTGGGGTATATTACAAGGAAAATTATATTTCAGTATAATGGGATACATGAACATATCTGTGTTATATCGGGACCATGCTATACTGAGGTGCTTAACTTTGTGAGACCATTGTATTTTGTACGAACTCATAAATTATATGAACAACTAATTATCTGAACAAAATACATGTCTCTTTATGAATAATGAACATTTTACTGTAATAATTATTTAATTTTAGGGATATCTATAGGGATATTTTATGAAAAATTTGTAGGGATAATAGAATATTGTTTGGAACATTTACAGACATATTTGCATCCCCTCATACTAGCCTCATTCATGTACAAGGCTGCAAAACATTATACAGTGACTTTATAACCCAATTTGTTCACCATTTTTAGATAACTCTGCAAGAATCATTCTCAATGCTTCGTATGATAAACCTTCTGATGTTCTCTTTTCACAACTAAAGTTGATAAAAATTCAAGACAGTCATCTACCAAACTGCATAACTGCTTTAATGGAGCAACCCCTGAATACCCTGAAAAATGTTTTGTTCTGTGTGAAACCCATCCATATAATCTACATTCTGCAGCAACTAAAACTTTTAAACTACCAAAGCCTAGAACAGAGACATTTTAATGAAATCTTCTGTACTCCGGTGCTATGATTTGGAACTCCTTTCCTTTTGAAGTAAAATCTGCACTATCAGTAAAAGAATTCCAACATTTATATGTATCTTCTTTACCTACATTATACATATAATTTCCTAATTGCGATGTGTGTACAGTACGCTTTCATAATTAGTTATGTTCTGATTATGTTCTCCAACACATGAATATTAAAATCATGTGCTACTAAACAAACTACAGAAACAGATTTCCTATGATATTCTTCTTACCTGCCAGAATGTTATTACTAATTCACAGTTCAGTCTTGCTACTAAAATGTACTGTATTTTTTCCAAGTTAGTTTATACAAAATATATATTTAAAGCTTGTAATGACAGGAAAATATTGTAACACATTTTAGAATCGATCTTCTCAGCTTCTATAGATAAAATTCTGATCTTAGCGTATAAGAGCTTGGTTCATCATCAGTGGTCATCATGGTGTATTCCACTTGTCGGGATCAAAATAATGCAGCTCCCAAGTACATGCATATGTGAATAAATATGCATAAGACTGATTATACTACTTTTTTATTCAGGCTTTTTATGAATTATCATTCTTCAGCTTTCTTCAAACATTTTTAAAACTTGAACATAAGCATTCATGTGAAGACAGAACAAAGTTTTGCATTTTGGAGATATGTTATAAAATTAGCTTTAATACCTTGATATTATCATTGCATTTTAAACTGTTACCATAGTAACCAAGCTATTTGGTATAAATTTCAACAAATTTAATGTTAGACCAAAATACTTTTTATATTTTAAATGTTTAAGACCATTTGAATATGTTAAAAGAGAAATATAAACACATAATATACAGCCAAAACCATACTGACTTTCAATGTTGACACTACACTGAAAACAAAACACCTATTATGCCTATTTTAGGTTGAACTTGGACAATCTAAGCCAAATAATTAGAAAGTCTTGGTTTTCGCAATCATAAATTGAGAAAATTCAATGCATGATTGATTTGGCAAAAAAGTAGAAAGCTTAACATAAATGAATACTGAAAAATATGTAATTTTGTCATGATTTTTACAAATTCTAGGCAGGATTTGGTTGCCATGGCAACCAACCATTTCATTCCCTGCATTCTGAAATAAAGTATACCCAATATATATCCAATGTCCACAACAAATTTCCCACTATAAAGAAAATGTTTATTGTACAAGAAGTAAACTCAAAAGGGATGCCAAATTACCGATCTAATGGATAAATCCTGTGCAAATTGGGCAGTTCAATGTCCAAACTGATGTGCAGTAAAGGGTTAAAGCACCTCTGAGTCAGGCAGCCTTTTTATAAGGCGGGTATAATCAGAGATCCTAATTCATTATATAATAATATTATGTATAAAATACCTCAGTATAAGGCAACCTCACCTATAAGGGTGGTCCACTTGTATCACTCCCATAAACAGTATCATAGTTAGGAAGTACTGTAAATGAGCACACCAATTTAATTAACTTAAAACATGCACAGGTGTGTGTGTGTGTGTGATACAATGCAAGTCACACAACTTTGGATGAGATAGAAAAATAATTGAGAGAAAGAGTCAGAGAGAGAGAGAGAAAGAAAGAGAGCATATGGATGGGCTTCTAAATGTTTTTATGCAACTTGTGTGAATATGTATATCCATGAAGCAAAATTACCCTTGATTGAGTGTATTCTCTTGCTTAAAACTGTCTTTTGTACTTAGCTGAGGACATCAGGGGTGAATAGTTGCAAAACTAACAAGCTTACCTTCTTGAAATAAAGAATTATTATTACTATATTATTATTATTATTATTATTTATTTTTATTATTTATTATTATTATTATTATTATTATTATTATTATTATTATTATTTTTATTATTTATTTTTATTATTATTTATTTTTATTATTATTATTATTATTATTATTATTATTATTATTATTATTATTATTATTATATGATTAAGTTTAATAATGCTTCATTACAAATATTACTTCAATTCCATCAATGGATTTTGGGACATACAACTACAGTGAAAGATTCTAACCACCAAATGTTGAAAATGACAGGGCTCTTTCTAGTGGTATGACATATCCTCCCCTTTGACGAGGCAGGCACAACAAAAAGGAGTTATTTACTAAAAAATAAGTATGCTTAAGAGAATATTTACAGTAATCATATATCAACTGTATATTTGAGAAGCAGTCTAATTAATTTATTGTGGCAAAAGATGAAGCAATATATCACAAAGCTTTTTCTTAATTATAGTTACAGAAATATCCTGGCCTTTTATTTGAAAAGCTATAAAATAATCATAACACAGCACATACATGACCTATATAAATAACAGAACATGTTCTTGAAACCACATAATAAAAACAAAATGAAAATTCAAATGATAAAGGTCAATGATGAAGATAAATGTCACATAAATACTCATTAAAAATGAAGTATGACCTGTCTTATAATTAAGAAAAGATGAAAAAAGTATAAAATGCCATGCTTTTATATGGACATTACACATACCATTAATTATAAGTCCTTCATCAGATGACATTTCCTGAGCATCAACTGAAGAAATAATTCTGCATGAAATGTAAGGTTTTGAAATATCAAGGTAGAATTTACAGCTGAATCCATCTGATTATTGCCATTAATGATTGATACTAAATCTTATGGTGTACTATTGATAAATTTTCTTACTCGGGAGGTCTTAAGAACTTGTATTCTTGTTACATGCTGACTGGCATCAAAGTCTTCTATTTCAAATTTGCAATCAGACATTTTCTCTAACTTTTTTTCTTGCTTGCTCTAATTGCACCCCTTGCTGCTTTAAATCTTGGCTACAGCACTATCTTACTAAAAGACTGTTTCTGTTATAAGGTGAGTATGGTCATGAATCCCAGTTAATTACCGTCTATACTTGCGTATAAGCCAGGTCCAAATGCAAATGACATAGACCCTGATCTGCTGTCACATAATGCGCCAGCAGATCAGAGTCTATGTTGTTTGTTCTACTGATTAGTCATTACAAACTGTAAAGACACAGATCTGCCAGCGCATAATGCGATGGCAGATCTGGGTCTATGCAGTTTGCAGTTGGTATCAGATTAAATATGCGAGTATATATGGTAAGTGGTAGTAAAATTCTATGTATCATGTACATCTTAATAAGGCAGTCTCACTATAAGGCAGTAGACTCTATGGCTCCCATGTTATAATGAGGGAATATTATATTTGACACCTACACTAAATCTTTGCAAGAACAATGACAACTATACATAATGTATATATATATATATAAAATGGTTAAAACACAAATATTACATCACAGTCACTACAGTTTAGCATGTCCTTGAGCTAAACAGTTACACATCCCACGTTTCATTAACTTTCAGGAGTTTATCAAAATATAATGGGATATTGAGCAAAATTTAGTAAAGTAGGAACTGCTGAAGCATTAAATGATGATCTCTGTGACATTTTGCTGTATACTGACCATCAGAGTTACAATCTGTAGAACATAACTTAAAGGTTCTTGAAGACTGAAAGTAGGTAACACTAATCCACTTCTGACATGGTTGTCTGATACAATTATAACTGCATCTATCAAGTTTCATCCATAAACAAGCCAATACAGAGGAGTGAACTGTCAGGGCTTGGCCTTGAGCTAAATGTAACTTGTTCAGATTTTAAGGTGAAGTGGACATTTTATATGGGTAACTGGACTTTCTATAAGCTACATGCAATCTTTTCATTTTTCCAAAGACCAAGTCTCTTCATAAAGTTTAAAATCTTTGCTATTTATTAGTACCGTATATTCTCGCTTACCAACTGCAAACTGCATAGACCCAGATCTGACATCGCATAATGCACTGGCAGATCTGGATCTATGCAGTTTGTAAGGACTAATCAGTAGAACAAACAACATAGGCCCTGATCTGCCAGCACATTATGCGACAGTAGATCAGGGTCTATGTTGTTTGCATTTGGACTCGCATTATATGCGAGTATATACGGTACTTGATTTACAGGAGAAGTCATATTTCTGCAAGGTGTAACAAAGATTATAACGATTCTTCTCTTAAATATCCAAACTAAATTTTGTCTTAATTTTCAGCAGAAAAAACCCCCTATGAATTTGAAAATGAATTACATCCTCAAAATATAATGTGATTTTATATTCTTTTATAAAACATTCTATGATTTCTGTATTGATCTGTGACAGTCACACATTTTATCATAACGTTTTGCCTACATTTTGATGCAGTTTCCTAACTATGTTATTAACATACATGTAGACTGAACTCTTGTAATTCCTCCATAAAACAACAATTCAAAGACTTAGAGGCTGACTATTTGGTTCCGGTGGAGGTTGGCTGGGATTTTTGGGAAAAAAATTCTGGTTCCTAAACAACTTCAAAAACTATCCTTGCTCTGATTTATAGTAAAAAAAACCCTTTATTATATTAATTGAAAAAAAATAAATTATCTTGAGGTAAAAAAAAAAAAAATATCCAAGCCTGAAAGAAAATTCCACCCCCACCCCCCCAGTTAAAATGATCAGTCCCTTATGCACTTGTTATAATTGCTGAATACATGGTGAGAAAATACATGACCTTGTCACCACAAAAATGCACATTTATTTCCTTTCATCCTCGGTTCCATGTAACAATTCATATAATCTGCAAATGTATATTTGTTTTTCCTTTTTCAATGGGGCCAAGGCTGTGAGAAAGAAGGTAAACAAGGGCACCTATTAAACTGGCTAATTACTAAACAGGACTGATGTATGCCAGAAGACTTTGTTAGGCTGGGGTCATGAGGCAAGTACAAAACAATCAGAACAGACCACAAGTATGCTCAACTATACAAAGTATCACCCCCTACAGTGAAAATGGGAAAACATAATGATCTAATTTAACAGTTGAGAAGGCAGAGTAGGTTAGCAATGCAACATGAAGGTTTCTGCCAGTTTGGCATCTGAATAGCATAGAACAGATATCAATACAAACTGAGACAAACAATACACTACAATTTACTTCTAAATCATCTTCTTGTTGTGTGAGCTCCAAGTTATCACCCAAAGGCAAGTCCTATTCCTGATGGGCATAACCCAGGGGCTGTGTTAGATGCAGTGAATTTATCACCCCATGCCAAGTAAATGTATTCCTGGTTATAGGGTACGGATCTTAACAATTCCAAATCACAACATAGTGGCAATTCTCTTACTCCCCAGCAAGACCTTTAAACTATTTCCTCCAGTCATTTAATTTCTGCAAGTCCTTTAAACTATTTCCTCCAGTCATTTCATTTCTGCAAGTCCTTTAAACTTATATATGGTTATATGGTGGAATTTCTCAAAAGTTTCCAAGCGATGACCCTGGACAGCATTCTCCTGCCCTTGGGGCAATAACCAGGGGTATAATCCAAAAACCCATTTACAAAAGTTATATACCTGACAATGATGATTACACACACACGTGCATGCACATGTGTGTACACACACACACACACACACACACACACAGAAATTTGTATCTGCAATACTTAAGAAAATATTTAAGATTTAAAAAAGAAACATTCCTACCTCTTAGCCTTCCCAAGAGTTACATAAAACAATCTTTTTTAAAAAGTTGCACACATTTACAGACCACTCCCAATCATATCCCAAAGTTTGACGTCTGTATATTCAAATGTACTGGGGATGAAAACCTACATTATTAATTAATGTACAGACAGACAGATGTACAGTCAGGCAGGACAACATAATTCCCACCATATTTTTCAAAATGCATGGGGATAGTATATACACATAATAAAATATGGTTAGTGCAAACAAAGATACTGTATATACTCGGGTATAATCTGGGTCCAAATACAAACAACATAGACCCTGATCTGCCATGGCATAATGCACCAGCAGATCAGGGTCTGTGTTGTTTGTTCTACTGATTAGTTCTTAGAAACTGCATAGACCCTGATCTGCCATGGCATAATGCACCAGCAGATCAGGGTCTGTGTTGTTTGTTCTACTGATTAGTTCTTAGAAACTGCATAGACCCTGATCTGCCATGGCATAATGCACCAGCAGATCAGGGTCTGTGTTGTTTGTTCTACTGATTAGTTATTACAAACTGCATAGACCCAGATCTGCCAGTGCATTATGTGATGGCAGATCTAGGTCTATGCAGTTTGCAGTTGGTATCTGCTTATATGCAAGTATATATGGTACACAAATTTTATAGTTAGTTCAAAGTGAATTTGCATACCTAATAAAGCAGAATGTACACATTTTATTTTGGATATAATGAATCATAGATACAATGAATTAACCTTGGGGGTTCCCAAAAGGGTTTGATATAAACATGTTTTGCTGTTAGTAAGGTAGACACACATACAGACAGCTGAGAGCTTCATATTATTTTATCGACTCACCCAGGTTTCATAAAGACTCTTGCAAAATGTAGTTTTGCCTTCAAATCAGTTTCCAATACTTGCTTTAGTAAATCCTGCAAAAGAAAACATTAATAAAGCCACTAATTTACAATTTTAAAAAGACTTTGACAAAATATACCGGTAGTTGCAAAAAAATGAACCATGCAATTAGATTTTACATCTTTGAACTAAATGGTTCAAAAAGAATTGATTTTGTGTACTGATGCAGTTCAACTGCAATGATTTAGTAACAAAATCTTTTAAGGGATTGATCGCTAATTTTTTTCGAGGGGGGGGGGGAGATCTGAGATTTTGGAACAAAATGTCCAGCTCTCAAATAACTGAAAAAAATATTCTTGCTTTGATTTATAGAAAAAAAAAAAGAATTTATTATATCAGTTTGAAAAAAAACTTGTATCTTGAGGCACAAGAAAAAACATATGGCTTGAGAGAAAATCCCAGGCGACCCCCCCCCCCCCAAAAAAAATGAAACCGTCAGTCATTATTAAGATTATGTGACAATTATTTTTCTCTGCGGAGAAAAGGAGAAAAACAAAGTAGAGAAATTATCATGAATGTATTTATCTTGCTCCAATACTATGAACATTTAATGCATTTAATTTGATTTCCATGCTTTTAATACATAAACTGTCATTAATTTATAATCAAAATGGGCCATATGTGATGAAACTTTGGAAATATATGGCAATAATAGTTTTCTATTATTGATCAAATATTGGGTACTTGAATATAATTAACAAAAGACTTGCTCACCCTCTCTCCCATTGACACACCACCACTGGTTACAATTATGTCTGCTTCCTTCAAAGATGTCTGAAG
Organism: Margaritifera margaritifera; assembly: GCA_029931535.1. Classification (NCBI taxonomy): domain Eukaryota; kingdom Metazoa; phylum Mollusca; class Bivalvia; order Unionida; family Margaritiferidae; genus Margaritifera; species Margaritifera margaritifera. The sequence continues at coordinate 232,058 of JAQPZY010001493.1, read as the reverse complement.
TAGCTCAAGAACAGCATCAGGACTGAGAAATGAAACTTCATCATAATGAATACATCCAAGAAAAATCTGCAGGATGGATAGATACATACATACATACATACATACATACATACATACATACATACATACATACATACATACATACATTCATGTTGCCTTGCATGCATTTTTTCTCATCGAGTAGCATCTTCACTGGCAGACATTTATAAATATTTGAAAATCCCTAATTTCATACTATGGCTATCTAAGAGTGCTTACCTTTTTAAAAATAATATCTTTTACTATTTATTCTAGATATCAATTAATTTCATACAAATTCACAGAGAAAAAAATTAATAAAATGCATTTGTCATCTAATTCTAAGGCACTCTAGAGATCATTTAAAAATTTAAATTTAATAACCATTTTCATGCTGCATCAAGGAAATAAATCATGTAATCCATGACACATCCAGCTGTGCTATACTATATCTAGTCAAAATATCATCCCAGGAGTTCTGTCCCACCTCAGCAGACCTCAAATGAATACTCATTTGAAACTAACCACAAACAATTTATAACATATCAGAATATCCTAATTTCCCATGAGCTCAAGTCAGAAATGCACCTCATGGTCTCTAATATCATACCAAATCGAACATTTAATAAATGAATACTTGCTGGAAACTAAATGCAGACTAATTGCTAAAAAAAAATTCAGGAACTTCTAATTTCCCATGAGCTTTTTATTTGCATAGATTACAACATTAAAAATCTAATATTCATTTTAAAAAAGCTGGGTTTGGTAAAGTTGTTGATTGCTTTGATAGCAAAATAATTCCCAAGTCTATTTAAGTTGTCACTTGTATGGATTACTCTGCAATTCATTTAATGACGTCATAATTAGTTAAGTGTCAAAAGGCAAATTGATCTAGTTGAATTACATCTGGTCTTTCCAATATCTTGGAAATGTCAAAGAGAACAGATATGCCTAACTCGATAAGATAATCAGACAAAAACTTTAATTCTGAATGACCTTAATACTGAGCATGGGGGAAATTTTTGTGAGTTTATTTTTGCTACTTTTTGTTCAAAACTGAGTAATTTAACCTCACCAAAATTTAAGGAGTTAAACAATTGATGCCATCAAAATAGCAAAATTCCTCAAAATTTGATGCATAGAATTTTCCAAAATCATAAATTAGTGAAATTTACCAATGTAAAATTTCTACATATAAGGTACCATATATACTCTTGTATAAGCCGGATCCAAATGCAAAAACATAGACCCTGATCCGCCGTCGCATAATGCGCTGGCAGACCGGGGTCAATGTTGTTTGTTCTACTGATTAGTCCTTACAAACTGCATAGACCCAGATCTGCCGGTGCATTATGCGATAGCAGATCTTGGTCTATGCAGTTTGCAGTTGGTATTCTCTTATACATGAGTATATACAGTAGATCATGTCATTCAGGGTTATATTAGAGCAACAGTCAGAGAATTGCACATGGAGGAGTTCATACTGTACTAGCCAAGTTGAAATCATCTATATTTCTGCTTGTGTTCTATAATTTCCATGAAAAAGTGGGGACTAGGAGGAGCATGCAATTACTGACAGGAATGGGTGTACATCAGGGTTTGTCAGCATATGTAATTATCCACAAGGATATGTGTATGTCAGGGTATTTTGGTGTGTGTTTGTCAGTGTATATAATAGCCAACAAGGATGTGTGTATGTCAAGGTATGTATTTATCAGCAGAGATGTGTGTATTTCTGGGTATGTCAGATTATGTAATTACCAGAAGGGATGTGTTAACATATGTAATTATTGTCTGGGATGTGTGTATGTCAGAGTATGTAATTTACCAGCAGGGATGTGTGCATGTCAGATTATGTAATTACCAACAAGAATGTATGTCAGGGTATGTCATTACTAACAGGGATGTGTGTATATCTGGGAATGCCAGATTATGTAATTACCAGCACAGATGTGTGTATGTCGGGATATATCACAGTATATAATTATCAGGAGGGATGTGTGTGTGTCAGGGTATATCATTACTGGCATAGATGTGTGTATCTCAGGGTATGTCGTTACTGGCAAGGATGAAGGTATGCCAGATTATATAATTACCAGGAGGGATGTGTGTATGCCAGATTATGTAATTACCAGGAGGGATGTGTGTATGTCAGATTATGTAATTACCAGCACAGATGTGTGTATGTCAGAATATGTCACAGTATATAATTATTGGCAGGGATGTGTGTGTCGGGGTATATCATAACTGGCATGGATGTGTGTATGTTGTGTAAGTCAGGGTATGTCATTAATGGCAGGGATGAAGGTATGCCAGATTATGTAATTACCAGCACAGAGATATGTCGAGATATGTCACAGTGTATAATTATCAGCAGGGATGTGTGTATGTCAGGGTATATCTTTACTGGCAACGATGTGTGTATGTCAGGGTATGCCAGATTATGTAATTACCAGCAGGGATGTGTGTATATCCGTACTGTAAAATCTGAATAATAAGTCTATACACTTTGAAATTTTTCAAAGTCATATTATTATCCAGCCAATTAGATTAAAAATCAAGATCTACTTCTAATAGGTACATCTGACAGGCACCAATAAAGGTTCATGTTATGGTGACTTTTGGAATTAACAGTCCACTTAGTTTTACTAATCTATCAAATAAAGTGCTGCATTTTGTGTTTGAGTAATCTATCAAAATTATGTGTTCCAAATGACATTTTTCATAAATGTGAAAGCTCTAATCTGATTGGTTAATGAAAGCTCAACAGAACATGACCTTGTATCAGTGTCCATTACACCTCCGTTCTGTTGGAGATCTTTACTTTTTATAAAATTGTATCCTGTCCACCCGTATTATGCATGTGTGTGTACTTGTGTGTGTTAGTGATGTCGCACAATTCCTCGTACACCATTCAACTTGAGACTTGAAACTGTGTGATATGATTGAGGGTGGTCTGTAGATGTGCACAAATGTTTAAAAATTTTAAAACAATCCAGCGAGAGTGGGGTTAGGGGTTTGGCATAGAATTGTTTTACATGAACTCAACCATGTCTGAGAATTGGTGGATGTGATTATTGATCCAAGTGTCAACATATGTCATATGGAGAGTTTTAATGGGATCCCTGGGTCATCCCTTTGGGTCATATAGTTGTGGACCCTGGATTGTAATATTAGAAACTACTGAGATCTCACCCTATAACCATATGCACACTTACTGGGCATGAAAATTTATTTATGCAAATGACATTGGCCTTGGGGTCCATCCCTACCCCCAAGGACTTAGTCATAACCTGGAAACTACTGAGACCCCCACCTGATAACCATGAATACACACTTAATGGGCATGAAAACACAAATTCAGATATGCAAAAAGAATTGGCCCCTGGGTCTATTCTTACCCCCTGTGACTAGACCTTACGTTCAGATATTTTGGGGGTGCAAGTATGCATTCATCTGGGGGTGGAGGTGTAGGGCTAAAGGGGTTATAGTCCCCAACTGAAGATTTAAAAAACTGTTTCAACCAGTTTTTTAAAAAATCATTTGTAGAGAAAATTGAGTCATTATCAATTTAGCCACTTTAATCAGGCTTCTTGAGTTTCTTTGAATGGAAAGGGGTGTCTTATTTTTATTATAAGTACCTTGTCCGAGTTTAATTGCATCAATGAATGATGAACTATGGCGTCCAATGCATCACTGAATGGTGAACAATGGCAGCTAATTAGATGCGAAATGTCTGCAATGGGCAAATATGTCTCTGGGTATTGGAATGAATTGTCAGCAGAAATTACGAGCAACATTCTACTTAATATAATCTTGCACAAATTATGGTTCAATACGCAAAACAAATTACTGGTAATACCTGTCAAGAAAATGTATGTGTTGGATGTAATATCAATTTGTGTCCATTGATTGAAAAACTTACAGCATGTTTGTCCATAACTGCATTGCCGATGCCAGGTGTTGCTTGGAAATTTCAAATTACTATCAGTTTTAATTCTCATTTTGCAGCAGTGATCCTTGGACATGAGTAAATTACCATTGCATTTTACTAAACATCTGTGAAAACACTGAATCTCAGATGTTATTTATGTTCAACATACATGTATTTAAGAACAACCTCACTGCAAAAAAAACAAAAACACAGTGAATTAGTGCTTTCAGACATTTTGTCCAGAAATCCGTGTCTATGTTAAAGTGTCCACAGAACATGAAAAAGATCTGTCAAACTGAGGATGAAAATACAATAACATGAACCCTAAGTGGGCCTGTGATCATTCATATGGCTGACATGTGCTTAATAGCCAAAAGCAAGATCAGTTGGCCGAGAAATCAGGGGGCAGCAAGATGCTTTCTGCAGAAATTTCTCCAAATACTGTTGACTGCATGCGTTATGGTAACAGTTGTTTCAAGGTTTCTCTAGTTTTAATATTTTCAGCTTTATTTGATGGCCTTTATGCCAAGATGCTTTCTGTCAAAGTTGGTCAAATTCTGTTTAGCAGTCTTTTGAAAATAAGTTGTGTAAATGTTTCTCTATATTTAGTAACAGTGATCATATTTGCTGGCAGGATGCTGTCTGAAAAGTTTGGCTGAAACTGATTATTTTAGAAGAAGAAGAAGTTGAAAATAGCAACTGTTGATGGACAGACAATGCATGATGGATGCAAGGCCATATCATAAGCTCACTTGGTCTTATTGCCAGGTGAACTAAAAACATACATGTACATTTGGTGGCATCTTTGATTGCCAATAGCCTCATTTTAAAAAATTAATTAAAGAAAAAAAAATGTAAATATGTCATTTGGGTTTCGTTTTTGTATGGTATGCACTGAATAAGACGTGGGTAAAATCTTTTGAATGGCACCAGTGAACAATATTCAGGAATTAATTTCTTAAGTTTCTGAGAGTCATATGTCACATATCATACTACTGTTACCATTGAACCCTTCTACTAAAGCTTCCTGCATATTTTGTTTCTTTTCATTTTCTCTTATATTTTGTCTTCAACATATATTTTTTACTGTGACATCCCTGAACATGGCTCCATCTATTTGACTTGTTAAAAAAAATCTCAAAGTTATTTATACTCTTTGAAATGGAATTTTGAAAAAACATCAATATCTACATGCTTGAAGGAAAAAAGGGCATGACAGCAATTATTTATCCCTGATGTGATTTAGAAGGAAATGATTTTGCTACAAAATTCTTGACACATAGATCTGCACAGATGGTGCTCTAGACTGGCAGTGTCTTACACCATCATTAACACAAATATATGGATACTAAAAAAATGATTACTTTTATCTATGTCGAGGTAATATGTGTACTAATGAAAATTATAAATTTTCCCAAATATTTTGTCCAGAATATTAATGTCTTTCTTATCACAATTAAGTATTGATGTGCCCAGCAAATATGATGCTAGTTGGAAGTGGTCTAGGTAGGTAAACTAGGTTTCATTACATGTACATGTATATACTTACTTGCCAATAAAGAACACCTGCATGATAATGTTTCAGTGTTTAATTTTACAAGTAAAAAGAATTTTGTTGCATTTCTGGTGTTTGTTTTCCTGTTCATCTTGTACTGCCTTTGGTGATACAAGTAAGTGACATAGCATCGATATTGTTTCATAATGCAAAGGTTGTTTTTGACAACAGAATGTATCAACAAAATAATACACAGTACATTCATATTATCTTAGCTATAAAAAGCCAAAAGATAATCCATATTTTCTTTCAAAAATGCTTTAAGTGATCTTGACACTACAAATCCAAATATGGTGATAATTGCCGTACATAACTGCTTTGTTCCCCTTTGTATGCTCTCCACCCATAAATAAAAAAGAAGCCTACAACCACATGCTGGCTTGATGTATTGCTGATGACCATTGATTTTACAGTTATGAAAGTGATTCATTAATTAATTCTGCCAACTGTCTCAAAATGAAAGGTTGTTTTTCCTTTATTATTACCTTTAACAAGCTCGTGGTGCACTTTGCTTAAGGGTCTGCTTGATCACAAGTTGTGGAACATGTCAGCTATTTTTATTGCTGCCTATTGACAATACCTTCAGTAAATCCATGTAATAATTACGTAATCAAAGTGGATTCATGGCCTGAGGGTTGACTATTCAATCACCAATTTCTGAGAACAGGTATAACATTCCTAAGTTTACATTCCAACTTGAATTTTTTTTTGGTTGGCTTTAAAAAAGAAAAACTTTCTTGGTGTCCAGATAATAATTGTTGTACTATTTAAAATTATTGCAAATTTTGAAAATAGGTATCTGTAATATTGGAGGGTCTGACTACATGTATTTGGGTTAATTATGGTAGCTAGTACATGTGTTTGCTTTTTATAACAAAGGTAGATGAACACTGAAACTGTCTATATTTTATCAACAACAAAGGTAGATGAACACTGAAACTGTCTATATTTTATCAACAACAAAGGTAGATGAACACTGAAACTGTCTATATTTAATCAATAACAAAGGTAGATGAACACTGAAACTGTCTATATTTAATCAACAACAAAGGTAGATGAACACTGAAACTGTATATATTTAATCAATAACAAAGGTAGATGAACACTTAAACTGTCTATATTTAATCAACAACAAAGGTAGATGAACACTGAAACTGTCTATATTTAATCAACAACAAAGTATTTGAAGAAGCTGCTAATATCTGACCTAAAATTAAATTGCTTCACAGCATTTTTATACGCACTATTAAAACAACTCCATGTAAAAATTACATTTATATTGTCTCATTTTGCAAGTTTCATATTTTACATTTTGTGTTCTTTTTCCTGGCATATTTTATTCATTTATTCGATTCATTCAAGGACCAATGGCACTACAAGCTTTGTGTTTTTTTTGTGTTTTTGTCATATCATGACTGTCTTGCTCCATAAAACATCATCGTGCTATGTACCATATCATGCTATAACCAACCAAGTCAGTTAGCTGAAAAAATGATGCATGCCAAAAAAACTACGCGTGTTATAGAAGTGGGCACAAAACTAAGAACTTCATTGGCACAGTTACCATCTTAAGTCAATGCATACGAAATGAGAAATTCACATGTAGTGAAAACATAGAGATTGCATATATAATATTTTGCTTCATTCAAAGAACCATGTATTGGTACAATATATGTACATGTCTAATGTATAGCATGAATAGTTAAAGTATCAACACGCGTACTCACCAACCGATCTCATTGCATATACTCAATTATAAGTTCGATCCAACTGCAAACTGCATAGACCCAGACCTGCCATTGCATAATGTACTGGCAGATCGGGGTCTATGCAGTTTGTTAGGAGTAATCAGTAGAACAAACATAGACCCTGATCTGCCAGTACATTATGCAATGGCAGATCAGGGTCTTTGTTATTTGCAGTAGGACTTGACTTATAAGTTAGTATTTACGGTAGTAAAAGACTGGTGTAAGGAACTTATGTAATGTCTATAGTACAGACACTGAGACAATCATTCAATTATAAGGTTTTATAAGTCCAGGAGGAAAGCTTTCATACCTCTTTTGTCTTGTGCTTTGTGGCTATAGTGCATTAAAACAACTGGGGAAAACATCATGACCAAAAAACTGCATGGGATAATTATGGACACCTTATGTACAATGTCCAACAGGTCTAGTCAACAAATGGTCATTTGATCTCATTTGTTGGTTATGTTCAATAAATACAGCTCTTCGGGAATCTCTGATTTATATACAGAGGGTAACTAGGTCAGTACACTACAACGCTTAGTCAAGTCGCCATTTTAAAATTTTGTTATGACAGAATTCTTTTTTTTAAAGAAATGTATACAATTTTGGATGTAGGACCATACTGGAGCCAATGTACTTCAACACTCCACTTGATGCAAACTTTACCATAGTTAAAAAATCTTTACCCAAGAACTTTGAAAAAGTTTTGCTCTGTAGGTGTTATTGTGTGTATCACTCATAAACTTGCTCATAGCAGTGTATATCTGCAAAGATCCAGTGTATTGAAATAAGTGTGTGTGTGTGTGTGTGTGTGTGTTACAAAGGTTATTGTTTGTCATATTTGTTCTATGAGTTTAATTTATTCTAATTAGAGTTAGAGGCTGTAAAAGTTTGGGGACTTGGTGCCTGAGCTAGGGTAATTGCTCAGAAAGTTTGGAAAATATGTGGCCAGTTTAATTAAACCTATTTTTATAAAGCTATACAGACCATTTCACTACTAGACACATGACCATTGACAACTGTATGAAAAAATTATACCAGCAAAAGAAACACAACTCCTGTGAGCAACAAACAAAAAAGGCTTATAACTTACAATCGGACAGATCTGTTTCAATTTCAAAAGAAATACAATGATAAAAATGTCTACTGTATTTGCTTGTGGTTATATGCACCTTAATATGAACAAGAAAGACCCAGATCTGTTGTTGCATAATGTACTACAAGATTGGGATCTATCCTGTTCACATGCAATCAGAAGCAGGACAGAGTAGACCCTCATCTGCTGTCACAGTCATGTACAACAAATATGGGTCTACACTGTTTGCAGTTTGTTTTATACATTGGCAGATACAGTAACTGTTGGTAAATATGATATTATGTCCAGTGTTCATTTTATAAATGGAAAAAGAAGAACAAAAAGTGGGATCATTTTTAAACAAGAATGGGTTGGAAATATCCTTACCTGTTCTTGTTTATTCAAGAAAATTCAAATACATATAATTATAAGCCTACCCTACTGCAAACCTTCCATATCAGGATTTGAATTCCCCATGCTTGAATAATGATTCAACTCTTGAATGAATGTAGAACATTTGAGCTTACCGTATATACTCGCATATAAGGCAATACCAACTGCAAACTGAATAGACCCAGATCTGCCATCGCATAATGTGCCGGCAGATCTGGGTCTATGCAGTTTGTAAGGACTTATCAGTAGAACAAACAACATAGACCCTGATCTGCCAGCGCATAATGGCACAATGGAGCAACCTAAAATCAACACTGTATTTCTGTGGGCAGATACAGTATTATGTCCATGGGCAGATACAGTATTATATCCATGGGCAGATACAGTATTATGTCTATGGGCAAAAATGGTATTATGTCTACAGGCAGATATAGTATTATGTCTATGGGCAGATATGGTATTATGTCTACAGGCAGATATGGTATTATGTCTATGAGCAGATACAGTATTATGTATATGGGCAGAGATGGTATTATGTCATTGGGCAGATGTGGTATTATGTCTATGAGCAGAGATGGTATTATGTCAATGGGCAGATATGGTATTATGTCTATGAGCAGATACAGTATTATGTATATGGGCAGATATGGTATTATGTCTATGAGCAGTTACAGTATTATGTCTATGAGCAGATACAGTATTATGTATATGGGCAGATATAGTATTATGTTTATGGACAGATATGGTATTATGTCTGTGGGCAGATATGGTATTATGTTTATGGACAGATATGGTATTATGTCTATGGACAGATATGGTATTATGTCTATGAGCAGATATGGTATTATGTCTATGGACAGATATGGTATTATGTCTATGAGCAGGTACGGTATTATGTCAATGGGCAGATATGGTATTATGTCTATGGGCAGTGTTGGTATTATGTCAATGGGCCGATATGGTATTATGTCTATCAGCTGATACAGTATTATGTCTATGGGCAGAGAGATGGTATTATCTCAATAGAGCCAATTCTGGGTTATTTTCAAACACTCTACATCGATCATAAAACACAATGATATCCCAAGTGCCGTTTGACATTTCACCCATTATGATATGGTTCCACTCATATATTTTACTATTATAGTTGGTGCCATGTATTTATTTCCTCAGCATTGAAATAATCTACATTACTATTTTATTCATGTGACTGTGACACAGGGAATTGCAAATTAATGTTTCTCATGACTTATGACACGTTTTAAAGAGAAAGACACATCCTCGCATAGCGAGTATGTTTAATAATTCATTTGGGTCAAGATCAAGGAACTTATGAATTATCAATCATAACTGCTGTGCAAAAACATGCATTATCCCCTATTTACCTATCTTTTGCAATCCCCAGATCCAAACATGGATATCGATGTTCCTGTAGCTGAGCTAATAATGTGCCCCTATTGCTGTCATAGATCTTCCCCTCTTGCAAGGGTTCCCCTGGTTCAAGCAACTGAAAAAGAAAATTACAAATGTGTTTATGGAACATAAATGCCCCTCCTCAGTGCTTGAAAAACTGACCTAAATGCAAAACTTAACCAGAAGAATGGAAGGATGGATAGAGAGATAGATGGATGAACAGTGGATGGATAGATTGAATGATGGACAAGAGTAAGACCACATGCCCCTACAACATTTGTGGTGGGGCTTAATAATAAACTGTTGTCATTAGTCAACATAAACTGTCTTTACCATAAAATGCAATTTCTGTCAGTGGTATAGATATATTGTATCTACCAATTTAAGTAAAAATCAAAGTTTTTTTGCAAAAACACGAAAAGTGATGCCCACAAAAATTCACAGATATCAATTAGAGCATGTTGTAACTGAATCTTTTTTTTAAAAATGTAATTTTACTGAAATATGTCTCATTAGATTTTAAATGCAAAATTTAGTACACATGTACTACAAGGCAATACATGAATTGAAGTACTAACTTGGCTATAATATTTTCAAGTACATGTACCATTTATACTCACTGAAAATTCAATTCATGCACAGCAGGGGTCATCTTGTATGCACCACATAATAATTTTTTTTATAAATATTAGGGTATTATTAGAAACTCTAGATCTTTGCAGTATATATAAAATATTGCAAATTCAAATATTTGTATGTTTTCATACCACTATTCCCATCCAGAAATGCATATATGGTATGCACTGTGCTTATCCGTTTCATTTCAGAATTCATTATATAATACTTGCATCTACATTCCTATGGATTTTAATAATTTGAAAATATTAAATTAAATATTACTCACCACAAGGTGAAGTGTCTATCAATATTACCCTTGGGTGTTTACTAGTATGCTGATTCCATTTTCATGTAAGTCTGAACAATCCATATTTGTATCATGTGTTTCGCTGTATAAACACTGTGTTTGATGCAATAAATGTTTTGATTTGATATTTGCCTTTTTTATAAGTCAGATCTAATTCCCAAGTAATATTTCCTACGTTATCTGTTAGTGCAAAGCCCTTAGCTAGTAAAGACAGCACTCACTTTGTTTTCCCAGTTGACAATCCTTTGATCAAGCTACAAAAATGTTATACTTGTTCAGTGCCAAGTAGAGTCCTATATTTAGTTAACAGAGTTTATTTTAACTTCCTGTGATCATGCTACTCAATTGACACATGTTCAGTTGCGGCATATCCTTTAATAGATTTCACAGAATGTATGCTCAAAGTGTGACTTACAGAGCCCAAGCTCAGTCTCCAAATAAGCACTCGCAGATGACAGTATTGCACGAAGATGGACAAACTATAAGTTGTCAATTTATTTGTGACATATTCCACAAAATAATATAATTGTATTTATTTTACACTGGTTTTGTCTTATTTTTTTGATCTATGGATCTATTTATCTATCCAGTTTGGCTTGTTTATTTTTCCAAAGTGCAACTCCAACCCCATGATGACAAGTCACCCCTTACAGACGGATCTGATTTGCAAAGAACACCTCGATTTAAAGGACGGTCAAAGAGAAATCAGCTTTTTGCAGCCCTAAAAGAGGGGGTTGACTTATAGTCGAGTTGACTTATAATTGAGTATATATGGTATGTATTTTGTAAATTTAATCTTTAATATGATATATGGATGGTTGTGAGATCCACACCTCATTTCCTGTAGACATGACCCCTACAACTGGTTGCCTGTAACACCTGACCTCTGCTACACCTACTGTTGCCAGGATCCCAATTTCTGAGGGGCCCAATCTCTGACCCTTGGCTAGCACCTTCTCACCCTTTAGTATGTCTGACCCTATGGGACTGCAAGTAAATAATACAGAAATATAGAAAGAAAAGATTGATTCTCACATATTTCTAGGTTCATCACCATACGTCTGACCCCATCTGACTGCAGTCAGAAAGATCAATAATAGTAAAATCATATGTGTGACATCTCCAAGTTAGCGATGTAACACTAAATATATATCAGTACACTACCATATCACAGTTCATATTGGTACAAATTCTTTCATATCTGTATTTTCACCCAAACTATCTTTTAGTTAGATTGGTTGTGGCACAATCTTTGTTTACATAAAATAGTACTTGGTATCATGAAATAACACTGATGGCCGATCACAGTTTAATATGCCTGAACCACAGGGATTTGGACTGTAATGGTAGTTATTGGTTGTGAAGTGGAAGGTAGGATAGGAGACCAGTGAGATTAGTTGTGGGTGGAGCTTAGGTGTGAGCTTACTGGAATTTACACATGGCATGTTAACTTGCGATGAACATGCACAAAATAAACTTTATAAACATTATTCTGATTTTAGTGAGTCACAGCGATAGATAGATAAATGTTTGATGAATTGATCGAGGTAAGTTATGCCTTCCCTAGATTTTAATACTTTTTGGTACAGATGATTGAACATGACATGGGTACAAAACACCGTCACATCAAGTTTCCTTCCTTGTCATTTCCATACCACATAGAACCCCCATACCCTACCCTCAAATCCACTACCAATCCTTCCATTTATGGCCTAAATCACTGTGACTTTGATAGCATTAACTATTCTGGAGGGACTGCTAGTTATCTTGCCATGCACTTATGCTGACATAATTCATCTCAGAAAGTTGGTCATTACTTATCTTTTAACTGCAAACTCATCTCTCACCTGGCCATACACACAATTCTTCTTTTTTCAGATAACATGGAGAAACACAGTTGATAGAACATGTTATTTATTATAATAAACAACTTTGAAGTTAAGCAAATCTTGCTGACAGTTAATATCACATGGGTTTTCAAAATGTTCAGCTTGGTAGCAAAACATATTGATGCATATTGTAATACAATCATTTATATTGCAATATGATTTTAACTGGCAATGTTCACCCTTATGCAGATTCAGAAAAAAATGTTAGATTTTTGGATCAATTTTTTTTTTCATGCTAAGATTTTTTCTGATGATCTTTTGTAATTTCATTCAAATCAATTTACTTGTAATGCAAAAAATCTAAGTCAGAACCAAACAACTATACCACGCAAGTGTTCTCAAAATAGAGGACTCTGCAGAATGTCATATCTGGACCTTTTCAGAGTTATAAAGTTGCACAAAATCTTTAAAATTTGGCTTGCACACAAACTTTAACACTGATTTCATCCTGCTGCCTCCAACATTATGCTCGCTATGTCCCACACTTCTCCAAAAAAGGTGAGACAAAAATGTAGTTGGAGTGAGCCTGTATATGTAATAAAACAAACATCATTTCAGTCATTATTGCGTGCATATTCCATACAATCTGCAACATAATAACATATGGTAAAATAAAAACCTAAGAATGGCTTGCTTGCATTGCTCAATGCACATATATGACTGCAGAAAAAAAATCAGATCTCTTCGAATTTACTTGTATTTCACATAATATTTTGTCCGATCTTACATACTGTATATACTCGTGTATAATCTGATAACAACTGCAAACTGCATAGACCCAGATCTGCCGTCGCATAATGTGCCAGCAGATTTGGGTCTATGCAGTTTGTAAGAACTAATCAGTAGAACAAACAACATAGACCCTGATCTGCCTGCGCATTATGCGATGGCAGACCAGGGTCTATGTTGTTTGCATTTGGACCTGGCTTATATGTGAGTATAGACGGTATTGGTAATAAAAAAATATCACACTTATGTAATATATAGCAAAAATACTTTTTTTCAGCCCCTCTCAGCTGACTGAAACAACTGGTTAAAGTGTTTGAAAAACTCAGAGCCTCTAAGACAAGAAAACCAGTTGCTATAAGTAGCTAGTACTTTTGTGTCTTTGGAACAATACATTGTTTCTAAACAAAATATTATCAATAACAAAATATATGGTACCTCAAAATATAGTGTGTTGTTCAAGATGGCAGCATCTGATTCAAAGAAAGGTTTTTGCCTATAATTTCAGTATAATCTATATATTACATGAAAGACACTGAAGTACTATTTATCTTTGATAATTTTCTTTGTCTGAGTATCTCAACTTTCTTCAAACAATTAGACCAATTGCTTGCTGTCGCATAAAGTCACTGCCAAGAAACCAGCAGTATTCAACACAATTGTAACATAGGATGGTGAGGATAATAAAGTGCACCTAATGTTTCCCATGCCTAAAAATACATGTAATCAGTTTAACTCTTTAACATTCATGCTTTATCCCACATCTGAAAATCTTACAGATTCTGTTCAGTTTTTGTCATGCAGCATTAGGCTCATATTTTTTATATTTCGTTAAGTGTACCTATTTAATAACTCAAAAGTATTTCTTACTTTAAAGAAAGCAAGCTTAACATGCATACATCTGACTTCACTCGTGCAGGCAACATTGTTTTTGTTCCCTTACTATAATATGCATCCTGAATAAAAAATATAGCATGCAATATTGAGAAAATGAATGGTACCATCTATACTTGCTTATAGGTCAAGTCCAACTGCACAAAAATAGACCCTGATCTGCCATCGCATAATGCACCAGCAGATCAGGGTCTATGTTGTTTATTCTACCGATTACTCCTAACAAACTGCATAAACCCAGATCTGCCAGCACATTATGCGACAGCAGATCTGGGTTTGTGCCATTTGCAGTTGGACTAGACTTATAACCAAGTATACTGTATATACTCATGTATAAGCCGATACCAACTGCAAACTGCATAGACCAAGATCTGCTGTCGCATAATGCGCTGGAAGATCTGGGTCTATGCAGTTTGTAAGGACTAATCAGTAGAACAAACAACACAGACCCTGATCTGCGGTGCATTATGCGATGGCAGATCAGGGTCTATGTTGTTTTGCATTTGGACCCAAATTATACACGCGTATATACGGTTCATGGTACATATTGCAACCATATTGTAAAAAAAGTGTTGATATCTTAGGGCTCATGATGACATTACTAACAGCAAGTCACTTGCTAAGAAATAATTGTGGAAAGTCTTAATTTTCAACTGACAAATGATTTGTATTCTGAAATATACTGCACTGTAAAAAGCTAAAAAGTCAATACTTAACAACAAAAATGCTAAAATGTTGAAGTGCTTCATATACATGTACATCACTGAGATTTTGTGAATAAGAAACATAGTGCAATTGATTATCTAACTGTAAAAATTCAGAACAAGAGTACCACAAATATCACATGATATATCCATCTCCTGACCTTGTCACTAATAATGATCTTGACTTTAGAGCTAAGGGCTTGACTATTATATGACAAAGTGTAAACCTGGAAAAAGTTCAATTAAAATATCTGTTGGGGTTCAAAAGTTACAGCCTGGATAAGGAAACAGGTCACTGCCTTACATTATCACTTATTATGATCTTGACATTAAAGCAGGGGTATGACTGAATATGTGAGACACTGTCAAGTCAAGATATATAAAAGGCTAAAGTTCAATCAAATATCTTCATTGGTTCAAATGTTATACATGGGTAGAAGTCACTGATTTATTATTTATGTTGCCATCACCTTAACCTTCAGGCAGGTTGTGTGGCTATGGCATGTGACACACTGTCAAGTCATGATATATGACTGGTTCAAGTTTCATTAAAATATTTTCATTGGTTCAAAAGTTATATTCTGGATAAGGATTCAAGCCAGAATTACATTTTTCCTTGCTGTGACCTTAAATTCGAGGTAGGAGTCATGGCTATGGTATGCAACACACTGTCAGTACATGGTATATAATTGGATAAAGTTTCATTAACATATTTTTGGTGGTTCAAAAGTGATACTCCTTACAAGCATACAAGTTACTGAATTACATTTTCTCTTGCCATGACCTTAACCTTGAGGCCAGGTGAATGGCTAATGACCTTGAAGCCAGGTGAATGGCTATGGTATGCAACACACCCTCTTGTAATAATATAAACTTGGGCAAAGTTTCATTAATATCTTCTGTGGTTCAAACGTTTTACTCCCACCAATGACACATGTCAAAACATTACATTTTCTTTGCCATGACCTTGAACACCATATTATAGTTGTGATATATACTTGGGGAAAATTTCATGAAAATCTCTCAAGTTATTACAAAGTTAAGGTCCAGACGACCAAATGTTAAAAGACAGATGGATGGACAGACAGGTGGATACATGGATGGACACACATACAGTGCCATAACAAAATCTGCCTGATTTAAGAGGGGTGTTTAAACAACTAAAGTTAATTCTAAATTTTGACACTGCAGATATTTTTTTCAAAAATATGGTATTTCCTGTATGTATTGTTTCACAATATATGTCTTCATAACCTTAACAAAAATCATAACTACTGCACCACAATCATAACTACTGCACCACAATCATAACTCTAATATGATCATTGATAGAGAACAGAAGTTTGGGAGAATTTCATGAAGCTCAAATTTGTCTGAATTTTTACCGTATATCTTGTCCTACAGTAGGTGCCTTCATAATCTTGATCTCCAACTCTGTATGTCCCCCGTCCCCTGCCCTGAGTAAAAGTGTATCCTCCACCTGTACAACTGCATCAGCTCCTTTGGGGACAGGTGCCCCTGTGTTGATTCTGATGCAGTAACCCTCAACTACTTCACAACAAGGCTGAAAAAAGTGGTTCAACATATAACACTATTTCACAGGAAAATAAAAATTAAGACATTAATACATGTAATATTCTTTTCCCTTTGATAAAAGCCCTGGATTTAATATTAGTTGTGGCAAACACAGATTGGGGAACAGATTGAAATTTGACTATGGCTCAATTGTGTACAGATCAGCTTATAAATCTAACCTGCAGATGCTTGATCTGACACACAATCTGGGACTTAGACTCTATTTGGGTGCATTTAGAACATCCTCTTCAGAAAGCCTCAAAGTTGGGGCAAAAAAACCATCACTTTATCTCAGACAAATGAAATTGGCTTTTCAGCATGTTACCAAACTATTTTCTAATCCATCTAACCCTGCATATGATGTAGTGTTTAGGACCAAATACCAAAACTTATACATTCTGAAACCAAACTTCATTCAACCTTTTAGCATACAAGTTTGTCCTCACTTAGCAACAGCAAAACTCAATGTTGGAAATACTGAAAAATCCTGTATTCCCAAATCACCACTGTGGTTATCAAAACTTCCCAAAATAATATTTGACTTTTGCAAATTCAAAAAGTCTTCAACAAATCCTCTTCTTTTTCAGGGTAAATTCAACCAAATCAGAGCCTCCTATCATAGTCATACATCCCTGTATACAGACGATTTGAAAGATGGAGACAAAGTTGGAGCTTCTATTGCAACATCCCATGGCACCATCTCAAGCTGGTTACCTCATAAAGTCTCAATCTTTACTGCAGAAATTACAGCCATATTCAAAGATTTTAAATACATGTTCAAACCCTCAACAATAAAAGTTCAAGAAGGCACAATTTATTTTGACACATGTTGCATAAATTAACTCAGAATTTCTTGAAAAAGCTCAACAAATGCATAGCTTTATAACAGGTTCACAATTGATCCCATGCTCAGGTAGTAGAGCTATAAATAACTGATATATGTGTTAGCAATGGCTCAAACCTCATTAGCTTTAATCTTCATGAATGAAAGGTCCTTCCCAGTAAGAGATTGATAAGCCCTCTTGATCATTTGGGCAATCCACCTAGAATCAGTGGATGCCAAAATATCAGCAGAGCCCTTAAAGGGAAGGAAAAGACACTTCCTACCCTTCTTTATCCTTTCATAAGAGGCCAAATAGAACTGTAAAGCCTTAACTAGGCATAAGAGTCGATTTTGATCATCCGCAACACAGATACAACTGAGACTTGGGATCTCTATAGGAAGTGGAGATACCAAAGAAAGCTGGTCTTTTGCTAAAAAAACCTGTTGGCAAAAGAGAGAAACTGACTCATAATTGTCATTGAACCTTAAACAACCTTCTTTTGCAGACAGAGCATGAAGCTTGCTCCTTTGTCTCACAGATGCTAAGGAGAGCAGCAAAACAGTCTTCAGGGTAAGGTTCTCAAAAGAAGCTTCACCCAAAGGTTCATAGGGTGGTTTGTCAAAGACCACAGAACACATGAGAGATTCCATCTGGGCATTACTGAACGAGACACCAGTCACTGCAGCTCAATGTACCTTATAAGGTTGTAAATATGAGGATCCAAGTAAAATGGCAGGACATTCTGAAAATTAGAGCATGCTGGATAGGGCTACTCTATAGTCCTTAATAGTAGAAACTTAGCATTCACTCTCTTCAAATAGGAATAGAAGAAAATCAGCCACTGTGCTCAAAGGGACAGCTAGGAATAACGCGTTTTCAACTGCACCAATCGCAAAAGATTCTTCACTTTATGTCATAGACCTTGGACATGGAGCGTCTCCTGGCCTGAATGATGCACTTGGCAACTCTGCTTGAAAACTTGTCCTGGCAAAAAGATTGTTTGTGAAGGTGGAGCATCTGTGGGCTGTTGTGCAGGAGAGCCCCTGTGCTGAGACAGAAGGTCCCCCCTCTGAGGCAATGTTGTGGGCTGGTCTACCAATAGATCAAGAAGATTGTTGAACCAAAATCATTGGGGCCACTGAGGGGCTATCAAAATGAGCTGAGCAGTGGAGATCCTGACTTTCTGGAGCACTTATGGAATCATCTTGAATGGTGGGAACTGGCTGAAGGCATCCACTGCCCAGCTCCTCTGGTCTGGGATTGTGAAAATGTAAATGGGGAGCTTAATGTTTAGCTTTGTTGCAAATAAGTCCACCAAGGGTCTCTCCCATGGTCTGAACAGGACTCATATTGGTGCAGAGACCATTCCATGAACTACCTTGCCTCTCCTGGAGCAACTGTCCACCAAAATATTGTTCTTGCCCAGAATATGAACTTGGAGAATGATCCCTTCTGAGGTTGCCCAGCGAAGAAGGTTTTAAACTTCCATGAAAAAGAGAAGGGGCATGTGTGCCTCTTGGTAGCCTGAGGTATGCTACCACTGACAAGTTGTCAGAGGAGATCATCACATAGCGACTCCTTACTTGGTTGATGCACCCCTGTAGAGCTAAAGACACCACACTCATTTCCAAATTGCTTATGTGAAGGGTAGATTCTTCCCAGGACCACAAACCCTAAAGAACTAGCCCTTCCATCTCCAAGTTAGTGCCCGACCTGAATCTGACATGTCTGTGAACAGATAGGAGTGAGGTTCGTGGTGTGCATGGGGACTCCAGTCAGAAACCAGTCCCAATATGCCTACCAACTCAAGTGGTGGTGAAAATCGAATCCAAGAGAAATCTGAGCTGTCAGAGGTTCCCTGTATTGTTTGCAGTTCACCAGGAGGATAAACTGGAGGTGACACATGTACAGTAGTATTCCTAGGGTAACCAGGTCCTCAGCAGAGTTTAAGGTCCCCATGAGAGATAGATGAAGGCAAGAGAAGTCTTGGCTCTCAGCACCTCCAAAAGGGCCAGGAATTTGTCTACTCTGTCCAGTGGGACACGGACTAATCTGCTCTTCATAAGGAAATTCATCCCCATGAAATCAAGAGATGGAACTAGCTCTGATTTCTCTAGGTTTGGCAAAAAGGCCCAGCCAGGACACTATGGACCAGCAGCAAGACAGATCGTGTCTGAGGGACTTTAAGAGGTTCATCATGGATTAACAAGTCATCAAAATACTGTTGGATAGGGATCCCCAGTAACCTTAGTTGGGTGACTACTAATCCCATTATTCTAGTAAAGGCTCTGGTTGCAGAGGCTAGGTCAAACATCAGAGCACAAAGTTTGAAAACCTCCCAGTCCAAACAAAACTGGAGGTACTTCCTGTGAGGAGGGAAAATTGGGATGTGAAGGGACACATCCTGAAGGTTGATGGAGACCGCCCAGTTACTGGTGACTAGCTAGAGCAGGACAAAGACATCTTGTTAGTCTTAGAATGAGGCTGTGGTCTCCATCTTGCAAGGTTCTTCCTGAAGAAACTTGTTTAAAGCAGAAAGGTCGATAATCAGTAAAGAAATTCTGGCTTTTTTATACCAGGAAAATCCAGGAGTAAAAAGCCAGAGACTGGTCATTTAACACCCTCTCTACTGCGCCCTTATGTAGAAGGGAGTGCAGCTCTTCCCTTAACCATACCAGATTTGACTGGTGGAAAAGCATGGGGGTTCTTGCCAGAGGTGGATATTCCCAGAACTGAAGCCAGTATCCTCCTTTTGATACAGAGAGGACCCACCCATCATCCATTATGCTTGACCAGACCTCTGAAAAGAGGGTTTGTCGAGTACCTACAGGAAATGATGGAAGAGGGATGCACTACAGGAGAGGGAGGGAGTCCCTAGGGCTGCCCCCCCCCCCCTTCAGCACCCCTTATGCTGACCGTAAAATACTTAGCCATTAAAAAACCTTTGAGCAAGCTCCCTGACCATAGCTGAATGGGTGAGCAAAAGAAGATCTGGGCATGAGACAGCCCCAGAGTCTCTCCAAACTGGAGAGAATTTTCTTGTCCTCTGAGTTTGAGGGCTTGGGACACAAATCCCAGGGTAGAAAGTTTACCATCTTATTAAAAGACCAGATCTCTCCATCCTCTGCTGCCTGAGTTGACAGGTGGGAGGAGGCAGGGGACCCGAATGGTAGAGGAGGCACCATCTTAGCCTGTTCTTCAGTGAACTCTTTACAGTCTGCTCTAGCTCCTAGGAGGCAGGACTTTGTGACCCTGTGTCTCTCACATGTGGAGGAGGCCTGGGGTAGGAGGAGCCTCATCCTGTAACTCCTCATGCAGAGCAAGGGTACTGTCTCTAGTGGCAGACTTGGCTGGAGGAAAAGAATGCTTCTGGATTTTCTTCGAGTGTCTGTGGGAAGAAGATCTGCCCTCCACCTTCTTTTTTGTCTCCACATACTAAGCAGATGATGTCAGGCTGTGACCCACAACATCAACCATGCTATGAGGCCAAGGCCCTGATGTCCATGGTGGCATAATTGGGAAGGACAATTCACTCACCTGAAATGGCTGTTCCCAAATCCCATAGGGATTAAGAGGGATTATAGGGAAGGGTGAATGCTGATCAGAACCCTACCCTAGTCTGGTGCATGTGTGCCAACTTCCAGTCCCCAACGGGGTTCATCGGTAACCTGGCGGGAGGGGAGGTCTCGAAGTGATCCCTGTCCCCATACTAAAGGGGCTCCAATGATTGCTGACCGGTACTCGCAGACTGGTGTCCACTGTCTGGTGACTGTTCAATGACCAGTCAGGTGACTCTGATCTGCAGGAGAAACCCTCCTCAGATGTTATAGATCTAGATTGTAGCTCTCCCCTTCCAGGGTGGCTCAATCTGCCTGTCGCCATCACTGGGCTACGGGCTTTGTAAAGGTGTTGATCCTTCCTCACGAGGGAATTGTCTCACTCTCTACCTTACCGGGCCGTGGGACTGGAGAGGGTTCTACTCCTCCTTCACTGGGTGGGGAGGAGGGTGTGACTTGCTCTCTGCCCTAGAATTTCCTCCCTTGGTAGGGGCTCTGGATATGACACTAACAGGTACTGACTTCGTTGGAACAATCATCAGGGATCCAAGGGCCTTATATGTTTCTGCAGAGACTGATCCCATATACTCCTGGGATCGAGGAGTGTCCTTCACCGCTGATGAGTTAATCTTCTTCAGAGAGCCACGGTACTCAGAGAAGGCTCCAGCGTGTTCTAGTGATGAGGAGGAAGAAGACATCTCTATTAGGTATAACAATATATATATATATATATATATATATATATATATATATATATATACTGGGTGCAGAAAACCTATTTGGTCATAAGCTCAGTGCAAAAATGTAATCTAAGCCAGTAAAACATGAAATGTAGGTTACAGTGACCTTATTTTGTTGCAAAGGTGTGGTACTAATAGAGATGCATACAATTAATCCAGTTTGATGATTCTACCATGAGCAGAGCTGGAGAAATAAATTTAAACTACAAATGTAACCAAAGTCAGTGAAACATGAAATATAGGTCACACTGACTCACTGTTGTAATGAGGGTGTCATAGTCATAAAGATGCATCCCCGCACCAAGTTTCATGATTCCAGGTATAATAGTATTCATACAGTGTGCAGAAATTTGATCCAAATGCAAAAACTTAAGTTAATCAAGAATGTACAACCAATGTACATGTACATGTATGTACAAAGTTAACTCCCGACCCAGAGAGTGGGTACTATTAAACCCACACCAAACTGTTGCTTAGGACCTAGGAAGAATGAATGGTTGTAATTCAGTGAAGCTGTACATATGTATATGGTTTAATCTGTGCGAGGGTAATACAATGGCTTACCTCTACTGTGTAGAGGTGAGCAAAACTTGTCAAACTCAAACCTGGACTTTACTTAAATTTCTGACTTTTGATTGACTGACATCAAATTACTGATCAATCAGACATCAGCATTTGAGTTGAGTTAGAGTTTGAGTGTCTAATTCAACAGTCACACTCACTCATGCCAACAAATATCACTGTTACCCTAGAGCATCATCACTATTATAAACTTTTTGCTCAATGCATTTATTTAGGTTCCCTGTAAATACTATCAGTGGATCTTATTAGATTAATATTTGAAGCTGGAAGATGTGAAAATCCTATTTCAATTATACAATGTCACAAGAGACTGAACCAGTCTATTTACTGTGAATTCATTTTTTCATGGTTTTACCAAAAATTACATTTTTGTTAGTACTTAAATTCGTAGTAAGGAGCCATGGTGGTGCAGTGCTTGGTGTGCCAGATTCGCAACCAAAATGGCGCAGCTTAAAATCTTATCATCAGATCAGTCTGGGCAATGGATCAGTCCTGGTCAGTTACCATGGTGTGTTCTTGAGCAAGGCACTTTACTCCAATTGCCTTGTCACTGAATAACCATATGCTACTTGTGTTGCTGTACCGTAAAACACCAAAACCCAAAAAAAAGAAAACTTATATTGATTGATATTGTCTTTAACAAACAGATTATTGTTTATTAGGTCTTTTAATTTGAAGTTTCTAGCAACCATGATAGCCACAAAATTTCGTACAAATAAAGATGAATTCACAGTGTTACAGTACAGCTCACATGATTTTTCAATTCCCCATGCTTCGCAGTGGGGGACTTAATTCGCTCCACTTTTGTTCTGCAGTGGAGGGATAAATACCCACAAATTACCACTGCGCCTCGGCAGGCATGCTGACAGCAACTCCACATGGAGGGGCTGGTCAAAATTACTGATTGAGATTTGAACACCCAATGAATGAAGACCACCCATGGAAAGACTGAGACGTCAAGAGTGACTTACAATCTGATACCATTTGAAGAATCAGTCATCTTTATTTTGATCATATATTTGGGCAATAAAAAAATAATTTCAGAAGCCTTGTATATTCAGTACATGTATATTTATAAAAGGTTGCTTGACTTCTTTTGCAATAATTTTACACTTTTATTTTATTCAAAGAAATCTGAACAAACTTGCACACGGACTTGAAGAGAGGTACACATTCTTGAGCTTCTCTTGAACAGCATAAATTTATCCTATTGTTACAAAAGAAAAGTAATCCCCTGAGATATGGACAATTACATTCCAAATGACAACCACTTCTGTTTAAAAAAAAAACAAAAAACAACAGAAAACACTGAATTAACACTGAAATGACAACCACGATGCTCAGTCCTTAAGCTGTTATGGCACAGTCACAAGGATGAATATACACAACTCTGAACTAGTTCAATTCTGACTGCATTTGTACTGCAAGGGACTGACCATTTAATTTATGGGGCGTGAATGTTTTTTTCTGACCAGGATATGTTTATTTCTTTCATCACAAATAAATGTTTCAAGTAAAATAACAAATGGAATAATGTCTTTTTTTATACTACAAATCAGAGCAAGACAATTGTTTTCAAGCATTTAACATCCCCCCCTTTTAGAAAATTAAATGGTCTCTCCCTAATAAAGACTTGACTTCAGCGGATGTTCTACAGAAATCAAAGGAGAGACTATTGTCATCACTGTTATAAAATATTGACAAGGGTTAGCATCAAAAGATGATGTGAATTTCAGCTTGGGAAAGGTGTGTTTCTATCACACAAAGCCATCTGACTTGGCGCGTTTTACTTAACAGCCTTAATTATGGTCCCACCATGAACAACAAAAGTTTGATAATTGTTTGTAATTAAGCAAGAAGAACACTGACAAAACTCCTACAACTATTCTTTTATTTATGTTAGAGTGCCACTTGTTTTACTGTTGTCAAAACAATCGGGCAGATGTCAAGTCATGAAAATTGCCAAGAAAACAAAGTTAACAAACATCTGGCCCTAATTTGTCACCTGTGGAGCACATTTTAATGGTTGATTAACATTGTACAGTACAATAATTCTCTTCATGAAATTTTGTGTGCATTTATTTGAAATTTTTGAAAAGAAAAATCTTAAAAAGAAACACAAGGAACAGAATTGTTTTTATTTTATCTCTCTACTTGACTGAGGGGAAAAGATGTTAAATCTGTATCACTTTCCATGTATAAAGTTGTATGGTTTGATTTCAACAGTATTTATTGCAAACATCATCACAGAAAGTACATAAAATATCACATCAAAAGAGACAGAGGACTGAGCAAAAAGATTGAACTTTTTCTTTGTTTCTATACAATATTTATTGAAAAAACATCTTCACATATAATTCATAACAATGCAATATATGGGGATTCAGTAGAAAGCTAATGGCATTCTAACAAGTAATATTTACCTACTGTATAAAGTAGATAGATCATAACCAAATATACATATACACACATGATTAATTCGAGTATGTAATTATTGCAGAGATCATATAATAGGGAAAAGATAGAATAGATAGGTGTAGTTGTGATCCGTGTAATAATTTGAAAACGTTTTCATGATTTTAGGAAGGTTTGCACTGCCATGAATATATGCATATTATTTTCATCAGAGTACATGGAATTGCCAGATAATAATGTCTTAATTGTATGTCAAAATGGTAAAGTGAAAAGAACATGATGTCTTGGAGCTGTATATTGTTGACATTCTAACAGAAAGGGTTCCGCTGTTTCTATATGTTTGGATGTATAGTACCTACTGTTGGAAACATGATTGAAGAATAAGTCATTATTTAAACTAGTACATTTGGTTCCCAGTAGAGCATGCTGGACTTGGCCTACCTGATCATCAGTATTAGAATATGTAGGAGTAATATGTTTATCCCAGTTGAGGTAAGTACTGATATTTTGTATAGATGGGTTACTTATAATTTCTTTTGGTAATGTGTTCCACTGTTGAATTGTAAAAGGCAGGAATTAATTTTGATATAAGGTAGTTCTACAGAAAGGAAGCCGAATGATTGAGTTCTGTAGGTCTCAGTGTTAATAACAAAAGGTTGAATTACATCTTTGCAAGCAGTTTGGAGCAAGACCATTGTCAATTTTAAATATCTAATCTTTTTTGGAGCTCCCTCTCCTCATTAACAAATCTTTACTTAGGTGATCTGATGGAAGACAATAAACAGAGTAATGCAAAAATTTGAAACTAATTATTTTGATTAGTTCACAAGTTCTTCTTTCTATCACTGATTTTCTTTTACGAGAATCAAACAATGGAATATCGTGTGGGTTATACAGTATGATTCAACAAAATGCTCATTCAAGAAAATGAGCACTGTTCAATAAACCACAAGTACATTGTTTATTGTCAACATAATGGCAAAGAAAACAAACCTGCAGAAGAGCTGCTGATGTGCTTTTGGGTTATCAGTTCGCACATGAAATTAACACGTCAATGGCAAAGAAAACAAACCGTGTTGATGACTTGTGTTGTGCTAGGTTATTAGTTTGCACATGAGCATCTATCTTCAAAAAGTACATGTGAACCTACATGCATCTAGGATGATTTTATGTGACCATTAGTATTTTTTTTTTTTAAATCGTTACTTTGATAACTAATACAAAACAGTACAGTTTAAATTAAAGTGAAGATACAAAACCTTAATAATGCTCTCTCTCTCACTCTGATATATGAGACTATCATACATGTATGTAGTGCCCCTGCCCATGCACACAGATCTGTTATTAAGTGCATGGATGCATCTTCTTTTCTTCACAACATATAGAAATTCAGTATGAGAATGAACTTAACTTCTTCATCGTCTTTATATTTCCAGAACAGTACATGGTCAGATAGCTTTTAGCAATAATTTTTGTTTTTGTATGTTCTTGCAGCAACCATCAGAACTATGCTTGCTCAAGTTTTAATTACCCCTCTATTATCCTGTGATTGGATGTCAGAAAAAAATAGTACATTATGTTAATGAGAACTCATGCATAGGGTAACCATCGGAACTTGTGCGATTTTGTTTCACTTCAGTCAGGTATGAATGCGATTTTTTTATTAATTTGTTTGATGTTTATCGTTGTTTTCACTGCAGGGGGTGCAATATCACTGACTTTCATATTATCATTAAAAAAAAGTATATTGTGCGAACTTCAACAGAAATAAGGACATGAATTCCAATTATGTAGTATAGAAAAAAAAATAATTAGATTCATTGTGCAAAATGTAGTATTAATACAGTTTGCGAGGCATTCTCAGTATGTTAAAATTATGTAATATTTGATTTGGTATTATGTATTATACATTATCTTTGATATAACTAGCAAATGTTTATAACTAACTGAATGATCACGTTTTTCAGTATAAAAAAGTAAGCAAACGGCTCCCCAAAAAGATAGTAGTGTAGATAAATCGGTGCCTCTCTCTCTGAACCAGTATATTGAGACCATGTCCACTCCGGGGTAGTCTTTGGATGTGACTCCGCAAGAAAGCATGATGTTCAGAGCTATTCTCTGTGAGACGCCATGGCAACTCTGTCAGGACATGCAGAGAGATGATGGAGTTTTTTTATTAACCCTTTCCACTCTCTCTCCTCCCCCACCATGAAGCATAGGGAATACAAAAATCATGTGAGCTGTACTGTATATTAACCTATGAAGTAATATTGTAGGGTAAATATTACATCTTGGGAATTTTTTTTATTAATTTACGTGATAATCAGAACTTAGTCACAAAGTGCTAAAATCTGATCTCTCATGGACAATCCACCAAACAGTTGTCTAAATTTAAAAAAATTGCAAAACTTTAGCAACACAGAAATTTCCACATTACATTGTACATGTCTATAAAGCAAAATGCATGACAACCAATAATATCAACTTTTCGGTCAACATTTCTGCGGTCAACATTTCTGACCTGCTTCATCTTGTATTTGCATAATTTTGTTTTTACAGGATTTTGTTTACAGGTTCATGTGTAGCCATCCTGAATTATCATTGCTACCATTATTTTAAATGCACTTTTCCCCCTGAAATGTATGTATAGTGAAACTTCTTTAAACTAGTCCCTCAGATGTAACCCTGCCTCCTCTGTAACCCTGCCTCCTCTGTAACCCTTCCTCCTCTGCAACCCTGCCTCCCCTGTAACCCTGCCTCCTCTGCAACCCCACCTCCTTCACAGCTAGCCACATATTCTGATCCTGACAAGTCAAATCTAATGCAACTAAAATCTCTGTGTCATCTCCAACAGTGTCTGGTTCAGGGAAATTTCAAAGTGTAACAATTAGGAACTAGTTTTGGAAATCAGCTGGTGATATTCTCTTTATTTTCATGGACAACCTCATTTTTGCAAACTTCATAATGGTTACGTTACTTGTAACTTGTAAATTTAAATAGTTTTACTGGCATATTTGTTGGCTGCTGTGTTAAAGAGAAGTAAAACCCTGAGCATGCTTATTAGAATCCTATCATCAATTTTGTGGAATCTAGGCACGTAGACAGTCAGAAACAATAAAGGTCAAAAGATAATACCATATATACTCGCATATAAGCTTATACCAACTGCAAACTGCATAGACCCAGATCTGCCGTCGCATAATGCACCAGCAGATCTGGGTCTATGCAGTTTGTAAGGACTAATCAGTAGAACAAACAACATAGTCCTTGATCTGCTGGCACATTATGCAATGGCAGATCAGGGTCTATGTTGTTTGCATTTGGATCCAGATTATACGCAAGTATAGATGGTAAATGGTGAATCCATTCCTTCAATTCCAGAACCCTGAATTCCCTAAACACATTTTTGGCCAATACAATAACCATAAACATTGGTCTTCATAAAATTATCTGCTTCTTTCTTATCTCTTCATCTCTGCCAGAATTTTTCACCTAATTAGTCTAATCGAATGGTTTCTTGCTATGTATATACTGTTTTTACACTGAGAAACTACATTCTAAGTACCAGTCTATCATATTTGTGCTGAATTACTTTTGTCCATATCTGCATTCACATTAAAAGCTTCAGTTCAAAATAGTATCCCATACAAGTTTTATTTTTCAGAATGTCATCAATATAATTCTGAATGCAGAATTTTCACTAAAACTTTTTTCGTACTTCTGCAAAATCCAGAATAGTTGGCATCTCTGCATATTTTTTCACACTTGGCTTGTACCAAGTAACAAAAGGCTCTATTAACTAGAGTATGATTTATTCCCAAATTGTCAAACAGTATAAAAAAAACTATAATCAGTTATATTCAATTATGGTAAATCATAATTGACAACTTGGTCATTTTACTTTTTTTACCAATCTTTCATTACTTTTATTTTTATTAATTTTCACACTTACCATGTCCCCAGCTGTGGAATCACCTGCCACAAATCTGGATCCAGCGCCATCTGAAGCTGGGAACAAAAAATAAAACAACAGGAAAATGAAATGAAATATTTCTCTCTGGTGTTTGATTTGTACTTGTAAAATACATATGCCTTCACTACAGGCAAAAAGGTCTAAATCAAAACAATCCAAAATACTGATAAAACATACCGTCGCATAATGCGGCACCAGATCAGGGTCTATGTTGCTTGTTCTACTGATTAGTCCTTACAAACTGCATAGACCTAGATCTGCCGGTGCATTATGCAAATTAAGATGCCCCTGCTGCACTTGCAGTGGGGGCATATTATAACTACCGTATGTACTCGCATATAAACTGCAAACTGCATATACCCAGATCTGCCATCACATAATGTGCCAGCAGATCTGGATCTATGCAGTTTGTAACGACTAATCAGTAGAACAAACAAAATAGACCCTGATCTGCTGGTGCATTATGCGATGGCAGATCAGGGTCTATGTTGTTTGCATTTGGACCCGGATAATACGCAAGTACATACGGTAGGCAATTACTGAAAGTAATGAATGTCCATGCTGTGTCCATGGGATTATTGTTCTCAGTAATGGACTATAGGCAACTGATGTCACAGTGCCTCCACACTGCTTGGAAAAAGAACAGGGAGGTAATTAAAGTGACAATTAGTAATGATCAGAAATTTTATAATCAATTAAAAGAAGCTCCATTTACAATCTTAAATTCATAAATAGGAAGCTTCAATAAATATTTCTATCAGTAAAGGAACTGAATTAGTTTACTAAATTTGACTAATAAGGGTAATTATCTCTACTTTTTTTTTAAAAATCTACTCACCAGGTAAGCATCGGAATTAACAGATAAATGACCCTGTGACACATAAACTCAAACTTATTGCATTTCTGGAGCTACCATATATACTTGCGTATAAGTCCAACTGCAAAAAACACAGACCTTGATCTGCTGTTGCATAACATGCCAGCAGATCAGGGTCTATATTGTTGTTCTCCTGATTACTCCTAACAAACTACACAGACCCAGATCTGCCAGCACATTATGCAATAGCAGATCTAGGTCTGAGCAGTTTGCAGCTGGACTTGACTTATAAGCGAATATAAATGGTATTGATGATGGAGTGACTAAAAAGCATTGTGTCACTAAAGCAGTATAGCAACAGTTGTTTGGGACACTACAATATCTTGTATGTGAACAATGCGATGAGAAATGTTACATGTCTTTCAAAAACACAACACCTTAACACAAAATCTGAAAACTGTTTACAACTAGTCACTGGAAATATGAAATACCCATGGTATTCACTACTGTATAATAAGTGACCAAGAGCAATACACAAAAGACTCAGATCTGCCATCATGTATTGTGCTTGTAAATCAAGGTCTATACAGTAATATTCATTCTATGAATGATGTTAAGCAAACAGCATAAAATCCTGATATGCCCTTGATACATGGCAGATCTCAGTCTACATTGTTTTCAGCTGATTGTGCAATATAAAGCCTTTTGTTATATGCTACAGCAGGCGAGATAAAAAGTTGTATACCTCTCACTGCATATCCATCTTTGATTGAGGCTGGGAAAGCAGGTAATGGTTCTGCAGCAAACACATCACAGGAAAGATAGCGTCCAAGACAGTCTGAAACAAAAATCTGAAAATGTATTGTTTTGTCCAAGAGAAAACATTGCCCTTTTGTAACCTTGACTCCAGATCCTTTTGCTCTTTTGAAATAATCAGTGCAGGGTCTATTCTATGATGTGTAATTGTGAGATTCATGTTAATTTCTCAAAATTACACTGAAAAATCAATCAAATATGTGAAAATCATACATCATATTTGCAAGCATGACCTTTATTTCTTTGTTAAATCCCTCATATGTTTAGAAAATACCTCCCCCCCTTTTATTAAATGGAAGGGGAGGGGGAGAATAGACTCTGGTCATGGGTTTGTGAAAAGTATACAGATGTCAACAGTTCTCAGCATTTATTTCATCACATGTCATTAATGTATTGTGAGCTGTCTTATCTGATGCAGACTGTATAGGATGCAGCCTGTATAGTTGTTTAAATGAGAAACTAAACAAAAATTCTTTTATCTCAAATATTTGTATATTTTTATCAACACATTTATAACAACAAAGAACCAATATTCCCTGGTCTATGAGCATAATATCTGTCATAAATGTAGGTAGTTCTTGCCACAATGCTAGAACATCAATTTATAGTTTTCAGTACTGAAGAAGCGCAACACAACGCTTATTTCTTATACATTATCACTGTATACAGCTTCAAATTACCGTATATACTCTTGTATAATCAGGATCCAAATGCAAAACAACATAGACCCTGATCTGCCATCGCATAATGCACCAGCAGATCAGGGTCTATGTTGTTTGTTCTACTGATTAGTCGTTACAAACTGCATAGACCCAGATCTGCCAGTGCATTATTTGATGGCAGATCTGGGTCTATGCAGTTTGCAGTTGGTATCGGCTTATACGTGAGTATATATGGTATTAAGTAAAAGTTGAAATGTCTATGTCGATATCTACGTCTATGACTATGTCTAAATGACCATGAATCAGTGTCAAAACTATACACAAACGAATATTGAGGTGTGCAAAATGTACATCATGACCTACCTGTAAATATTATCATCAACATGAGAACCTGAAGTTCTTGCACAATTAGAAGGTAAAGGAAACTCAAAAATTTGTATTGCCTCTGCCCATCTGGGTGAGTAACAGCTTGCTCAGTCAAAGGTTATCAACCTACGTACCTGTGATATCTTAGTCTGTTATATTTCATCTCACAGAATGAGGGGCAATCTCACATGAAATCTCACTCTGTTTATGTAAAATCTTGCAGAAAGACTCGTTTCTTCTCCTAAAATTTGTGTCTGCCCCTTTTTTATTGTATTCTGACAGTAAGCTGAATGATAACCACAAAGTTGCCTTGCAAGTCTTCTCATTACAAGTTGCAACTGGAGTAATGTTTATTTGTTTGTTGTTGGTTTCTAACAGTACTTTTAACACATTATTGGCTGAATCATGCTGAGGAAATGGGAGCTAAGTGTCTTTCCCAAGAAAAGGCAGATGACCCTGGGCTCAAACCCATGACTCCTGGAATGTTAGTCTGATACTCTACTGAGCTACCGCAGCTCCCCAGCAGGACTATGTTTAAGAAGCAAACAGATAAATGAAACAATATAACAACTGATAAATGTCAGATTAATTTGGACATTATTTTGTGCATATGCCATGTAACTTGTTACTATTGAAATCCTGCAAATTCTGGATCTATTATAGAATTTAATTTTGAAAAATTATTTTGGGGTAGGGGGGTTAAAAATATAGGAAGGATATAATGTGGAAATAATGGTAGGAATTGAAAAAGTGATGTGCAATTTTTGTTCATTTCGCTTGATCTTTCAATGCAATTTTTGAGAAATTAGCGCAAAACCTGCAATTCCGCATCGTAGAATAGACTCCGGGTAAATTTAGTAAACCCCAAACGAAAATCCACTAATTTCCATTTCTGATCAATGGATATGAAAGAACTCCAACAAAAGTCTCACTAAAATTATGCAAATCTCACAGAATATTTTGCCAGAACTTAGTCAAGGTTATCACGTCATTGCCATTGCCTGTTTCTGACCTTAATAACGTCTGTTTTGGTGAAGACCTCATCTATAAAGAAATACCACCATGAAACACAAAGCAGACGTCTAATTTTAATGGATGAAATATAACTTCTTGGATCAGTAATATATTATAAGTACTTTCCAGTGCTGAATGGTGAATGAAGTGTACTATAATGTGTAAATTAGGAGAAAAAGAAAGGGTAATGACTCTGGTCTTCAAAGAGTAATTAAGGTAAATGGATAATCAGCATGACTAACAGTGAAGTTTTCGCTGCAGGGGTACAAGTCCATGATGCCAACATTTGGAAGTACTGTAAATACTGGCTTATAAGTCAAGTCCAACTGCAAACAACACTGACCCTGATCTGTCAACGCATACTGTACTGGAAGATAAGGGTCTATATTGGTTGTTCAACTGATTATTCCTAACAAATTCCATAGACCAGATCTGCCAGCACATTATTTGATTGCAGATCTGGGTCTGTGTATTTTGCAATTGGATTCGATTTATAAGCGAGTATAAACGGTAGTAGTGAGTAGTAAAGAGTATTGTCCAACCAACTGTATACCATATATACTCGCGTATAAGATGATAACAACTGCAAACTGCACAGACCAAGATCTGCCATTGCATAATGCGCCAGCAGATCTAGGTCTATGCAGTTTGTAAGGACTAATCAGTAGAACAAACAACATAGACCCTGATCTGCTGGTGCATTATTTGGGTCTATGTTGTTTGCATTTGACCTGGGCATACATGCCATATTCCCAGACAGTGTTGGGGTTTTTTTAAAACTCAAAAAGTGTGTTTTGGGGTCCCAAGGTGGGTCAGTGCATATGACCAAGGGGGGTCAGTGCGCATGACCCCCCAAAGACGTCATCCAAATGAGAATAAGCTATCTTTTCAAATCAGCCTATGCAAATGACTGGAAATTCAAATCTGAATAAAAGAAAATACCATCTGTTTTCTCTGAAGCATTTAATATACTTACAAACAAAAAAATGGTAGACTTAGCATTGTCAAATAATATCACCACACATTACACATGGTCACAAGCTCACATACATTAAATAAAAAAATACACCAAGTTACTGTCCTTAAAATCCACTTTTAATTACACTTTTAATTACATGCAGTCTTTGCTGTTTTCAATAGTTCAGAAGTTGGTTTGAAGGTAATGCAAGTGTCATTTGTGTTCATCTTAGCACTCATTAGAGATTGAATGGTGTTGTTCAGCCTTCCCTGAAGATCTTGTTGAATTTTTCTAAGCATTGAAAATGATCTCTCGGCATCGGCATTGCTGTGAGAGAGTGTCAAACATGCAATGGCCACTTGAGTCAGAATATCAAATCTTGGTTTTCCTGAAGGAAGATTTCCTTGAATAGGTCTGTAAAATGATCTGCTACTGAAAACGGCAGATTGTGCTCAGCAACGAAATTGCAGAAAAGTACTTCAGCTATAGTTACATTGTCTGTCAATGACTGCTTAAACAAGCTATTTAATTTGGGTATTGAGCTCTGCATTTTTGCCGTGTCATGATGCTGGGTGGTGTTGCTATGTCGACGAATGTCATACACTCCAGAATGACTAATGTCAATATGGTGGTTGCAATATGTGCACAGAATAAAATGTTCCCCATTGATGCTGCACTTCACAAAGTCAAACTCCATCAACCAGGATTTCTGGAATTTTGTTTTGCTGGGTTTTTCTCGCTTCGGAGATGGTTCCATATTTCCTGAATCGCTACTACGTTTTGACATGTTTCCTTCGAAAATGAATCACACTTGTACACTTTTCCATTTTATATATGGAGTAAAAATCCGACTTCAAAGAAACGTTGCTGCTGATCACAAACTTTAAAAAAGATGGCGTCAACATTCTCAAAGAAATGGTGCCACTGATCACAAACTTTAATAAAGATAGCTTCAACATTTTCATTCAATGCAATCAGTTTGTTCTTCAACACGCATCTCTTTGATCTACTTAACTTTAAATTGGGTCGTTCCACTTAATGTACTTTACCTATGCAAATTAGCCTAACGAGCTCTCACGCAGCAGTGCTCAAAAGGATTTGACACGACACATCACCCTAGCTATTGTGAGTCAATTAAATAAATCTCTGAAAGGTGGCTGTTTATCTCTGACTGCCTTACCTTTTAATTGCCTCTAAAACTGGTGAATAAACCTGCCCCGAGGATAGTTTTAAATGAGCTTTGAGCAGTACTGTTTACTGTTTATACATACCACAGATTACGGGCATATATAATAGTGATCAAGAAATAAACGGGGTTTTTTTTTTTTTTTTTTTCTTTTCTTTTTTGGGGGTGGAAAATTTTTTTGTGTGCAAAATTGCTGAAAATCGTGTTTTTCGAAACACGATCGTGGTGGGGTTTGGGTGTCCAAAATCGTGTTTTTCGCGTGACACGTCATGTTATGGCAAATATGCCCGGGTTATACACGAGTATATATGGTACACTGAGCATGTCTTTATGCTACATAAATTTTAAGAGTTACTGTAAATCACACAAATTTAGCAATTTGGGAAGGAAACTATATTCACAAACTGCATACAATATTAAGCACCAGTAAATCACAAAAATTGTGTCAATAACAGTTTGAATTAACTGTGTTTGCAAAATGTAGTGATTCTAAAATATTATACAGTCATATGCAGACTTAAGGAAGGGTCTTGTTTTGTCACTGTCAAGTCCCAAGAAGTAACTTAATATAATGAGACCTTGATAACACAGGCAGCATGCTTGCTTTGCAGCACTGTAGTCCCGGATTCCATCTGCAAGTGTAAGAGGTCATCTATCAGTGGTTCCCTCTGAATTTCAAGACCTCTTCCACTTCAAAGTCTACATCATACAAAAAATCTCACCACCATGAGTTTTAAATTGTTTAAACTTGTTGCAAAACTAATGTAAAAGAATGTTTAAATTTTTCAAGAGCAAAACAAATGCATGGGTTGAACACCAGTGAACTCTGAGAGAAAGTCTTAGTACCTGCACGAGACAGTTATTTTCATCAAGACATATTTCAATATTTCTGCTCAAGTTTCACCTTATACATGAAGATGTGAAGGTCAAAAGGAAAAGATTACGTTCTCAACAGAACAGTTTACAGTGGTAATGTATAACTTTTGACTTTGGCAAGGAAACCAGTCACTATGGCAACAAAAGAACCACAAGTGTCATGTACCCAGTAAGTAGTCTTTCCAGTAACCATTTGTGAAAAAGTTGGGATAAAGTAGGACAACTTTTTTAAAATGCAGGGAAAAAGTATAGGAAAAATGGAATATTTTATGAAGAAAATTGGTATGAAATTTAAGTAAATTACTGAAAAAAATACTTTACTTGACTTACGATCATAAACTTGTACAAAAGCATGCTCTTACATACTACATGCTGTCTTCTTAGTTCAGGTTCCCTCTATCTTCTTAAACACCCATCTTTCCTTTTGCTATAAAATACTGAGGGAAAAAATACTAAGAGGCAAAAGCCTCTCAATATATGGTCTGCAAAAACAGCAATTTTTATATGTCAACATAAAATTGAAAGAAAAGTAGGGAAAGTAGGGCCGTTTTGGGGGAAAGTAAATAAAAAAAAGTGAATCTGACAAAAAACCAGGAAAAGTAGGAAAAACTAGGGCTGCTGGAAAGTCAAAAAAAAGTGTCATGGTAGCAAGAAACAATAACTAGGCAACAAAAGGGTTATTAATAAAGTCTAAAAGTGTTGGAGAAAAGTGTGAGTCTATCCTTGCTTAAGCTCATGCCTTAAAAATGTGGCATATGGTAATTCAACCAGTCAAGTTGAGTGACCTGGTGCATTACCATATTTCTCTCATGATAAACACATACTTTTGAAAAAATGTTGGCAAATATTTACAAATTATATCTTTGTCTGATAATAAGTTCATGGAGGATTTTAACAAATTTATTAGACTGGCCCCCTGGTTTTGTCATGGAAGAAAGACTGTAAATATTTATTAGCCAATTAACACTCATTCACGAGCCAGATGCTAAGGGGAGATAATCAAGGTGCTAGATGCAGTACCTTATACAGATTTATAGTAGTTGAACTTCATACTTAAATAGCCAACAACTTAACAAGTCTCTAAGATCATAAAATGTAAAGAAAAACAATTAAAGGTCACTTTCTTCTTACATGTACAAAAGTGGTTAAAATAGGCTATGATATGATGTCATGGGTTTTGAAAGCCAATAAGTTTGGTATTCATTTTTCTTGATGGTAAACTGTCTTAGGGATATATCAGTTGAAAGTAAAAAAGCTAACTGTGTGGATCTCTGGTGATGTTCCAAAGAGCACCCAGGTTGGTCCATTTGATCTTAGATTTGAACCCCACATATAGATGCAACACTCCAGAAGCCTTATTATAATGAGGGCCAATAAAAAGTACATCGGTTATTGGCCCTTGTGAGCCAACATATCAGTACAGTGAAAAATTAGTTCTGTTTAAAGCACACAAGTATAATGATTCTACCTAAGTTACTTGACAGAGATTGGCTTATAGAAGATGAAAAACAGACATACCAATGCAAGGGTATGTGCAAATGCATGCAAAAATGTACTCTGTGAACACATATGCTCACATAAATTTGACTTGTTGTAAACACCTGCATAAAGAGAGTGGAAAAAAAAGATCAAACTTAATACAAGTACTCCTATCCATGACTTCTATTATTTCATACTGTAGACAATTTAAATCTGTCCTTAGCATGGCAAAAATTGATTACTGCCTTGATAATGTTTCATAATACTTTAGCCACACTGTAAAGTTATAGCAGGTATAAAGTGTGGCAATTGTCATGAAAAAAAGATTTTCCGACAAAAGTATATTTAAATATTTAGGCCTTGCCAGAAAAATCAAGAAGATGATCCCCCCACCAAACAAAAATTTGGTCAAACATTTTCTTGTAAATTAGATGTATGTATATGCTTCAGTCAGAACTTAAATAAAAGCAAATTATGAATTCTTAATTTTTTAGATTTTAATTGCGTGCCCAGAAGAGATTGAATTTCAGTGGGGTGAAAAAATACTAAATTTTCTCATGTATAACCCATATCCAAATGTAAAGAACATAAACTCAGATTGGGTTCAATATCTGCCTGGTCAGCCAGGGTTGACTGCCTCAGAGTATTCTTGGAAAAGGCACCTAGCTCCCATTTCCTTGGCATGATATAATCAATAATGTGTTAACAGTTAAAACAAACCAACCAACCAACCATCTCTACCACATACTGTAAATTTGTTTATTTTCATGGATAATAATGTTCAAAAGTTTTGCAACAAATGAAATTTTTGTCAGAACTGAGGAAGGACTTCTTATTTCCTCCAAAAATTGCAGATCAGTTTCTGTGCTGTTCACAGTTCAATGTGCTTTATGAAAAGGCAAATACACTAATCAAAATATTTTCAGCTTTATAAAGTTGAAACTTTTCAGCTATATCTTTTGCTATGAATGTACAGGAGGTGTAATCTAGAAATAATATATGCCCCTAGTCCCTTGCTTAGTTACAAAGTCATAATAAAAGTACCTTATGGTCAAGCATTCTAAATTTTTTTAATATTTATGGTCCAGCACCCTCAATTTGTATACTTCTTATGCTACACTTTGTTTCCATGGTAACATAAAAGATATTGATTATCAAAAATAGCACCTCTACACTATCTACATGACATGTGTACTAAGCTGAAATACCTTGAATGGTTTGAGATTTATGCTAGGGATACAAACCTATTTATAGACATCAGACAGACAGACAAACAGACAGACAGCAATAGCTTTATACCCCCATATTACATACCTGGTAGGAAAATAATAGGTTCCAAAACTGTCATGGACTCATTGTTGTTTTCTCCTTCTAGGTAAAACATTCATATTTAAATTAAATGTAAAACAATTTTATTTATGTAAAGTTGAATATTTTGTTTTAGTAAAAAGTTGAATCTTTTTTCAGTTGATCTTAGATCCATGGCAAGTTTGTACTATTTACACATAATGTGATCACTGACGTGGGTATCGGTGTAAGGTTTCATGTATGGAGGAAACAAATGCTCCCCCACCCCCACCCCCGGATCCTGGATTGGTGTTCACTTACTCTTGCTTGCACTTGAAGCTTGAAGCAAGGATTAAACCCAAAACAGTATTGGTGCAAAAAGGGTACATTCCCACTGCACATCTAGGCAAAAAGTTGACAGGCTGACACCACTGACAACAAACAAGTGACCATCAACCTTTCATGACACTCAAAAATGAATGCAAGGTTCTTGGGTAAAATGCACATGCTCATCC
This sequence comes from Margaritifera margaritifera, assembly GCA_029931535.1. Lineage (NCBI taxonomy): Eukaryota > Metazoa > Mollusca > Bivalvia > Unionida > Margaritiferidae > Margaritifera > Margaritifera margaritifera. Next base: position 193,142 of record JAQPZY010001493.1, on the reverse strand, counting down.
ATTCTTCAGTATGGAATGCAGTTACAACTAATACTGATTAGAGACTCTTAAAATATTAGTGCTGTATTAATTAGCAACCCAGTGGTACTTCTGTGAGACAGTGTACATGTATGTTGTTAATCACTGAGAACCAATGCTGTGACATAACTTGTGTGGCTGAAGTTAGTTACTCTTAACTGACCCATCATCAGAGCATAGACAACCACACCTACTCATTACCATACCACATCATACAAAGTCAAATCCGTTTCATTTGACATTTAAACTAATATGAATTAGTATGAATGCTAAGTATATACTGAAAATGTCATACAAATTGGTTGAAAAATGAAGAAGGTTTGCCAATTTGATTCTGTATATGTTATATAGTGCCAGATGGCTTGGTGACAGACATTAGACCAGAATATCCATCTAGCCATTGTGCCTGTGATAATGTAATGCCTAATACCTTTTCTAGTGATATTATTAGCCAGCTGCTCATCTATATTAGTACATGTCTGACTCTGACTACCATTGGTGATAGGTTTATTAATCTGGGGGTAATAGTGATTCTAAACAGTGACTGTTCAAGTAAATATATTGGACTTCATTATTTGGAATTTTTGCACAAACATTTGTGAATAGAAAATATTTGCAAGTGAGAAATAAATGTACAAAATTTATGTAGTATGCCTTTATTTACTGAATTGGTGAAAAAGCTGATTTGGTCACATTATTGGCAAAATATAATTAAATAAACTATAATCTGCAGTAGAACCAAATTGTTGCCATGCTTTTCTTGGTTAATTCTTCCTCCAATTCCATTCTCATTCTTAGTCCAACCCAAGGTGTAGATCAAAATTCTAGCACACTTTTGCACATCTAAAAACTACTCCTACCCGGTAGTCACCATCAGCCCTAATCCTAAAGTTGAACTAGGTCTCAAATCTCAAAGGTATCAATACGCTAATTGATTTCCTTACATATTTCCTTAAGTTTCTATATTTTGGATGAAATCCAGTGCATTACTATATATACTCACATATAAACTTGGTCCAAATGCAAACAACATAGATCCTGATCTGGCATCGCATTATGCGCCGGCAGATCAGGATCTATGTTGTTTGTTCTACTGATTAGTTCTTACAAACTGCATGGACCCAGATCTGCTGGCGCATTATGCGATGGCAGATCTGGGTGTATGCAGTTTGCAGTTGGTATAAGCTTATACATGAGTATATACGGTAGTTATAAGTTCAGATGCGCCAAGAATATCTGACTTGTGTTAAGCATTAACTTGGATACAACATAAAACAAAATCAGCATGTGTTATGTTAAATTTTCTGGAAATAGTTACATATGAATGAAATGACTAGAATGTTTGTGCAAGTGACTTTTCTGGTACTGAGTGACCTTTCTGGTACCGAATGACCTTTCTGGTACTGGGCAAATAACACCTGATTTCTCTGTCATCCAACACAAAAGACACAAGGCTAAACTCTATAAACATGTTATTTTCTGTTTAGTTTTTAATGCAGCATTCTATTGGATACAAGTCTCCAGGAAAAATCTGGAAAAAAATACTAATGATTTTCTTAGGAATTATAATAGAATGCAATAAGAGCTGAGTGTCCCAATTAGTGTAGTGATACCTCAAAGGAAGTAGGAGTTGTATGACATTTCTAAAATATTCTCACGCCAAAATGTGCACACAAATGGGCAGGATCACAATCATCTCCATGCTTTGCTCAACAAAATGAGGACAATAATGACATTTAATCTGCTTTGGAGACTGCCCAATGTTTGGCGACTCCCACTTTTCCTCATTAAAAGTAATGTTTATTCACCAAATTCAGATTAACATTGAATTCAGATCACCTTTCCAAAAAGTCTGTCCAATGGTCTAAAAGTTTTACTGTACTTTTAAAGGACAAAACTATTATAGAATGGGGAAGATTTAGCTGTAATCAAGGAAAGTTGCTCCTAACAGGATCTGTCTGGCTGGTTGGCCTTGGTTACTTCCTGGCGAAGAGATCAACAGTGAAACTGGACACCTGATTGCTCACCTATCATGTATACTGATGGTGTAAGTAGCTACTTAACATAAAACGCAGTGCACTACAAGATGACAGCCAATAGGTGTTAGGTTTTTCACACCTTGTTTGATACAGGAAGATAAAACAGTTCCACCTGCTTGAACAATCAGAGTTCATATGTAATATACAGTGCCTACCCATTCGAGTCCCGCTGGTCAGTTTCAAATTTCAATGTTAAATGCTCCCTACCTGACAACCTGACAGTTTCTTCTTCCACAACTTCTGAATGTTGCAGCACAATTTGAAGGGCTTGGTCTACAGTGATTATTGGGTATGGCGACTCTCTTGGTCTGTATGCCACCTTACTTACATCTACATGGCCTGAAAAAAAATGAATTCTGTAAATCAAAATTTTTTCACAAAAAAGAAATTTCTGCAAATTTAGTGAAACAACTTAGTTTAAATACTTAATTCACCTTACAATTATAATATGAATAATTGCCAATAAGCCAATCATAGAAAATTTAATTATGCAAATATCATAAATGTACTTAATTGCTAAAAATATATAAATGAATATTGCTAAAATATTATGATTTTCTTTATTTTACCATATATACTGCACAGACCCAGATCTGCCATCACATAATGCATTGGGAAATCTGGATCTCTGCAGTCTGCTAGGAGTAATCAGTAGAATGAATAACACAGACCCTGATCTGCTGGTGTATTATGCAATGAAATAGATGGAAAAAGTCCTTTATATCAAGAGAATATTGGAGATTTTGAATTAAATGTAACATTTCCCTGAGGCAATTTCATAAAGGTCATGACAATCACCTTATAATGCATTTATTTTCAAAGGACCATGCATTCAAAATCAAACGGAATGAATTGCAGTCACCTTGACCAATTACCTACTGAAATTATTTAAACCCGATAATATATACACTGAAACACTATGTTTCTCAAAGTCACAGACACATGTACTCCACCCCCGAACCCCACAGTGCAATATGATCTTTGATCTTTTGACATGCAATCTTTAGGAAAATCATGTTTTCTTAAAGATCTGTCCATAAAATTTTATATGCAAGACTAAATACATGTGCATAAATAGTTTGACTGCTTGTGTTATGGCTACAGGGAAATAACTCTTGAGTACATATATATTAAATAGAGAAAGGATTACTCAAGTTGTTGGATAGCTTGCATAGCAGGGTAAAAATTACGCTAAGAATTTCTTTGAGCCTCTGATATTCTTTTTCTTACATAAAATTATTTATTTATTTATTAAAATTTTATCTGTATTTAATTTTCAAAATTTTGCATATCTTAAATTTTTGTTGTTTCCATGATATACATATGAATGTGGTCTTCTATCGGTACTTTTTTTCTCTGGTTTTTGCAAATCTTTCAATAATCAAACTTACTTCCATGGTGACTATGATGGTGATGGTGATGGTCATGTCCCTGGTGATGACCTTGACCTGTCTCTGACCCTGGCCTTGAGCTGGACAGAGAAGAGCTGTTGTCTCCATGGTGATGCTTGTAAACATGGTCTGTAACGGGGATAAACCCTTGACTTGAATTAGATGATCCTGTACTGATGTCCAAAGATAATCCTTGGTTCTGGGAGAGGAATAAAAAGAAATAACAGTAAAAGATAAAGGAATGCAATAAAAGGCGAAATACTGGTGTAAGGTAGTAATCACAGACAGAGTTGGTGACTGACTATCGGCCATTCAGTTTATGAAATGGTCTGAGCATGAAATGTGAACTCAAACTCAAAACTCCAAAATTTAAAACTGTACTAATTAAAAATAGTACTTAGAGTTCTTCATTATTGTTAACATTTGGCCATTATGAGAAAATGTACACATTATGATTATTTCATATTTTCTTGAATCTAACCTCCATCTGAGCAAAGTTATTGAAGATCAAAATTCATAAAAGTTGAGAATGTATTTAATTTATCTGCTCAGTAAGTTTTGTGACTATAGGGCCATAAATAACCCAAAACAGTGAAGTTAACAAAAAGACCAAGAAAAAAAAAATACATGTACTGTAATAGTAAAAAGTAAAAAGGTAAAGGATTTGTAAAATTTATGCCGAGGCCAAGCCCAGTATTCTCAAAACTTTTTGAGCCAAAAACTCAAGCTCAAGGTCAAAGTCCCAAAACTCTGCCAGTCTATACCTTTAATTAGAATAGAGCTAAAATCAAAGAACTTTCAGATTTTTGTTAACATCAGTCCCTGAACTAGATTGGCAAATTTTCATGACAACGGTATACCCTAAGTATTATCATAACTAATTTCCAGGTTTTGAGCTCGAGTTTGAGCTTTGTGTTCAGAAAGTATCAAGAATATGGGGTTGGTCCGCTAGTCTGCAATCTGAGTATGCATCTCCTTTTTAAAATCAACCAACATAGGCACTTTGCTTTACCCATCTTTGGCTGGTAGTGCCAACTGATCTTTTGACCTTTGCTGATTTCATTTCTGAATTAATTTTTCTGTTTGAAAGCCTGTTCCATGTTTTCTGTTGAAAGGTTTCATTTCCCTTATTTGATAAATGATTACATTATATCCGACTCTAGCAATTTTTTCATGTAATAGTTTACTTCATCTTCATTCATTTTGTTAGATATTGAAGCTGGTAATTTTCATCATCCTAAATTTAATGTTTGTTTGCTTTGGTTGACTAATGCCTGCTTCAAATGCAATTTGCTTGCCTTATTGTTATTTGGCATACTTCTGTTCTGTATACTGTACAGCGGAACCACCTATAGTGCGCTTCATTATAACACGAATTCATATAAAACACTGTCAGGTCATGGCTCCTGATATTTTGTCTGAGAAGTCTCTTCTCAAAACAAACTGACAAACAGATCAAAATAATTCAGTTAAGCTTTATAAACATGCAGCTTATATATAATAATTAATATTCTTAAACAGCAATGATTAATTTTCATCTTTCAACCTTAATCCCAATTGTTATATTAATTGGAAGGCAGTCAAATTATTACTATCTGTTTGACTGGCAATTTGTTTATTCCCCTCCCCCACCTCCACCTAACCCCCGACACACATAAATCTTACATGCATGTATCAACTTTTCAAGCATTCTTGCTATACCGCAGTTGCACTTGGCAGTTATGAACCCCAACTACCACAATATAGTGGGGTTCCTCTCTAATTTTCTGGGGGGTGGGGGGATTTGACTGTTTCGTCTTTTGCTTTTTTTAGAATCATTTCCTTTGCTTGCCTTATGTTAAATTTGTTCCCAGGTCATAAATTGGTTTGTTTTGTTTTACTTTTGCTTGTTGTGTTTTAATTGTATTCATTTTTGTTTGCTTTTGACTTAGTTTGATTTGATTCTGCTTGTTGCATTTGAAGCTGGCTCCTGTTTCATTTCATTTTCTCTTGTTTTATCAGCTTTTTGGAAAATAAGCAGTCCACATATTAGTTTTATCTTCATGTCCATCCAAATGCATGTATGTACATATGTCCATCCATCACATTCCTTGTCAACACAACAACTTTTTACTGTCCATGATACAGATGTCAAGTTTGATAGGTTACTTCCTATTGGGTGTATATTTGCAGTAAGGTTTTCAAATTTCTCTCCGGTACAGGCCCTGAGGCAAGGTTAAATAAGCTTTTCAGTTCTTAAATTACAGTACTCAAAATATCTGATACATTATAAGGTGTTCATGATTGGCCATAGGGGCCTTTGGAGCAGAGAGTCAGTGGGGTAACTGGTAAGGCTGCAATGTTTACACATGTAAATGGCTTAGTTTAGTTTACTGCCTGGAAACAGTTACAAAATCAGTAAACATGTAAACAAATATGCATAAGACTGTCATTGACATAGGAATTATCCATTCCAATTAAATTATATATTACCGTATCTCTGATTAAGAGGATTTGTTAGCAGGATTTTTCTGTTCATTCTTTTCTTGAAGTATATATCCATGATTTTAACGTCAAATGTGGCATCACTTAGGACGAGCTGAAGTTGACAAGAACAGGTTATAGCGTCATTACACCACATTACATATCAGGATGATTGATTTAAAACACTGATAAAATGTAGTTTTTTTTGGGGGGGGGGTTAAACTAATTTTAATGACTGAAGACTTACTTATTGCTATTGTGTACCTTATTCTTTTCCAGATGGAAAATACCCTTGAACGTGTGATGAGAATTTAAGCCAAACGTAAAGGTGGGGAATCTAGGGCTGTTGTGTAGGAGAGCCACTGTACTATGACAGAAGGTCCCTCCTCTGCGTTAATTGGGTAATGTCCTGGGCTGGTCTACCAGCAGGTTGAGAAGATCACTGAACCATGATCATTGGGGTCACAGAGAGGCTGAGCAGTGGAGGTCCTTACTTTTTGAAGTACCTGTGTGATCATCCTGAAGGGTGGGAAGGTGAAGTGAACAGATGATCCCACTTTTCTGGCTGAAAGTGTCCACTGCCCAGGTTCTCTGGCTGGGGACTGGGAAAATGTTAAAGGGGAGCTTGTTATTTAACCTTGTTGCAAACAAGTCCACCAAGGGTCTCCCCCAAAGTCTGAACAGGTAATCTGCTATGGATTGGTGCAGAGACCATTACATGAGGACCATCTTTCCCCTTCTGGAAAGACTGTCTGCCAAAATATTCCTTTTGCCAGGAATGTGGAGAACTCGGACGGTAATCCCTTCAGAGGTTGCCAGTGAAGGAGGTTCCAAACCTCCATGCAGACAGAAGGGGTATGTGTGCCTCCTTGTCACCTGAGGTACGCTACCACCAACATGTTGTCGGAGGAGACCATCATGCAGTGATCTCTTATTTTGTCAACTCAGCCCTGAAGGGCTAAAAACGCTGCCCTACTTCCAAAACTGTTGATGTGGCGGGTAGATTCTTCCTGGGACCACGAACCCTGAAAAATCAGTCCTTTTGTCTCCAGTTGAGTGCCCCACCATGAATCTAATGCATCTGCGAGTGGGGTCTGGGGGCGTACATAGGGACTCTAGCCAAAAACGGGTCAAAATTTGTCCCAATTTGACAACCAAATCAGATGAAGGTGGAAATCCAGACCCAGAGAAATTTTTGAGCATTCAGAGGGTCCCTGTACAGTTTCCAGTTTGCCAGAAGGAGAAACTGGAGATGGTGCAAATGCAGTCTGCCTAGGGGAACCAGGTCTGTTGTAGAGTTCAAGGTCCCCAGAAGATAAAGAAATAGATGAGCTGACAACATGGTCTTGGTTCTCAGTGCCTCCAATAGGGTCAGGATCTTGTCTATCTGTCTCCTGGGACATGGATTAATCCTCTCTTCATGAGGAAATTAATCCCCACATTGACGAAATCTTGAGATGGAGTAAGCTCCAATATCTCTAGGTTGGGTAAATGACGCAGCCTGATCACTATGGACCAACAGTGAGACAGATCTAGTCTAAGGGACACTAGCCGGCCATTGAATAAATCAATCATTGAAATATTGCATGATAGGGATCCCCAGTGACCTTAAATGGACTGCAATTACTCCCATGATCCTGGTAGAAGCTCTGGGTGTGAAGGCTAGGCCAAATGGCAGAGCGCAAAATTGAAAGCAAAACTAGAGATACTTCCTGTGAAGAGGAAAGATAGGTATGTGAAGGTACACATCCTGAAGATCAATGGAGACTGCCCAATCACCGGGTCTTATGGCATTCCTGACTGAAGCTGTGGAGACATCTTGAAAGGTTCCTCTTGCAGAAACCTGTTTAGGGAGGAAAGGTCGATAATTAGTAAAAACTTTCCCCCTTTTTGGTCCAGGAGTAGAAAGCTGGAGATCGGTTGTTGAACACCCTCTTTACTGCACCCTCCTGGAGAAGGGAGTGTAACTCTGAAAAAAAGATTGAGCCTGGCACCTATGGGAACCAAATGGAAGAGGGACACACTGCAGAAGAGGGAGCAAGCCCCTAGGGCTGTCCCCCTTTTCCTTAGGAAAGGGAGAAGGGCCTGCAAACTTCCTCCCTAGGTCCTTTTATTGCTGGACTGCTGAGGGGCAGCTCTGAATTGAGGTTGCTGCTTTGACTGGGGCTGCTGGGCTTTGAAGAACTTTGCTGACAGACCCTGTGGGCGGTCAGGATGATTTTACTTCTTGGCCAGTTTTGAAGGGCCTGGAGTGGATGCAAGGGACCGGTGTTGCTGGTCTCTCAAATCTTGAGAAGCCACAGAGGGAATGAGCCCTCTGAAGAGGGTTTCTGCCTCCAGGGGAGCAGCCCTCAGAAGGTTCTTACTGTGCTCCAGTAATACTTTGGATATGTCCAGAGCAACATCGCTGCAGAGGTGGAGAAGCTCTGCCGATAAAGCCATGGACATGGATAATGCATGCCTAGATGTTTTGGCCACTGCTTCCAACAAACACTAAAGGGCAGTTGGCGACTGAGATTCCTTCTTCAGTAGGCTAAAAGAGGCTGTGAAAAAGATGTTGGCATGCAAGGATATGATTACTAATGACCTAGCCTTTAGTTCTAAGGCATCCAGTGTTTTAACTGGAAGACAAGCCCAGGTCCCTGTGGAAATATCCACTTTGGCATCCAAGGTGGGAGGTTTTAGGGGCCAGGAAGGGGTGTTAACCCTATAACTAGCTGCAGAGACCAAGGGTCTCAAAGTAGAGGGGGGGGGTAAACCACCCCTTACACTGTCAAGCAAACTCGTGGCCCTTAATACAAATTTGGGAAAGCTCCTTAATCATAGCCAAGTGAGGGAGCAACAAGAGATCTGGTCAAGAGGTAGCCCCAGAGTGTTTCTCCATGCTGGAGAGAATTTAAGTGTCCTCTGAACCTGACGGCTTAAGACACAGATCATGGGGAAAAAGACTGTAAACCTTGTTAACCATTTTATCACAAGACAAAATCTCTTCCTCCTCTGTCACCTTGAGTCATAGTTGGGAGGAGGCAGGGGACCGCAAATGAGGAAGTGGGACCTCAACCTGTTCTGCATCAAACTCATGAGAATCTACAAGTACAGACAGGACACCTTCATCATGCTATTGCTCCTGAGAGGCAGGACTATGCGACCCAATGTCTCTTTGTTGTTGGGGAAACTTGGGGGGTAAGGGGGACCTTGACTTGTAACTCCTATTGCAGAGTGAAGGGACTGTCCCTAGTGGCAGACTTGGAAGATGGGTGCAAGCGACTCAACCCTCCTGGGGTGTTTGGGGGAAGAAGGTCTGTCCCCCTCTCTCCTTTCTGATCCCACTTCATAAGAGGAAGATGTCGGTTCACAGACTGCGGCATTGACCTCTCTACCATGGGGTCAAGGCATTGAAGTCCATGGCTGTATGCAAGGGAAGGGTCAATTACTTCCTGGTGGTAGAAGACCCACATTCCGCTGGGATTCAGTGGGAACATAGGTAAGGGGGGAGATGACGATCCGATCACCTTTATTAGACTGGTGTCTGTATGCCAATTCCCGATCCCAAGGGTGTTTCAACAGTAGCCTGGAGAGAGGCAGGTCTCAACCTGATCCATATCCCCATACCGAAGGGGTTCCAATGACCAGTGACTGGTACTCATAGATGGGTGACCGGTGCCAGGTGCTGGTGCCTGTTGACCAGTCAGGTGACTCTAATCTGTAGATAGACCCTTATTAAGATCTGATAGACTTATATTGTAGCTATCCCCTTACTGAATGGCTCGATTCTGTCACCAACAATGGGCCCACAGGCTGAAAGGGTGCTGGTCCACCCTCATGGAGGGGGGGGGGGGACACGACTCACTCTCAGTTAACACCGAGCTGTGAGCTAGTTCTGCTCCTTCTTTATGGGAGGGTGCAACCCACTCTTTGCCCTTTGGGACAGAAGAGGGTAAGAGGGTACTGCTCCTCCCTCATGGGAGGGCACGACTCACTCTCTGTCCTACTGGAAAGGAGAGGGTGCTGCTCCTTCCTTGCAGGAGGGCACAACTCGCTCTCTGCCCTACGGAAGGGCGTGACTCACTACCCACTCGCTTATTTCCTCCTTTGGGAGGGGAACCATGAACATTGAGCATCTCTGAAGAGACTTTACTAATCCTTCTCTGGGACCTGAGGGACTCAGAGAAGGAAAACCCTGAAAATTCTGAGGTAGAAGACGAAGGCACTTTCTTCCTTCCTTTGTAGGTTTATCTGTATTCAGCAAGGTCCCAGACCTCGTCCAAACATAGACTGCAAAAGGAACATCTACTCTCTTGCAGTCTGTACATGCTAGGCAGGAGGTTGGGTGTCCCTAGGTGCTTTCTTATGCCCACACCTCCCCACACCCTGCTTATACATTGCTGCAAGAAAACACTGAAAACAAGATTTACATCAAAACTTCTATGTAAGTATTAGGTAAAAGTGTGATGTATTTGCATCGACTAAGTCAACACTAATTACAACAGCAAGAACTCACACTTCCCAAGTGTCGTCCAATTAAAGATTTAAAACAACCACTGATGTTTTAACACAAATGATCACCAATGCCAATCTGAGTACTGGATTAGAAGAATTTTAAAAAACAATAATACTGAAATTTTTAATATACTGACTTGAGTACTGGAGATGAATAATTAGCAAAACAACAGCTTAGTAAGATTGCTAAATATAATATAATAATAAAAAGGAACACTATCCTAGACTGACTTTTTCAAATGAACAGGTATTCAATAACTAAACAAACACAAGTAACAACTGGTGTGCGACCTCCTTCTGGAGGTTAAAAATAGCAAATGTCACATTCAGTGGAATATAAATTTTGATGTTCTAAAACAAACACAAAAGAATCAAGATGAGGCTGCAAACTAATTTGGCAAGGATTGGGATATCTTAATACCTACCCAAGCTAGAAAAAGGAATAAAATAATTCTCATTGATGATAATGTAGCCGAACACCCCAAGGTTATTAAAAATGTGACCAAGAAATGCCAACAACTCAAGAGATTATTCTCAACAGGAATTATACTTGATCTGACGGTGATATCATACTGTAAAAACAATGCATGTAATGAAAATGCTCAATTCACGATGTCTGCTTGAAACGAAGGCAATTTTCTACAAAGATGTGATTAAATCTGTCTTAAAGATGGAGGTTGAATGATAAGTAAGGAGGACTAGTGCACATGTTCCAGAAACTATGGGTTGGATTTCAGAACATTCTGGAGTCACCCTTAGGGGATGAATTCTCATCATATGTTCAAGGGTATTTTCCATATAGAAAAGAGTAAGCTATGCACTAGCAACAGGTTATGCATTACTGATATTAAAAGCTTATTTAAACAACAGTTCTTTTTAACAAAACATTTTATTAGTAACATTTTATTTTAAAGAAACACGGTTTCAAGTTTGTAAGCCACTGCATAGTTTCTTAGTCATTGTAGATCCTACAAAAGCATCCCATGGGCATGGCCAGGCAGTACGTCTGGTTCCATTATGAATATTTTCATCATGCACATATATGTATCAGTAGGAAACAATATCGTGACAATCCTAGGGATGCTTTTGATGAAACTGTGATTGATATATATATTCAGCAAAGACATGTCTTACAAACTGAATCCTGTCATAATAAGAGGTAAAAGACAAACATCAAATGAAACAATCACAAGTTTTGCAAGGTATTGCATGCACATTAAAATAACAGTCAGCTGTTCCATAAGCCTAATGGGTCGATAGGGGGAAAGGATGACTTTCATTTATTGCAAACCATGTACACATTTAGAAGTTTTGGTAAATGTTGTAGGCTTAGTCACTGGGATAAAAAACATGTGGCCCAAGTGAGCCTAATATTGCCACCTGACTGGCATCTGCCTCACAGCCAAATGCAGGAGCAGTTGGCCAAGAAATCTGGGTCAGTAGGATGCTTTCTGTAGAAATTTGTTCCAATGCAATTGATCGCATATGTTACTGAACAACTGTTTCAAAGTTTCTCTAGGTTTTGTATCTTGATCCATATTTGATGAAACATAAGCATCATTTGTCCAACATTGGAAGGCCTTTATGCCAGAATGCTTTCCCTCAAATTTGGTCAAATTCTGTCGAGTATTTTTTTAAATAATGTTGTGTATATATATATATATATATATATATATATATATATATATATATATATATATATATATATATATAAATTACAGCCATATTTGATGGCAGATCAGCATCATTCCTACAAATTTGGTCAAATTTTGTTAAGTGGCTTTTGCAAATAAGCCATTTAAAGGATTTTCTATTTTTTATAATGGTGACCATATTTGATGGTGGATCAGCATAATTTATATAAATCTGAAAGTCCTTAATACCAGAATAATTTCTTTCAAATTTGGTCAAATTCTGCTTAGAAGTTTCTGAAAAAAAGCCATTTACAGATTTTTTTTCTTCTTTTATTTTTAATAATAGTGGCCATATTTGTTGGCAGATCAGCTTCATTTGTATAAATTTTAAAGAACTTTATTCCAAGATGCTTTCTCTCAAATTTGGTCAAAATTCTATTAAGCAATTTTTGAGAAGTCATTTAAAGGTTCATCAATTCTGAGCAACAGTGGCCATACTTGAAGCCAGAATGGTATTATTTTTTGTACATTTGAAATCCCTCTATGCCAGGATTCTTTCTGTCAAAAATTTGGTCAAATTTGTTTTGGAGCAATTTTTGAGAAGAGGCCATTTAAAAGTTTTTCTATTTTTTTTTAATGGTGGCCATATTGGAGGTTGGACTGTAACAGTGACCATATCTGAGGTTGGCTCTACATCATCTTTACAAACTTGAAAGCCCTTCATGCTAGAATGCTTTCTGTCATGTGGTTATTATTTTTAGTAACAGTGGCCATTTTTGATGGTTGATCAGCATCATTTGTACTTGAAAGCCCTTCATGCTAGAAAGATTTCTGTCATGTTTGCCAATTTTTAGTAACAGTGGCCAATTTTGATGGTTGATCAGTATCATTTGTACTTGAAAGCCCTTCATGCCAGGATGCTCTCTGCAGCTAAAATTAGGATGTTACTAAAGTACGTTGTAATGAGTATTAAACTGAATGCAAAATATTTTAAAGATTCTTGTAAACATGAAACTCTTTTATTGTTCATGATACAGCTTTCAAATTTAGTAAGTGACTTCCATATGCAATAGAGGTGTGCAGTAAGTTTCCAAATTTCAGTACAACCCAAGTCCCCCCCCCCCCATCCTCCCCTCTTGGTGCCTCTCCACTGGTTAAAAGGTTAAAAATACATCTTTTTTTCCTTTTTCTCTATTTATAATACCATCTATACTTGCGTATATGCCGATACCAACTGCAAACTGCATAGACCCAGATCTGCCATCGCATAATGTGCTGGCAGATCTGGGTCTATGCAGTTTGTAAGGACTAATCAGTAGAACAAACAACATAGACCCTGATCTGCCGGCGCATTATGCACCAGCAGATCAGGGTCTATGTTGTTTGCATTTGGACCCGGTCTATACATGAGTATATATGGTAAGCATTTTACCAGCCTTTTTTGTACAGTACTTAAGGATGCCTGAAATGCTGGAGTATTTAATTCCAGCAAAATTGCTATCTTTACATTTGACAAGTACAAGCAATCCAAATTCACTTAAAAATGTATAGGTTTGTGTGTAGTTTTCTTGTGCTGAATATCTATACCCAAGTAAGGGTCATTACACATAAAAGTATTGGAAAAAGTATGCTATCAATAATAGGTACAAAAAAATTAGGTGAATGACTATTTAAAAATTCATCTGCATAGTTTGTAGACTCCTCTCATTAAATACACAAAGAAAAGTGTGCATTGGTTAGTGAGGTTTTTCTCAGTATGACACAATTACTAAGATCACATTGATTTTCTGATTAATGGCAGGTTGTAAATTGCTTACAATTTCCCAAGGTCTCATGCACTTTTCATTGAGTTTATCATTTCTTTCACAGGACTGTTATGGCAATTATTAAACTGTATAAGCATTTTCTTTTCTCAGTTAATTTAATATGAGACAGAGATCACAACCACATCATTTTACACCCAGTCTCTCCCAGAGTTTACAGTGCTATGATACAATTAACAAGTCACATCATATCAGTGACATCATAATGCAATGATCACATCATTTCAAGCTGCAAAGAAAACATTGAATTTACAAAAGTGGACTGTAACCATTGATAACCCAAGCCATATAATTTATATAATGCCTTTTTTTACCCCATGGGCCATGGGATAGGGAGTCAAAGGGGTCCAAAATTAGGGCATCACCAAAGCATGTAATTATGGGTATCATATCAAAGGTCTTTGATAGTCCTTAAGCAAGGAATGAGTTTCCATCTTTGAAAATTTACCAAGGATGAAAGGCAGAAATGTCACATGGCAGATTTAAAGAATGTTATGATGCTATATTTACATGGTTTGAAGACTGACTTTTTTAAAATATGTTATTTTACTAAACTTCGTTCATGGAGTAATAACAGGAAGGCAAATTATCTGTGAAATGGATTTTGGGTTCTCAAGTGTCCTGTGATGATGTGCCAGCTGTTAAGTTCTTGTGCTTTTTAAACAAGTGTGGTTTATTAAAAAAAAATCTGACTTTGTACTTCAAGGATTTTACCATTTTTTCCCTTGTCTTTGTTCTGTATGAATGACTTTTTGGAATACCTCAACTTTACACTATAAAGGCAGGATTGTGCTGATGTGCCATTAATCCCTATACAGACATACACACACACTTTTTCCTTTACCAAACTGAGTAGTCCCTCACTATAAATCCCCCTCATTATACCATGTCCCCTCATCTGAGATGGGTATAGCCATAAATTCTGTTAGCAATGTTTTTGTCATTGCAGATACTTAATGATGAAAAAACAAAAGTCACTCAAGTGTGAACAATGGGTCACAGTGACATAAGTTTGGTATGGTTGACTTACTCAAGTAAGCCAAATTTATATGTTACTTACAGCCAAGCACCCCTAAGTTTTATACTATTGCCTGAAAAGCTCCCTATGTCATGAGCATATACTCATTAATGCTAAATTTGGGCCTGTCTCATTTACAAACAGGTAATCTTGAAGTGGGGGTGCTCTAGGTCTTTCTGTCTCTTAAAGTAAGCAGTCCTTATTATGTCTTCATTCAAAGTTGTTTGCTCAAATTCATACTGAAAGCATATTTTTTAAAAATGCATGGTACATATAATTCTCATTAACCCTTTCATCCAGAAAGAGAAAACAGAACCAACCACTGAATATCTGTCAAGCTTTTCTTATGCTACATTTTATTTCCATGGTAACATATAAAACATTGAATCCAGAAAATTCTAAGCATCAAAAGGCACCTCATGTAACTTACTTGACATGTGCACCAAGTTTGGTTGAAATATCTTGAACAGTTTAAGAGTCATGCACTGGAAACAAACACGTTTATGGACAGACAGACAGACACACAGAAGGATGGATTATTGACAGACAAACTGGGGGGGGGGAGATAAGTGACACGTATCTAGGTAAAATATTACTTAAGTGTCTGCATGTGCGTATACTGGCCATCACTGCTAAACAACCACTGCATGGAAAATACTGTCTGTTCCATAGTGTGATTTTAACTGAAAGGCACAGGCACAATTAACAAGCAGCCTCTGCATTAGGAAGTAACTCTCAATACGGTGTTTGTTTTTACTATCTTCGGAAACAGACTAGAGCTACTACTAAGTGCTCTGTTGCTGCTGTAGCAAGGTAGTACCCTGTCTTAGCATGACAGAGACAAAAGAAATGGTCAATGCCAGACAGCAGTAGGAATACAAAATGACATCTATATATAGTTATCCAGCATTTGAAATACACACAGGGTAAAAGGAAAGAGAATTGACTTTTGTCCTTTTCTTGAAAAGAATGTCTACTGGTCATTGTTAGAGAAAAATTATACCATGTTCTTTCATCTACATATAAGAGCAAAAGGAGCTTCCTGGAGTTCTCTCTATAAAAAGGACTCCTTTCTATAAAACTAATTTTTTAATATCCCTTTCAGAACAGGTTTTCCTATAATTTATTTATACAATAACAAAGCAAACATTTTATTATGCACTCTCTTTTATTTAAAAATACTACTTTAGAATTATAAAGATATGACTAAAATTTTGTTATGTGGATTGGAAATAGAAAGAAATATGTATATGTTATTGTATGTGTCATGTCTGATATCTTAGGTGGATGAGTTGTTTTGGCATGAGGCTGATGAGTTTGCGAGATAACTATGACAAAACAATGAGTTCATGTGAGATATCAAAGAGTACACATAAATTATAATAATTTGTTTATTATAGCTGCGGAGACCATCCTAGAGTCCAAAAATAGGGACAAGTCAGTTCTCTCTCAAGGCAGAACTGGGAGAAGTGAGAGACCATCAAAGAGACTTGATGAATTACCATGATACCAAAGCCATGTTATTACTACTACTACTACATGTACTACTACTAACAATAATAGTAGTAGTGGTAGTAGTGATCGTAACTGCTGCTGATACTGTTGTGGTTTAAAATTATTTCTTTGTTTGTTTCTTAAACTAGTTTGAGAACAGCTTCTTTTTTTATTTTAATTCAAGTTAAGTTTATGACTGAAATACAAATTGTTACTGGATATTATTTGATCCTGGCCTTCTTCCACATAGATAACTTGAAATATGATCTTGAATCAGCTTTAGCAAAGCAGGAAGTAAGATTGGGTCCCTGTCATTACAAACGATGATATAAAGCCAGTCTAAGCAGGAAATGGCATTCAGTTCTGATTTTACCCTTCTGTAATGTAAGCAACCTAGCCTTATGGCACATGGCAGGAATAGCAGCTGAACTCTTTTTTAATGTTAATTTAGAAGAAATAAGCATTATGTATCGATCTTTCAAAATATGTTGTTTTTTATCTGAAGTGTCTACTGAATAATTAATGCAGAAATCATCAGTTGTGTTTTATTTAGCATTTGGATTAGATTTACCTAACTATCACACTTCATCATATCTTTACTAAGGCCCTGAGGCTAGGATTTACCAAGTGTAGGATAGCAGATTAGGACCATAATTTGATAACTCATTATTGATGGATAGGCCTGATAAGTAGTGTTTGAGTTGAACTTTTTTGCAACTAATGGCTTATTAAAACTACAAAACAAGCATTGTGGCTTCCTCAACTCACTCAAATCTCTGACCCCCAAGTCGACAATAAAGGGTGACATAAATACTGCTTTCCTCCTAATACAAGGCAAAATATTACAACAGAAGTGACTAGGATGATCTCTGTAATTGGCATCAGTCACCAGATCTTTAAACATTACTATTAGGAAATATCTGTAATATTCACACAAATATTATCTTTACAAAAACTTCATTCATAATTTCATCAATGATGTGCATTAATATATCGGGCAAGCTGGATGACATCATAATGTGAACAGTTGGATTATGATATAATGTCATGACATACCGTATGTACCCGCTTATAAGCCAATTCTAATTGCAAACTGCAAAAGCCCAGATCTGCCGTCGCATAATGCGCCGGCAGGTCTGGGTCTATGCAGTTTGTAAGGACTAATTAGTAGAACAAACAACACAGACCCTGATCTGCTAGTGCATTATGCGACGGCAGATCAGGGTCTATGTTGTTTGCATGGACCTGGCCTATACGTGAGTATATATGGTATACTGCTTGATGATGATGTATAATGGAAAATATTGTTCAGTTACCGCCTATGTTAAGTCAATGGAATCTGAATATATTACAAAAGTTTTTCTTGTATATGTACTGTATATACTCATGTATAAGTTCAGTCCAACTGCAAACAACATAAACCCTGATCTGCTGTCATATAGTGCACTGGCAGATCAGGGTCTATGTTGTTTGTTCTACTGATTACTCCTAACAAAACTGCATTGACCCAGATCGGCCAGCACATTGTGCAATGGCAGATCTGAGTCAGTGCAGTTTGTAGTTGGACTCGACTTATAAGAAACTATATTCAGTACTCTCAATCAAGAAAAGGCTTACATTTCTCTATATGGATTGGAAATAGAAATGTGGGCTTTTTCTTGATTGAGAGTGCATGAATATCAATAACCTGATACATGTATCAACTTTTTAGCACCATATATATTGAACTTGGTTAATCTTAATATTGACTAATCTTATCCTTCACATACCAATATTAAAATAAGGTATATGTCATCCTTCACATACCAATATTAAAATAAGATAAATAAGGTATATGTCATCCTTCACATACCAATATTAAAATAAGGTATATGTCATCCTTCACATACCAATATTAAAATAAGGTATATGTCATCCTTCACATACCAATATTAAAATAAGGTATATGTCATCCTTCACATACCAATATTAAAATAAGGTATATGTCATCCTTCACATACCAATATTAAAATAAGGTAAATAAGGTATATGTCATCCTTCACATACCAATATTAAAATAAGGTATATGTCATCCTTCACATACCAATATTAAAATAAGGTATAATGTAATCCTTCACATACCAATATTAAAATAAGGTATATGTTATCCTTCACATACCAATTAATGTGTGGTTTGTATATGTTACATGCTATTCTCCTATTTTAAATTCAGCAACCTTTTTTTTGAACACCTGATAAGAAAATCAATCTTTGGAATTTCATTTCTTTACAAAGTATAAAATGTTATTAGTACTAATTAGTACTAATAAGCCAATATACATGTACAGTCCAGCCTGTTAAGTAGTCACCTCTGGGAAGTGAAACAAGAGTCATCTTGTGAAGACATACACCCCACCTGCACCCCCACCCCCACCCACCCCCCCTGTCCCCTGCTTATGTAAAGACTCCAGCTTACGCTAGCACCCCATGAGCACTGTCAATTTACAACTGTATATATTACTTATGCTACACTGTTTCCATGGAGACCCAAAAAATGATTAAACGTGGAAAATTTTAATATGAAAAGGCACTGCTATAGCTTGACACGTGTACCAAATTTGGTTTAAATACATTGAACAGTTTGAGTTATGCTACTGAAACAAAAATGTTTATGGACTGACAGACAGATTGACAGATCTGACAGACATAGTGATGGCTATATTCCTTGTATTACCTATCAGGGGACAGACATAGTGATGGCTATATTCCTTGTATTACCTATCAGGGGACAGACATAGTGATGGCTATATTCCTTGTATTACCTATCAGGGGACAGACATAGTGATGGCTATATTCCTTGTATTACCTATCAGGGGACAGACATAGTGATGGCTATATTCCTTGTATTACCTATCAGGGGACAGACATAGTGATGGCTATATTCCTTGTATTACCTATCAGGGGACAGACATAGTGATGGCTATATTCCTTGTATTACCTATCAGGGGACAGACATAGTGATGGCTATATTCCTTGTATTACCTATCAGGGGAATCAAAGTAATGTCTCTTATGGCAGGTGGCTGCTTAATAGAAGTTATTTCCACAACTACCATATTTAGTTAAAGGACCTTACTAAAATGTCTATTTAAGGCACATAAACACTTAATTGTGGGAATATCATTAAATACCCATTACAGATCCAGGAAATATAATAGCTTTTATGGGTAAAAAATTACAAATATGTGTTTTATAAACAAAACTCTGATGCATTTCAAAGCATTGCTGTCACTGGTATTGTATTGCTTACCTCCATTGACCCTGATGTCACAGGAGTCTTTTGCATTACATGATGCATTTAACACTGTAAGTTGCACACTTAATAATGAAGTAAGTAATCAGTTTATACATACAATTTCATAACTTATGACTGAAACTTATTATATTGTTTGTATTTGAGCTTAATTCAAATTTATCAAATAAACTGTCAATTGAGTGAAGAATTTTCAATTCAATATACATTTATATGGTTTTATGCACTTCAACATGATACAATATCTGGTTTGATGAAATAATAACCTACTGAATTTTCTTGATTGTTCTAAGTTGCTCACTTTTCCTAACGGAAATGGCCATCATTCAAAACAATCTGAAGGACCTTTTTATCTTTCTTTCAATCAGTTTCACCAAGCGTTACTGTTAGTTTAATGCAATGAACATACAGGTAGTGTAATGGTGATGAATGATCCATAATTAATACATGATATATACACTGAAGAAAATGTTATCTATTATTAATGCAAAAGTTTTTCTACAAAAGAGTTTCAACACATTATTCATAAAAAAGAATTTTTAATATAGAAATACTAGCAAATTCATCTGAATGCTTTGCAACTGATATGCTGATATACTAGTACTAAAAATAGACAAAGCAAATATGCCATAGAGTGGATCGCATCCAAAGTCATTTATTCCGTCATAGTCTATATACTGTTTTAGTAGAGTTTTGACTTTTATCAGTTAAAATTATCTTTTCCCAGTAATCCCGTTTCCAAAGTCCATCCTCCCTAAACAAGCTCTCCTTGATGAAGAAATCTCCACAACTAAATTCATTTAAATCCTGTAAACAGTGTTGGAGAAAATTCCCTCTTTCTGTGATTTTAATGCTGCCACCAATACTGTAGCAAAATATTTACCTGTGAATGAAATAGACATATGTGCAATCCTACTGTTTTACTGTCAAAAGCATACGAGACAAAAGACTATTAATTACTCTAAGACTTATAGATTTTGGAATATTATTAATACCAATTAAGCCACCTCAACCTGTCATGACTCCAATGTTAAATCACAGCACAGCAAAGGGAAGTAAGCAAGTCAAATATTTCATTTAGACATGAAATCGCATATACTGGGCAATTTTAAATTCCCATTTAAGCATGTAATGATCATAAAATGAAAGTAGACACAAAATTACACTAGTGTACATGTTATTACTAAAAAAAATTTGGAGACCATGTCATTTCACCTTTAAGGCAGGTTTGAATGTACTCTGAACTACCGTATATACTCGTACATAACCTCGGTCCAAATGCAAACAACATAGACCCTGATCTGTCATCGCAAATTGCGATGGCAGACCTGGGTCTATGCAGTTCGCAGTTGGTATCGGCTTCTAAACAAGTATATATGGTAATCATCTGTGTTACCATGCATGTATCCTTATTATATATAATTTACATGCATGCTAATGAACAACCAGAAATATGTTTATGGAACATAAATTCCCCACCTTGTTGCCTGAAAAATACAAAACTTAACCAGACAGACTGATGGACAATTGTAACTCAATACACCCTACCACTGTTCTGGTTGCGCATTTAAACAGGCAGATTTAATGAACTCAAATAGAAAATTCTAGGAAAACACATTTTAACCGAAGGCAAAATTGGAAATAAAAGACTTAAATCACAAAATACTACTGGGTAGCAAAACTAAAATTAAAAAATTGGCAAGTCAATATAATCATTCAATTATTATATTACATCAAATACCGTATGTAGTCCCTTATAAGTCAGGTCCAACGGGAAATAACATAGACCCTGATCTGCTGTCACATAATGTGCTGGCAGATTAGGGTCCATGTTGTTTGTTCTATTGATTAGTCCTAACAAAATGCATAGACCCAGATCTGCTGGCACATTATGTGACAGCAGATGTGGGTCTATGTAGTCTGTAGTTGGATCTGACTTATAAGTGAGTATGTACAGTACATGTACTAGCAATGGAGAACCTTGGATTTTTTTATATTACATGATACCTAAGACTTTGTGTCATTAAAGTGTGAAACTTAAAACTTGGCTTATTTAAAATTTAAGGATGTTAGAGAATCATGTACATGTATTTTGAATACTAGTATTTTAGATACTATATTTTCTTATGTATAATGCGCACTTTTATACCTATTTCTCTCATCTTCAGAAGGTGGTGCACAATCTTTTACAGCAGAACAAAAAAAAATGTTAATGGCATTAAAGCTACCACACGCATCACATTCACTCCTTCAAAAATATTACATCCATCACATTGTAACTACATTGTTATTTAAAAAATAACGCTAACAAACCTCTATTGGTCTGTTCTTCGAATTCTTATGTAAATAAACTCATTTAAATTCACATCACTGTGTAGTTTTTATTCTGTGATTCAAACGGAAATACACGAGACTGGTAACTTGTTCATCTACTCTATCATAATTACTCTCAAGCTATCCAAAATACCACATTGCAGCAAATCCAATTATCGTACCTGTACATGTTCAATATTCAATATGTTTTTCTTCATTTATTAATTTCTTTATAACTGGTTGAATTGAAATATAATTTTTAGAAGTCAAGCAGTATTAAAGTTCTTATCGCAGGTACTTTTAAAGAACATATTTTTTGTGACTATGGCTTGTCTAGTATGGTAACATTGATACATATGGTGAAACAAAAGAACAAGTTATTGTTATCAAATTTGCAATTTATTAACTTTTCTTTTGAAAAAAACTTGGATCTTTGTTTTCTTTCTCACCTTAAATCACATCATTTGATACTTCTTTGGGACTACATAGTGATCAATGCTTTATTGACTTAGCATGTGTTTTCAAGGTAATCAGTGCCAGCTAAAGCTTCGATGTGCTGAACATAATTACAATGCTTTGTCTAGGGAAATCTTAGGTTTGACACGGAGATATATTGATAATTGTCATGCTAGTCTGAATGAATATAAATACTGCAGCTCAAGTTTCACAGAACATCTTAGTTTTGATATTGAATCTGAATGAATTATCTTATTTGTATGTGCATTTGAGCATTCATTATTGATACTTCAGCGGAAAAAGGTATCATAGAAATAAAGTGGAAAGAAATTAAGGTGGAGGAAGCCCCCATGTTTGAAAGAGTAGTAGAGAGGAGGATCAGCTACATACATATCATTGGGCTCCCTCTCAAAATTTCAATGGATGAATTAGTGGAGAAATTTGAAATTATATTTCAGACAGGGGTTAAGGGCCATAAAATGGCCATCTATAGCGCTACACGGAAGTAATGACTGGTGTAAAAATCTTCCAAATTGATAGGAAGGAGGCTTGAAAGTTCAAAACATGATCGGATTTCTTGTAAAACCATGATATTTTGGCTGTGTAAATCGCGGGTCATGTGGGCATTGTAATAAAATGGGTCACTTGCCCAGAGATTGCATGGCAGATATGTCATTAAACAAATAAGCCAATTTATGCTGGGGTAGTACCATCATCGGAAGACAATAACAATTCATTTGGGGAAATATCTTAAGATGAAGAAGAGGGAGCAGTCAGAGCAAACTCACAAATGGAAGGAAATGATGGGGAAACAGAGGGAGCGTCTCTTGGGAGGTTGCCACTCAACAGTCTCTCAGCTAGACTCAATATTCAATGAGATTGATTTCCCACCTCTTCAAAGTGAGTGAGAATCAAGTCCTGACAGCAAAAGAGAGGCCTGCAGAGAGGCATGCAATGTAAGAAAGAGAAAAAAAATAACAAAAAAAAGAACTAAAAATGAAAAGGAACAAGAAAAACACACTCAAAAAGAGCCAAATTTGACCAATCTGGAAGTAGAGACAGAAGACAGAAAATTATGGAGATCCAACCCCAAACCCCAATGCCATCAAAGAGTGAGGAAGATATCACTCCAGTTGAAGAGCACATGTCACTGAGACAATTAAGTAAAAGGACCTTCTCCATGAACAAATGGCCCATGCAGGAGGAAGTGAAGGATATAATATAAAAAATCATCAACAGAGCAAACACACTCTTTAGAAATGTAAAAAAAATACCAATGAAACCAATGGTGGCATCTATGCCACTTTTGGTACAAACAAAGCAGCAGGAATCAAGTGAAGAAACAGATACACAACAGTCACAGGATAATGCATTGCAAAGCATTTTACACTAATATAACTAATATTCAAATGTTGAATAGATAAGTGTACTTTATAAATACCAACAAAATATTAAAACAAACAAAACTGCAGCCAAATGATAATAACAGATCATTAACTTGTGGTGTTTTTTTAAATGGAAGGGAATATATTACAAGTAATCTCCATTAATATTAATGGTACTGACAAGAAGAAAATAAATGAGATGTACAGTAAATACAAAAATGATTTTATTTTTTATTGTTATTGTATACAAAAATGAAAGCAAAGAAAAACAAAAAGCAGGAATGGGAATGGAGTGCAAGGCCTCAATATAAACACAGCCGAAATATTAAAAGGGAGACAAATTTACTTCAAAATTAATAATTGGCAATTGATAAATGTGTATGTACCATCTAATTACGGAAAATCTTAATTAAAATTCATAAACAATCAAAATAACTACATACAACAATACTCTAAGGAATTATAATCACAGAAAGAGATCTTAATTTCATTGAAAAAGAAATAGATAGAACCACAGGTTTTAATAATGAAAACATAAAGTAATCTAACTGATAACAAAAGAGAATATACCTTCACATACAAATAAGGAGAAGGATGTAGAATTGATAAATTGTATACAACAAATCACTGCAAAACATCTATAAAATAAAATGCAAACTAGATCAAATAACAACTGCCAATTACTTTCCAGTAATTCTAAAAATTATAATGTCTGAAAGACCGAAATGGGGACTGGGAACATGGAAATTAAAAAACTGTAATCAACAAGAAGAATTTGATTGTATCCAAACAGAGCAAATATTAAAGGATTTACTTGAACATGGAAAGTTTGACATCATAAATGGAAGGAATTAAAATTAAAGATTAAAACACAAACTAAAAATGTATGTACAGATAAACACAAACAAAAAATGTAGATACAGATAAGAAGTGACAGAGAGAAAATATTGAAAAAGAATGTATTCATCTAATGGACGGTGCTAAAGCAAACAGAAGTGACAAGGAAAAAGTAAATGAAGTATATGAAAAACTAGAGCACTGTAAAAAAAAATGGAGTGAAAATAAGAGACAGGAAATTTGGAGACATGTACAGAAAAGCAAGAGGATTATACAGAAGAGAATGAATCAGAAGAGGGAAAGAAAGATTTTTGGAAAATGAAAAAGTTGGAGATTGAAGAATAAAAGATAGAAATGAAATTATTAAAGAAATACATGAATACTATACAAATTTATATACCAAACAAGATAAACAGCAAAAAAAAACTGGATACCTTTATCTTTATGAAATACAGATTAAAAAATTTTGAGTAAAATATTAGCTGACAGAATTAAGTAGGCGAGTCTTCTGTTAGGGAGTGGAGAAAAATGAAAGAAAGACTGCACAAAATGCTGAGGATAAGATAAGCTGACAAAAATACAAGCACAAACTATCCAGACATAGAGAGTGAAGTCCTTGAATGAGTGATAGACAGAAAAGACAGGTAATCTCAGTATCCATCTTGGAGATTTGCATCCAAGGAAAGGAAGAAATAAGATTATTTCAAGGGCTATGTGAGCTGGGCTTATGCACTTCTGCAAAGGCACAGTTTATCCATTCAGATGCCCTTGACATTTGACCTTCCATCCAACACCACTTTCCACATGAAAGGGGCCAACAACATCAGCATAAACACAACTGCAACATAAAAGTGATTCTTGCTAGTACAGCAGATGGTGGAAAATTTTCCTCATTACCGTATATACTCGCGTATAATCTTATACCAACTGCAAACTGCATAGATCCAGATCTGCCGACGCATGTGCCAGCAGATCTGGGTCTATGCAGTTTGTAAGGACTAATCAGTAGAACAAACAACACAGACCCTGATCTGCTGGCACATTATGAGACAGCAGATCATGGTCTATGTTGTTTGCATTTGGACCTGGCTTATACGCGAGTATATACAGGTTATTTTCAAGAGGAAGATACTTAAAGGGTGCATAGTGGCCAAAGAGATCAGAATCAGGTGCCAGGGGAAGGGCTGGATGGATGCAACATTGGATAAAGATTGTATGGGAAAATAACCTAGCAGTTACACCAAAAAGAGCATGCTAGTTCTTGACACCTTTCAATGCCAAAAATTAGAAGATGACAAGGAGATGCAAAAGCTGACTACTGGACCACATTTGGCATAATTTCTGTGGGTATGACATTGATGCTTCAACCCTTAGATATCAGCATCAACAAACCCATGAAGACAATGCTCAGAAGAAAATGGAACGAGTGGTATGCTGGCAATCAACACTCGTATATGCATTCTGAAAGAATGAGGAAGCCCTAGTTAACTGGTATGTGCCAGTGAATTGTGGATGCATATGCAGAGCTGGATCCAAGCATCGTCATGCACGCCTTCAAACAATGCTGCATCTTAAAAACAAAATTGATGGCACCAACATGACATCTTGTGGGAGGATGATGCTTAGCACAAACACTACCAAGAGAGTGAGGATGAAGACGTAGATGAGAGCTAACAGAGAACAATACCCAGAATGATTACAGATGAAGACAAACAACAATTTTTTCGTGCAATGATGACAAAGAGAAATTGGAGGGATTTGATGAAACTGAATGAAATCCATAGACAAGGGTACCCTTAAAACAACACTTCTAAGGGCCAACCATATATTTGAAAAGATACACTTTCACTATTGGCACTTTTTCTTTTCCTTTTATGATGATCTACAAAACATTTAAATAAAAAAGCACTTAAAATCAACTCAAAAAAATATATTTTCAGATATTTACTGAATGTGACCAGGTGCTGGGTAATTGTATTAAGCACTGACAGAAAAGAAGAGAGAAATAGTCAAACACTGTTTTATTGTAAACCAAGCAAATGTCGTGTAATAGATGATGATCAGTGCACTATTCAAAATGGCAGACAAACTGTTGTTTCACAACAAAAAGCAAAGATTTCCAAATGCAGGATATCACATGCACGTTATATGGTAGAACTAAGTTTTTCAGCTCATTCTGGGTTGTAAATTGCAGTGCACATAATACATTAGTGCACATTATACATTAGTGCACATTATACATTAGTGCACATTATACATTAGTGCACATTATATATTAATGAGCATTATACATTAATGCACATTATACATGAGTGCACATTATACATTAGTGCGCATTATACATAACAAAATACAGTAATACTAATGATACACTATTCTACAACAATGTTAAACAATTCTGCTGTATGGCACATGAACTACAATTATTTAAGGATTAAGTTTCTAAGGCATCACCTAAAACAATGGACCTGTAGACAATTATAAATTTATTTATTAATTCAGATCAAGATAAATCTGCTATACTGTACAATTTATATACTATAAAATGATGTAAAACAATTTACAAACAATACATTTAATTTACACTAAATTAAAGACAACTATTAAAGCATGATCAAAATTTTCAGCAAGTGAAAACAAAATAATTAAGTTGTCCAACCTATTGTTGTCAACAAGTTCATATGAAAAACAAAAATGAAAATAATTAACATAATGAAACACTAAAAGATGCTAAAAATACATTTTTCCATGTAATTGTTTGTATCACCATAGATTTTCTCTTTGAATTCGGATGCATCACCATAGATTTTCTCTTCGAACAGAGATAAAACAGTTGGCACTCTTCAAAACAGACAAAAAGCCACAAAAACCTAACAATAACTATAATTTCTCTTCTGCTCAGTTTTAAGTTTTTATACATGCACATGTCATAATATACAGAAATGTACATTCTCGAAAATACTCAGAATAATGAACAAGATTTATCAAAATCAATTGCCATACATTGAAGGAAAAATGGTGGCTATATAATTTTGCTGAATCCCATTGCATAGAGTTACCAGCCATGGTTACTGTATATACTCGTGTATAAGCCAGGCCCAAATGCAAACAACATAGACCCTGATCTGCCATTGCATAATGCACCAGCAGATCAGGGTCTATGCTGTTTGTTCTATTGAATAGTCCTTACAAACTGCATAGACCCAGATCTGTAGGCACATTTTGCAGCAGCAGATCTGGGTCTATCCAGTTTGCAGTTGGTATTGGGTTATACGCGAGTATATATGGTATATTCATTATGTAAGATGTTATCAGATGGGACAATAAAACCCTTCCTGCATTAAAGAATGTTTTTTTGTAACCATATGACATCCAAGATGACGTTTTAAATCCACAAAAATGTGACAGTAATGTCAATAAGCAAATGCTTAATATAGTACAACTTTGTGTATTAACTCGATAGGCAACATGAACCAGAGCATGAGATAAAATTGTAATGAATTGGGTATTTTACTCCCTGGCCAGGAACTTATTGGGATTTTGGAAGTTTCAACTTGGTATTTTGTGAACACCATACAACCCAAATTTGATGATACCAAACACAGTCTTAACTATCAAGATGTTTAGCATGCCTATAAGAAATTTTCCAATGACTTAGTAACAAAATATTAACTTAGGGTGCACTCACGGTATTGTTCTATTTTACGAATGTGCTCACTGTGATTGAGTACTATCAGCGGCTCTCCCGTGGGTGACTAGGGCAAAAAAGTTGCGTTTGGGGGATAAAACTTTGATTTAAATTAGCATGAAAGTGATAGTCGTGTCGCCATGTATCTGGTATGATTGTTTGAGAATGCACCCAACTGTCATTGAGTTGAGGAATTCAGCGCTGGTTTTGCAATTTGAAGATGCCATAAATTTGAACAAGGTTTCAGTAAAACTGCTTATTACACCTAACCATTAGTAATGCTCTAGTTAGGGTCTTAAAGCATTATGAATCATATCCTACCACCAGTAAATCGTAGCCTCAGGGCCTTGGTGAAGAAAGAAAGAAGTGTATATTTGATTCAGACAATTCTACCCCTAAATGATAAAACACAAAGAGAAAGAGTTCTGCATTAAATATGCAAAGGCCATTTATGTACATGTAACACACATTTAGAAATTATAAACATCAATACATAAAAAAATTTCTTAATAAACTTAAAAATGACTAACTGATATCCCAATATGAGGTCAGATTGGAAAAGGGTAAAATCAGAGATTGAACCAAACATCACTTCCTGCTATACTAAAGCTGGTTCAAGATATTGTATCGAGTTACGTATGTAGTTGAATATTTAGTAATAAACTTTACATGAATAAAAAAGATAATGTATCGAGTTACATATGTAGTTGAATATTTAGTAATAAACTTTACATGAATAAAAAAGATAATGTATCGAGTTACATATGTAGTTGAATATCAAGTAATAAACTTTACATGAATAAAAAAGATATTGTATCGAGTTACGTATGTAGTTGAATATTTAGTAATAAACTTTACATGAATAAAACAGAAACTGTTCTCTATCTAGTCTAAAAAACAAGCATACAAAATAATTTTACACCACAGCAGTATTCATTTCAATTCAATTCAAACTTGATTAGAACAGTGAATAGAACATGTGTCATCTTTACACTGCAATACATAAATATCGACATACAAGTAGTAGCAGATATAAGCTTTATTATTATTATTATTATTATTATTATTATTATTATTATTATTTTTATGCAATATATTGCTATGGGATCATGATCAAAATTTATTAAGTCTCCCTGATGGTCTTTCATTTCTCACTGTTTTTGCCTGTAGACTTCTCCCTATTTGGGAGCCTAAGATACATTCCGAGTATGATTGAAAACTACATGAATCATCTGGAACCTCTCCAAGATGTCATATCTTATATTGATTGAATGTGCTATGACAATACATTGACTGTGCTCATGGCAGGAGAAATCTGCTGATAACATCTGACTAAATGACAATACATTGACTGCGCTCATGGCAGGAGAAATCTGTGATAACATCTGACTGAATGTCAATACATTGACTGTGCTCATGGGAGGAGAAATCGGCTGATAACATCTGACTAAATGAGAATACATTGACTGTACTCATGGCAAGAGAAATCTGTTGACAACATCTGACTAAATGACAATACATTGACTGTACTCATGGCAGGAGAAATCTGCTGACAACATCTGACTAAATGCTTAAAATTAATTTGCTCTGCATACTTTGAATGCATTAAAGACATTCTTTATGCATGTTAGCCACTTTATTTGCATAAAATACACAAATACACTGCTATCTAGAGCTCTGTTCAGAGAAACTGGAGTTACAATGAATAACTTTGCATTATCAGGTCTGTACGTTTGAGGAACAAAACAGGAATTTGTCTACCATTTTCAAAATGGGACCCAGGGTCAATGGAAAATAGTTTAAATTCATAAAAAGATAAAATTAGGAAATTCCGATTTTTTTTTATACAAACTTTTAATTTACACAAATTTACAGAGAAAAGATTCTTTAACTATAAACAATTCAACAGCCCAGGTTTCTCTGACTCTTTAGATCCATTACCACACTCATTAAAGTAATTTTCTTGGCAAATTGCATCAGATTTTTTGGGAAAGTTCTGATTTTTTTACACTTAAATTGGGAAAAATGGCCAGTTCTAGGTATTTGGTAAAATAGGCCCATAAAAATCCCTGCCAAAAAAATAAATTGATACTCTGGATATGCAAGGTTTACATATACAAGGTTCAACTTTACTACTGTTGTCCTATACAATAACTGACCATGAAGCCATGGTGGCACATATTCTTAGCATTCTGGACTCGTTGCCAGAAGGATGCGGTTGGCCATCATGGCAAGTGAATGGGCAAGGTCTTTTACTTCAATTGCTTCAGTTTTAATTCTGCCCAGACCAGGCCAGGTTGGCCACCATAGCAAGTGCCTGGGCAAGGTCTTTTACTTCAATTGCCTCAGCACAACATAACTTTTCCTGTGTTGATGGACTGTTAAACAGCAAACAAACCAAACCAATCACTAACTGACCAAGAAAATCCTCAGAAAGAACGCAAATTATGTGTGAATGTACATGTACCTGTGCCGGTGTCAGTGCCATTTTAAACAATACACAAAAAGCATTGAGAAAGAACATGTTAAGCTGTAAAAGAATTGACATCTGTTCCATTTCTTGAAATAGATTCTGTGACAGTCATATAATATCATGGCATTATCTGTTAAAACAATGCAGCTAGCACAGCCTGAATCCTGATTTTGCCACAATAAAAGGGTTAAATGGAATGTCATATTTTGCATGCAATGGAGCTACATGCATGACATCGCCACCATTTGATAATGCAGGTGGGAAAGAAATCCTAATACATCAGAAGCAAAGTATTAAGTTAAGGCATTGATTAATCATGTACCAAAGTGTTAGGTTTATACATCAACAATGTCTAATTATGTGCCAAAGTGTCAGGTGAATACATCAACTATGGCTAATTATGTGCCAAAGTGTCAGGTGAATACATCAACTATGGCTAATTATGTGCCAAAGTGTCAGGTGAATACATCAACTATGGCTAATTATGTATCAGAGTGTCAACTGAATACATCAACTGTGTCTAATTATGTGCCAAAGTGTCAGGTGAATACATCAACTATGGCTAATTATGTGCCAAAGTGTCAGGTGAATACATCAACTATGGCTAATTATGTGCCAAAGTGTCAGGTGAATACATCAACTATGGCTAATTATGTATCAGAGTGTCAGGTGAATACATCAACTGTGGCTAATTATGTACCAAAGTATCAACTGAATACATCAACTGTGGCTAATTATATACCAAAGTATCAACTGAATACATCAACTTTGTCTAATTAGGTACCAATGTGTTAATTGAATACATCAACTGTGTCTAATTATGTACCAAGAGTCTACTGAATACATCAACTGTGGCTAATTATGTACCAAGAGTCTACTGAATACATCAACTGTGTCTAATTATGTACCAAGAGTCTACTGAATACATCAACTATGTCTAAATTACAAGACTTTCAAAAATTTTCATATTCCTGTATAAAAAGAGTCAATGATTCTTTAAACCAAATTGGTGGAATCATCACAGAAAATCCAGGATAGTTATTTAGAAGTTCCTGAGGAGCTAAGTTGCACTTATTTAGTAACATTTTTAGCAATAATTGTTCTTGGAGTTTTATCCTCACCACCAAAACAAATCACTTTTTTGCTAGGTAATTCTACTAAACTCTTTGCTGGTCCCTGACTCAGTATAACAAAATGCCTGTTTGGATCATAACCCTGAATTTGATACTCATTTGTACTGTCAGTATAAACTATGATTTCATTTTCTCTTGATATGGTCAATTCTTGTTGGTTTCGAATTGTGGCATCATCTGAGCAAGTAACCGTGACTTCTGATTCTACATTTATTTCATCAGAATCAACAATTATTTCCATCACTGCCTGCTCATCCTCAGACTTTTTATTCTTTCTTTTATAATTGGAACGAAGCCTATTAATCTGCCGCCGAGATGGGACAGCACTACATGGACCTCGAGGCTTTACATTGATCATGTCAGAAATTTTTGAAGAGTTCGTCTTTATCTCTGGGTATGACAAAATGACATCCCGTATGTCTTCATCTAGTCGCTGTCCATCATGGGGTGGAATCCAGGTGTATGGGGACTCGATAGGTATGTGCTGACCAGTGATATGCACCCTCCACTTGGTCAAGTCCGACAGAAACATCTTGAGATTGACCATTAACTTGCAATTGTGACGATCCTGCTTGTGAGCTCGTCCTTTACAACCTGGAAATATGGAGGCCAAATATTAGGCAATACACTGTGATGTTTAACTCTTCTAACCCTGTCTTATTAAAACCAGATCTCCACAGGACTATAATGTGTGGATCTGTGAAGATCTGATTTCATAACCAGACTTTCCTCTATCTCTGGTCCTTTATTTATTTACAAAATATTGTGCAATCTTCATAATAAACATATGCTTATTTTTTTAACTTAGTGAAGGTTGTATGTGTTTATACTGTATTGTCCCCATACTTCTTTAAAATGAATCAGAATCAGGGATACTGTGATATCCTCCTTCTGTCTGTCCATCTGTACATAACCAAATTTCTACCTAAAATGCTGGATGGAAATTCACGAAACTTTGTAGTTACAATGCCACTGCGGTAAACATCTGCGAGATGGTGTTCATTATCAGCCCCCTGGGAGGATGTCAATGGTCAAATGTAAAATTTTCTGTCACAATGACATTTTCAAATATTTTATGAGCAAACTCCATGTATGTAGGAAAATGCATCATATATATGTATGTAATGCACTCTGCGTTATGACCCCTGGGTCACTGTCAAGGTGGAGGAGGTGAGTACAGGAATTATAGATTATAGGGAGGGGGGGTTAAAATATGCAGTGAAAACATGGGGATTTGTGACAGCAAGCAATTGTTGTTGTTCAAGTTTTTTGTATTTGCTAATCCAAAGTGCAATGCATTGACCAAGAAAAGAAAAACACTCTTTTGCAGCAAAAGTTATACATGTCCATTCTCAAAGAGTTACCTTGGAATTTCAAAATAGAGGCATTTTTTAAATTTTTTACTTAATTTTGTTTGTCAGCAAGCATGCTTAATAATACATTACTATCAGAGCTGAGTATCACCAGACACATTGTATCACAATAATTGTCTTCAATATATGTATCACAAGAGTACTGCATACATAAACAAGAGTCCCTCGAAAGGAATGATGCTCTACTGGGAGAAAAGAATTTCCAGGAATTCATGATAATACCATTTCTTCCTTTTAACTGTCGAGTGTTGATGCCATCTCTGATATTCTTCAGCAATAACAAGATTTTCAAATTAGCTGCTGTGGTACACATATTGGATGTCAACTTGGCACCATTTTCATTTAGGCGAAAGTGGACATCATCAGAAGTCTTTTGGTGAAAACCCCATGTCATAATGATCATCCATTCAGGGGAGGTAGTGACAATAAGATTTTAAGACAGTCATCATGGCAGCCATATTGGATGTATGACTAGCACCATTTTCATATAGGACCAACAGGTATCATAAGAAGTCTATTGCTGAAAACCCCATGTTGATATAGCCATCCATTTGGAAAGGAGTAGAGAAAACAATATTTTCAAGATATATCTTTCCATTCAGGAGTTGCAATAACAAGATTTTTAAGACGGCTGCTGTGGTGGCCATACAGGATGTTAGATTGGCACCATTTTCATTTCAGACCAACTGGACATCATAAAAAGTCTTCTGGTGAAAACCCCATGTCAATATGACTCTCTGTTCAAGCAGAGCTGTGATAACAAGATTTTTAAGATGGGTGCCATGGGATGAATGTGTGTGTAAAGTCTGAAGGCAATCCTCCAAGTAGTTTAGAGGAGTAGTGATAACAAACTTGTGCTAATGGACAGACAGATGTTGGACAACGAACGATGGACAACAGACCATCCCATCGGCTCTTCTGGTCTATGACCAATAGAGCTAATAAACTGAAAATGATACCAGTTGAGTATGTGTTTTTAAAACAAACATCGTTTGAATTATTATTACATAAATCCATTGCAGGCTATGCTATTTCCCAGAACAAATGAAAACAGTGTTTTCCTTTCTTTCTTTTAAATGTTTACTAATCATTGACCAGTTACAATGAAATGATTTTAAAACATATTATCGATAATTTTGCCAAAAAGGAGCACCCTGCGCATGACATTATGCATTGACTGTGAATCTATTGAAGACCCCTAAGGCCAAAGTATCATGTTCTCCCCGGGTGCACTTTTAGCTACTTTACAGTACTCAACTGCTGATGTGGTCCACTTGGGACAAAGACATAAACATCACTCAGGCTCTGGAAACTAAACACAGCATGTGTTGATGTCATTTTCTTGCTGAAACATACATGTGTATTGAGTAGAATTGCAAAGGGCCAAGTTGGTATGGCATCTGCAAAGTCATATTTTTTGTTTTGTTTTTAATTCATCTATCTTTGGATATCTTGTGGTCATCTTGGATAGTTAAAGGATGTAAACTGTGCCTTTCTTGATCATGTTAATTGAATTCTTTAATTGGATATATCTAACTCATATATTTATTGGATACATCTAAGTCATATATTTATATTGGGTGGGGGGCATTTTTTTCAGCAGAATATGGTATGCACTTTTAGGGAAAATAGATTAATAATCCTCGATAATATGGGGTAAGCATACAAATGTAAACAATACTCAGGTGGAACAAATATTTACCAGAACAAATCAAAATGTATATAGGGTATTGTTTGAAAGATACTTTCCATGATTATTAATAACTGCTATCTTGTAATAAAATTCTTTGAATTTAGGAAGGTTTTTTTGGTTGGTTTTAACAGCAGTTTAAACACATTATTGGCTATGTCTTGCTGAGGAAATACATGTAGGAGCAAAGTGCCTTTCACGAGGACACGCTGAGGCAGCTGACCTGAGCTGGCCTGGGTGGGTATTGAACCCATGACTCTTGGATTATGAGTCTGACACTCTACCATGGCTCCCAAATTAGTAGTATAAAAACTAATTAAATAGATATAGTAGATACAGCCAGTCAGTTCGTATACGTGTTATAAGCAGCCTTGTTGTTTACTTTTATTCATAGAGATAGAAAGATGACAAGAAAATATTTCTTTTGGAAAGTTTATATCATTTAGTTTATGTTTCAGTCTACTATCATCCTGTATTGATAGTTTGAGCATGTATTATGACACAGTATCCCCAGAGTAGATTTGTGATCCATCAATGCATCAATAATATCAAACAATCTCTAATTACCAATAATATCAAACAATCTCTAATTACCAATAATATCAAACAATCTCTAATTACCAATAATATCAAACAATCTCTAATTACCATGTACTTTTTCTAAGATTTTGTTAGTTCAAGTTTACTCAGTTTTATGTTTGAATGCTTTGTAGCTTTGTAGCCCTTGATGTCAGATCATTGCTTATATATGCCTGACATACTGCATCTGTAGACAGATAAACTGATGCACATGTACTGACAAACAGGCACGCAGAAAAAGAGATTACTGCATACATGTATGCCTCCTGTATCTACTGATTGGGCAGAAGTAGGTTTTTAAAGACAAGATTTGCAAAACATCTGGTTTGGCTGGTATAAGTGTGACACAAAATGATCTGAGCAAGAACTAAAACCCAGTCTAGAAACTTTGTCAGTCTATAATTTTAATTACAATAAAGCTAGATTCACAGAACTTACCAATTTTTCTTAATTTATGCCCCTATATCAGACTGCTAAATTTCCATGACGTAGGTCATCCTAAGATTCATATCTGATTTTGGAGCTCGAGTTTCTTGCTTAAAAAAGTTTTGAGAATACAGGGCCATGCCTACTATCAAAAGAAGTTAGAGGTGACACGATATGCCTGTGCCATGTATCAATATGTATCATGATACACAGCCTATGATATAATACATATATCAATACACGTAAAGAATAAAGAGGCAAATGAGTGAGATTAAAAGTAACTTTTCTAAGGAATGCATTTTTTTATATTGATTCTCCACCTTTTGTATCAATGTGTGTACCACATGGGCAAAATTACCAATGTGCTGGTGAATTGTTTCACTGCTGAAACAAGTGCTCTGCTAAACGCAGTATCTCGCTTTTGGTGTTATGATGATGCAGCTTTCTGCTTATGTAGGCAAAACGGGAAATCTTTGCACACCAGTATGCAAACTTTAGTAATAGGGTAATATTAAATCAAAGTTTCAGTTAAATACAGCAATTGATGTAGTAGATAAATGACTTTCAAAAACTTTAAAATAGAAACTTAATACTGATGAAGACAATGATGATGCTTCTGCCAGAAAAGTGATACCTATGTCTTGAAATTCACAAGCCTGAAGATAATCAGTCACGTATTTTTATCTGATACATACAGCATATGAGTGAAAATGACATGGCTTAGTTAATCCTCTTTTCAAATATGATACCTTGTCTTTAAGGAAATCTATCAAGAATGGCAGCAACCTAAAAGCCAAATGGAAGGGTGGTACAAATAAATCTGGATTAGTACGCTGCATCTGTTGTAGATTTCTTCAAATTCTTTGAAGGTTTTTCTACTTTTACTATCTTCATTAATATCTGATGGTGGATTAGCATCAAAGATATAAAATTAAAAGACCTTTCTGTAAATTTGGTCAAATTCTGTTAAGCAGT
The DNA here is from genome assembly GCA_029931535.1 of Margaritifera margaritifera. Taxonomy (NCBI): domain Eukaryota; kingdom Metazoa; phylum Mollusca; class Bivalvia; order Unionida; family Margaritiferidae; genus Margaritifera; species Margaritifera margaritifera. The sequence goes on along the minus strand of JAQPZY010001493.1, from coordinate 156,143 downwards.
TTTTAAGGAGTTATTTAAAGGTTTTTCTATTTTCAGTAATAACAGCCATATTGGATTACAGATTTGCATTGATTTGTGGAAATTTTAAAGGCCTTCAGCTGTTCAGACAAAAATCCTGAAAATTTAATCAAGTTCAGCAATGAATAGTTTTGAGAAGAAATTGTTTCAAGTTTTTCTTTTATTTTTAGTAATGGTGGCCATAATGAATGTGGATCAGTATCATTTGTAAAAATTTGAGAAGCTTTTAATATGAGGATACTTTCTGTCAAATTTGATCAAAATTCTGCTTAGCGGGTTTTGAGCAGAAGTCATTTAATATTTTTTTTATTTTTAGTAACGGCAGCCACTATTTTGATGGTGGATTGGCATAATTTGTACAATGCTGAAAGACCCTAATGCCAGATGCTGTCAACTTTGGTCAAATTCTTTTGAGTGGTCTTTTCACAGAAGTAATTTAAAGATTTTTCTATTTTTAGTAACAGTTGCCATTTTTGATGATGGAATGGCATCATTTGCACAAAGCTGAAAGACCTTAATACCAAGATACTTTCCATCAAATTTGTTGAAATTCTCTTCAGCAGTTTTTGATAAGAAGTCGTTTGAATGTTTTTTTGTCTATATTTTTAGTAAGGGGGCATATTTGATGGTAGATTGGAATCTACTGTACAGAACTGAAAAGGCTTTGTTGCCAGGATAGTGTCAAATTTGGTAAAATTCTGTTAAATGTTTTTTTTTTTTTGGGGGGTATAGATCTTTGACAGGTTTTTCTATATAGTGTAATAATGGCCATATTTGATTGTGGTGTGACTTCATTTGTACAAAGATTTTCATGTCAGGATGCTATCTGCAAAATTTGGTTTCTTAGAAGTTGAAAATAGCAAAAGCTGCTGGAGGACAGATGATACTTAATTTGATGCACCTGGATTCTTAATTTCATATCATTAACTAGAAATGTGTTCATGGAACACAAATTTTGTATTTGGACATAAAATGAGGTAAATATAGTTGGTGCTGCCAATAATTTTGAAGTCAAAGAATTAAATAAATTTAATTCTAATAAATCTGTGATTGTAATGTGTTTGCTGATTAGTCAAACATCAGAATTTGCTGCATAAAAAACCTGCTGGAATGTTGACACCAGTATGATATCCTTGTAGCTACAGAGAATTATATTATTTTTACATTCAATCACAATATCCCTCAAGAGAATATATACATTGTTCAAATTTTTCAATACTATGCTCCTCTCAAGTTTTTTGGCAAAAGTTTCTGCCTTTTTAAGGAACAATCTTTTTTTAGTTTCTACATCTTGATTTCCTACTCCTTCACTTTCAAGTTTCTGCCTTTATCAGGAACAAAATTGCTCACTTTTCTACGTCTTGATTTCCTGATCCTACACTTTCCAAACTGTTTTGAACTATGTTTCTTTAGGAAGTAAAGATGTAAAAAAAAAAAAAAAATTGTGTTCATAAAGAAGGTCAAAACTTCTGTCAAAAACTTGAGAGGCACAAACTGTTGACAAATTGGACAATATTTTATTTCTGATGACAATTTTGGTATAATATTTTAATCAAATGTGTCAGAATGGAAATTATGGTCTTCTCTTTCTGATTGTGAGGATATTGATGGTTTTCCAATTGCAAGTCCCAGGGAAGGAACATATCAACTCTATATCTTCCAATAAAACCACCATTAACATTCTTTAACCCCTAATTATACATTCTTAGACCATAATAAAACAAAATGGTACAATGAACATTCAAGAAAATCTTCCTACCTTGAACACACTTTCCATAACCTCCACAAGCTCGAAGACAGTTTCCATGTCCAGGGCACCAGACATACCAGTTAACAACGTACTCATCTCGTGCCAACGTGCGCTCTACAAGCTCTTGCTGTTTTCTTCCAGCATCTGTCAACTCAAACATGTCATCAAATCGGTTCCTATCATTCACAAGAGTTCCTCTATTCCAGCGTCGTGTGTCAACAGCTTCCTTTTGTCTCTTCAATGTAGCAAGTTTATGTTTCACATGACGCTTTCCCTTATGTAAATAGATTCCCCGAAGATCATAGTGCTCACGAAGGAATTGCTTTAATTCATTCCCTACTCCTACTTCATAAATTTCTCCTCCTTCTTGTGAAGATTTTTGAATTCTTGGTTTCAACAAGCTTTTTCTGTCTGTTGTGTAGACTAATGACACACCTTCCTCTGAATTACCAGGCACTTGGACACTACATATTCCAGAATTATTTTCTTTTCCAGAATTTCTTGCTTTTTCTTTCTGGACTTGAAACACAACAGGCTGCCTAACGTGTTCTGTTTCTTTAACACTTTGCTCCTCTTTGTCTTGTTCTTTTAAATTTTTGCTATCAGTTTCAGGCATATCCACTTGAACAATTTTACTTGATGTTACACTTGAATCTGAATCTATAATCAAGCTTATCACATTGCCACTAGAATGGTCGTTTTCATCATTTGTTAGGTCAACATTTGAAGAATTCGACCCTAGATTCACTGGTGCCTCTTCAAGAGCAAAATCTGTACTATTATCCTTGTCTGAATCTGTGCTAATGGGTAAAATTATGATCTCATTCACACAGCCAATATTTTGATTGCTCTCTGAGCTTCTGTTTAATTTATCCGATACATGTATGGTCTTATCAGGCCTTAAGTTGATCTCATCTATAATCGAAACCGTATCTTCTTCATCGCTTATTCTTACTTCCCTACACTTGGCCAAATTTGCACCTATATTCTCCTGTTTATCTTCAGTTGGTGCCACCTGTACATCTTTAATTTGAATTAGCTTTGCTTCTTCAAATAAATTTTCCAGCACATTTTCCTCATTTGTACTTCCCTGCATCTTTCCATCATTCCCCATAACATCACTAAATATCACATGATCACAAACATTTCCTCGCTCTTGTAACCTGCTATTCTGATCAGATGTATCTGCCTTTGATTTCAAATGACTTGTTTGTTTCAGAAGGCTTGATAAGGTTGCCAATTGTGCTTTTGGAGAAGTTGATTTACTCGCAATATTTTGTTTACGTTTAATGTCACTATGAACATCATCTATTTTATTTACCTTCAAATTATTTTCTGAATGCTTCATTCTTATTATAGAATCTTGCCTCTCATGATATCTTTCTTCAAATTTGTTCCTGTGAATCTGTGGTTGTGTGAAAGACGTTTCCAATTTTTCTTGTGAAAGACTATCAGAAATATGAGATTCTCCAATACACATTTTGATATCTTGTTGATCTTCTCTGTGTGTATTTGACCGCCTCCTTTTCCTTCTTGGCAAATGAAATTGATACTGTTCATCCACAAAAATTTCTTCAGGACGGATTTCTTCCTGATCAGTAAAAAAGCCGAGTCTGTATATTATCATTTCAAATCGACACACGTATTCTAAAGAATCTATGTGTATATATTTGTCCATTCAGGTAATTTCATCTTATTCCATCATCATGCAAAATAATTTTTCCTTTTACTAATCTCCTTTCTAAATAAAAAATTTCTGGAAATGGATGTACAGAGACTAACCAGTTTTTACTAAAGACATATTTTGTTATGTGAATAGCAACAACCAAATGCAGGGATTTTCCTATGTCATCTCTGGGGCTTCGTAAGGACCCTATCTCCAATCCCAAAAATGTGTATTTTCCTTATATTAGATCTGAAAATTGTTACATCAGATGGGGAAAGCAAAAATACTTTTTAAAAACTTTTTCAAAGATAAAAACAAAACAAAAACTAAATTATAAACAAAACTGAAGCATGGGAGTGGCAAATAGTCTTTATTTTCAATTTAAAAAAAAAAAAAATTAGTGTGATAAATTTTAGAATTTCCATTCATTCTAAATATGTGTCAATTCCGTTTGTTTTATGTTGCTCTTTCAATGTATTTTTCTCTGTTTACACTATCAGTGACTGTTATTGTTCAGTTATATTTTGTGTTTCCAATTTTACCCCATTTCTACTGTAGACATTTAATTTTTTTATTGTAAATATATTGCAACAGAAGAAGAGAGAAAATACATCTAATTGCTGAAGGGGATAAAAGGCAAGACCTCTACAACATAGTCATGCACATATATCGCTAAATCCTCAACAGCCTGACTTGTTAATAAGTGTCTTTACATACCTGGACAACTATACTCCTCCACCTTACTGTGAGATTTACCTTTAAATCTCATCCAGATTCATCCAACAAAGATTTTAATATTTATCCTCATGTTGCCACCAACTACTGAGGGTTAGACTTGTTACTAACAGTAGCAAGAAAGGGAAATAACTTCTCCTGAAGCTTTACACAGTTGTATATATGAATACCTCTGGTTGCCTGATTAATGAAGTAAACAATGATGAATAGTGCTTTTTAATATGAGACATTAACAGTCAATAAGGCAATAAAAGTTATGGTGAAATATACAGTAGGTACACCTTTCTATAACAAACAAAAGTTCTAGCAGTTGGTGTTAGGTATTTTATGATATAGCAACACAAGTACATTATTCAGTGCTGAGGGAATTGGAGTAAAGTGCCTTGCCCATGGACACACCACAGTAACCATGGATGATCCGATGATAGGTTTCATCCAATTCAAACCCACACCCGTCTGGTAGTGAGTCTATCATGCTAACCACTTCGGAGATGAAAAGCTGATGAATACATTGATAACAACCACCAACATTATACCAACAACTTAAATAACTTATAGAAATAGAATTGCCATCACAAAAGGTAATACAGCAGTCATTCATCGTAATGAACATCACTTTCAGGAATTAACAATAAAACGAACACTTTCTGTGGACTCCAAAGACACATTTATATTGAATAAGTGAATTTGTACTGACTCCTTGTAATGAACAAATCCAAGGGACCCTAAATCATTCGTTACAGCGAGGATCACTGTACCAATATTTTACAACAACTATAATTATTGTCCATAGCATGATTCATTTCTCTCAGTATAAGTTACTTTGGACTTTTAGGGATAAAGTCACTAAGAGTACCATATGGACTAATTCTGTATTTTTTCTATTTTAATCTATAACAACGTTGCCTTTGTACCATTGGAAGCTACAGTCATGTGCAGTGTAAAGCCATTTATGTTTGTGATTTGGGCAAATTGTTAAAATAAAACCAACACACAGCAACCAAGTTAAGTTACATGCAAAAAAGATAAAATAATGTCGAACATTGATTACCCTTGTCCACCTACTACACTTAAAGTCTCATTCTACCAGAATAATTGGTTCCAAGAGATCTGTGAGGGTCTGACAGACAAATAACTGTTATGCCCAAAACAAGGCTACCAAAAAATTTGGCAAAGTCGTTGATTGGTCAACAGCTAATTAACATAGGCACACCTCCTAGTTACTGTTAGTTACTAAAGACTTAGACCGAAAAAAATGCACAAAGTTTATATTTTAGTTTATGTTATGGACCAAGCATATCACATTTGTACATGTAAATAAGTTTTCACTTTGGCACAAAAATCTTGCAAATTGTTGGACTGAGACTATCACACAGAAATGTTTACATTTATAGCCTGTGTACACAGTGTCAATGTAATAAATGATATAAATGGTGTATTCTTTTAAACAAATAAGAAAAAGAAACAAAAGAAATGGAGAATGAAATATGTGACACCTACCAATAACAATTTGTACAGATCTAACCAGACTCTTGCTTGGCACAAATCTCTCAAAGTCATGAAAGAGTCCGGTTAAATGAGACTACCCTGCTTAATATGAACACTTTGGAATTTGTAAAACTTCAATCAATCATGGTGACAGTCCAATTATGGTGATAGTGCTCCCATTTTTATCTGATGTTAAATTAGAGAATGCAGAAACTGGAATGCTCATTCCAATCAAATACTAGGACAATAATATTTGATGCCCTTCTCAATTTTTCTATTAACGGATACAAGTTGGGGAGTGGAGGAGGAGAAAAGGAGTTATTTTTTGTGTTTTTAATCAATTAAAGTCTTGTAAATAAGGATGACTACCACTTGATAAGACAGTGTAGACTAGAAAAGACTCTAACTTTCACTTTCACTCTAAGTGAAATAAATCTAATATTGAGTCCTGTGTTAAAGTCTGGGATTTCTCCAGGAAATGGAAATTCAGTACTTAAATATTATGGCCAGATATAAAGCCAATCACAAGACAAGGTAAAGATCATAACCAGACATTTGTAGGAGCTGCTGTTTTGAATTAACGTCGCTTTCACCTATTGGCATGTGTGACATTTTACTTTGTGCACGTTTGTGCACTAGTTAATTTTTGCGATTAACTGCCTAATATTGATGCCACCCAAGCAAGCCGTGGGAAGAAGGGCGCCTTGACTGCCTCTATCTAGCCTCTGTCCATCTCCTCCTGCCTACCAGCTGTCACCTTGTTACATTTTGTCAAATCTATGCCAGGTTGCCTATTTCTGTTTAGTGGTCCCTATCCCAATGCCAAAAATGTGACAAATCACATATCCTAATTGAATGATCCTGAGTTGTGAATTTTCCTACTAGGTATTTTGTTTCTTTCTGTGTACTGTGCGTACTTGTTTGTTTTTCCGAAAAGAGTACCAAAGAGGTTGGCTTCAAGTAGCTGAATGATTTTTGTGATATTAATTTGGGTTTTGTAATGCCGTTAGTTCATTTGAGCAGCATGCCAATCGTTTTTTTTTTCAGGGCCACACAGTTTTCACCTGAACAGGGCTTTCGTGGGTTGAAATGAAATCCAACATAAAACTTACCCTTTTTTGTGCCACTTTATATCAGATCAAATTCTGCCCAGTTACCTATATTCAGGCTATCCCTATATAAAGATGCGTATGTCGCATGAAATCACATCATGTTAAGTTGTAGGAGGGGATCTACTTTTTATTTATCTCACAGAAAATGATAGGTGCTTACTACCCAAGAAGTCACAGCAAACTTGTTTTATCCAAAGGAAACCAAGATCCCAATTCTGACTTCAGCGATCTTGATCTCTGACCTTTCGACCCTAAAATCAATAAGAAGCTGCCTTTAGGTCATTAGCCAACTACAGTCCACCCACAAAATCTGATAAAAATTTAATGAAGCAAACTTGAGTAACCATATAGAAACCAAAATCAGAATTTGCATTTTTAGTGATCTTGATCTTTAACCTTTTGACCCCAAATCAATAGTGTGCTGCCTCTATGTCAGTGCAGTCCACCTAAGAAGATTGGTGATATACAGCTGTGGGAAACTTGATCTAAAAACCCCAAACTTCACTTTAACTGCAGTGACCTTGACTTTTTGACATTCAAACTAATAAAAGCTGCATCTCCGCAAGTATAGACTATATATGAAGTCTGATGAAAACTGATTGCAGGTAACCTGTTTTATTGTGCAAAAACCACAATCAAAATTTTGATTAAAGTGACTTTGACCTTTTAACTCCCAAATCAATAGGGTCCTTCCTCCTTCCAAGCAAATAAAATTCAAAAAAAAAAACCACACTGAAGCCAGCTCAAGTTAGTCATGGTTCATATGGATATTTTATCAGGAAATTTTCAAGGACATAAATTTAGTTTTCAAGCACTATAATTACCTGCATATAAGCTTATGATGAATGTTGATTATGGTATGTAAATTCCACAAAATACCAGAATTAAGTGTTTCATTCTTAAACAAGAACTCCGAAATATATTTTGTTAAACTAGGCCTAGGTGAAAACATTGTAACTCATTGGGTATTGGGGCATGGGGACAGAGGTGCAATCATGTCATCTAGATCAGTTTGGGAATTAGCAATCTTATCTGCCAGGCTTTATAACTCCTTGAGTTATTCATGTTTAAGCAAAATATAATTCTAAATTTATTCCTACTATTGCTATTTGATCTTGTGTCTGCTTTTCACTCTTGCCATGAGACTTCAAAGCTTTCTTACTCATCGATCTGGATGAGGTTACTTTAGCTCCTTATGTCCCTAGCTATTCTGATGGTGGGGTATTTAGAACTAAGGTCAAATGCATATACAATTTCAGCAGAGTTGCCACATCCTGGCAATTTTGCACTTGACACTAGTTCTATGGTATTTCTTCATCGATTTTAGCTAAATAAAAAATAATACTTTTTCCTACAAGCAAATTTCTACTGTTTCGAGCAATTGTAGGTGCAACAGGGTCAATAATGTGCCATTTTGAGACTTTGATTTTTGATTATCATGATCGGTACGCAAGTCAATGGTAATGGTCCATCTGTATAACATAAGGTGACCACAACAAGTACTGACCAAACATCTTTGACAAACACAACACATAGCTCTTTTTTTATTGCTTGGCCTTACCACTATATACAACATGTATAGTGCTAATGGCAATCTTGTTTGAAAATACAATTCCCATTGCAGAGCATTTGACCATTTTTTTGTATCAGCCTTAACAGGTGAGTCAACACAGCATCCATTCCTTTACATCATGTGATGGTTACAATCCCAAATGAGCTTGAGCACTAATGAGCACATAAGTAACCCAACTGGAAGTCTTAATGAAATATAAGCGACCCAACACTGATTGGGTTTCTAAATTTTTTTAATGGATTTTTTTTTTTTTTTTTTGATATTTATGTTAGCAAATTGGTGTTTTCAATAAAATACTTCTGTCTTAAAATTCAAACCCTTTTCAAAGACTACTGATTGTTGTCAAGCACTTTTCCAGTACTTTTTGCAGCGGACCTCAGATTCAAGCACTTTTCAAGGTAACTATCAAACTTTAAGTACTTTTCAAGATTGTGCAAACCCTGTTATTATGCAGAAATCACCTTTTGCATGGATAAAAGGACTGACACATGGTCATTTCTATCTCTATATACACACATGCCCTAGGTCATAGGAGGATCAAAATCATCATAAAACTTTGACACTAAGTAAATGCCCTGCATTAAACTATACAGCAGCAGCATAATTAACAGCAGTCATCACACTCTTACCTGTGCCATCTGCATTTTGCTGTGGGTTGATTTTACTTGAGACTTCCGGTCAGTTATTAGATCCACAGCATGTGGAATGGCAGGTAAAACAAACCGGAAACATTCCTGCCAAAAAAATTTATAAAAATATTTATATGATCCCCAAGTCTTGAGCGTATCATTTAAGTTTTTCAACACCTTTTATAAACTTTATATAAAATTAATGCAAAGGTGATCATTTTTCTCTCATTCCTATATATGTGTGATAATGTTTGTCCCTGTGAGAAAATCAGGTGGGATCTGTCTATCCTACATGAGTACACTCAATGACACTGTAGATAACTTCATTATGCTTATCACGTCACAAAGATTTGGAATTTTTCAAGTGATTTTATCAATGGAAAGACAACTGCTTCCAGCCTATAAACAGTAATCTTTGTTTAGAACAAATTTTTTACATAAACTTTCTTTGCTCTTTCTACTGATGTAAACTCTTTTATAAAATTCTCTGTACTTGTAAAGCTATATCAATACTGATGATAAACAATCTTTATTTCCAGCATTATGTCCCAATGAAAAATGAGAAAAATAATCCATCATAAGTACTGGTGTTGGATAGGAAAATACCACCCTCAGGATCAGAATTTGAGAACTGGAACTCAGCAAAGCCTTGTTCCTGCCCACAAATTTTGTCCTTTGTGTGGGATTTCCTCTATCACACACCAATGGATGGATTAAATTAATAACATGATTACTTATGCCAATGTTTTGTTCACCAGTCAAATAAACAAGTTCAGCACTGTGAGCTTAATTACATTTGGATATAGCTCATATATCATGCTTTTCTACTGTGTGACATCATGAAGTGATATTGTGCATGCAATACTGACAATATGAATCAAGTCAAGCGAGGAAATCCTTTTGCAGAACCTTTGCCAATGAATATAGATGAAATTTTGTTCTTATTAGAATAGAATAGTAAAGTAGATATGGCATTATAAACAATTTCACACATGAAAACAGTTTAAAAGACAAAATAGGGATAGGCATATATGACTTGATCACAAAATCTTGCCATAGACTATTACAGCATCTGTGACACACATATACTCACGTCCAAATGCAAAAAACACACCCTGATCAGCCATCACATAATGTGCTGGCAGATCTGGGTCTATGTTGTTTGTTGCACTGATTAGTCCTTACAAACTGCATAGACACAGATCTGCCGGCGCATTATGCGACGGCAGATCTGGGTCTATGCAGTTTGCAGTTGGTATCCGCTTATACGCGACTATAGACAGTATGTAACTTTAAGAAAAAATGTGTTAAAACATTTCAGGTTTAAAGAAAATACTCCTGTCAGAAGATCTCCAATAAGTTTTTAAATAAGTACAATAAATCATAAACTATTAGCAAGCATAAAATTGTTGCAAATTTAGCAAGTTAGATTTGCTAACTTTAGTCATGTCAAAATTTTGTAATCCAAACATCATAATGCTGCTGACTCTCGATGGCCAGTTCTGATACCTGGGATAGATATTGGTGGCCACCATTTTATAACCGCCATTATATGCTAATCTGTTTTGTTTTCTTGGTTTTAACGGCACTTTTAACACATTATTGGCAATATCATGCTGAGGAAATGGGAGCTAAGTGTCTTTTCCAAGGACCACAAAGACAGATGACCTGGGCTGGATTGGGCAGGTACTGAACCCACAATCCTTGGATTACAAGTCTGGCACTCTGCCAACTGAGCAGATGCACCAGTTGGTGCTACTTTTAAGAAATACTGTGATTGATGTTTTGTCTGTAATTCTGTTTGAACATTCTTACTGTCATCATCAGTTCAAGTTATTTGCAGTCTGATAACCTCTTGTGTTGGAATAAAGCAATCACATTTCATTTCGTTTGTATTTACAAAACACAATATGCACATGCAAGAAATAAACTGATCACATTTCATTTTGTTTGAGTTTACACAGCACAATATGCAAGGAATAAAGTGATCACATTTCATTTTGTTTGTGTTAACACAACACAACATGCAAGGAATAAAGTGGTCACATTTCATTTTGTTTGTGTTTACACAACACATCATGCAAGGAATAAAGTGATCACATTTCATTTTGTTTGTGTTTCACAGCACAACATGCTAGGAATAAAGTGATCACATTTAATTTTGTTTGTGTTTACACAACAGAATAAAGCGATCACAATTCATTTTGTTTGTGTTTACACAGCACAACATGCTAGGAATAAAATAATCATATTTCATTTTGTTTCTGTTTACAAAGCACAGCATGCAAGCACACAAAGTATTTGCTAAGATAATGGAGAAAAAAATTCAAAATACAAAATTTACATTTGTGCACAACAGTAATGTGCTAAAATTGTATGTTCCCGATATGCTGAAATGAAAGATTGACTAAAATTTTATGATGATAAAAACACTGTGATTTACAGTATATTTCATTTCAGAATTTGGAAAGCATTTTTGTGCCTCGGGTCGTCTCACGACTTCTGTATTATGGTTGTATTGTAATCCAACATTGCTGGAATACACATATCTTTCAGATTAACAAGGATAAAGTCTTGACATTGACTTCAATCTACCTCAGCACCTTTCTTACTCCCTGGCAAATTGATGATCAGGGTCTTCTTGCGAATTCCACACACAAGTCTGAAGAAAAAAAAAGAAATTGGTGAAATCATTAGGAATTACCATATATACTCCCGTATAAGCCAATACCAACTGCAAACTGCATAGACCCAGATCTGCCATCGCATAACGTGCCAGCAGATCTGGGTCTATGCAGTTTGTAAGGACTAATCAGTAGAACAAACAACATAGACTGTGATCTGCCTGCGCATTATGCGACTGCATATCAGGGTCTATGTTGTTTGCATTTGGACTCTGATTATACGCAAGTATATACGGTAAAGGTCAATAAATTCATGACAGACTTTAAATATAAATCAAGTTTACAAATTTGTGAGTTGCCTTCCTCTCAGTTTTCAGCATGTGCATTTACCATAAGCAATCACAAATTAACTAAACCTTCAATTCAAGAATTAGACTCAAAATCTGCTGGAGCCAAACCCATCATTATGTTTTCACTGGTTAATTTCTCAAGAAAGTGATTTGAACTGTCATAATACGATTCTTCACTGACAGAACATGGCTATGGACTGTATACAACTTCATGTCATTCAGCACATGCAATGTCCCAGAACACTATATCAGGATCAAAAAACAAAAAACGACCAAAATTTTGAAGAACAATCTACAGATTAGTGAAGGGCAAAAATTTCGGACTTGTGAACAGTTGAGTGTGATGTTGGCACCTTTCATGTATTGTAATTGGCTGGAGACAATATGTTAATTAGCTTGTGTCATCATGTCGAATGACCATTAAGTTCTCTTCAGTTGTCAAAATAAAGCCCATAGCTGCTGGGTAAGCACTTATTTAGGTTCTCACAGAAACACTCATGGGCATTTCTGTGACAGTCGATCGACTCTTTTCAGGTTTGAATAGATGAGGGCATATAACATTTATGATTCTTACATTGAAACCAAATTAAAAGATAAAATTAAAACATGAATTTTTCACTTTACAAAACTTCTTTAATTGGTATTTATTTCTTAGTGTTGCCACCAGTAAGCATTTGCCAATATTTTATGTTAATGTTAATACGATTCCTTATTAAAATGTGTGAATTTCAATGATGAAAATTCCAAATTTCCATGCATTACTTGCCATTTTTGATGATAAAAAGGAGCCATATATATTCAGCTTTCATTTACCAATTCAGATCATGATTTTTTCATGTTAAACAAATAGGAACTCCATACTTGCCCCTGCATTATAAGCAGGTTGGTGAGTTATCTGGGCATGCTAAAACAAGGAAATGGTGTATTTACTTCTTTTTGTGCTTTTCACTCTCACCATGGGACTTTTCAGAGAATTTTCATTCATCGATCCAGCATCAATTTCCTTTCAACAAACACAACACATACATGTAGCGCTTTGTTTTATCACATGACCCCCTTTCCTATATATGTGTTCTTAGGGCAAATTGCGTGTGAAAGTATGCTTCCCATCACAGAATACTTGACCAACTTTTTATCAGCCTTAACTGCCTAGTCAACACTGTATCCATTCATTTAAACATCAAGAGGTGGTTACCATACCTAACTTGGCTGAGTACTAAAGAGCACATAAGTAACCCAACTGAAGTCGTACAGAATATGAAAATACCCAACAAAATTACAGGAAGATCAAGTTTCTGACCTTTTTAAGGAATCTTATTTTTTCTTGATATTTATATTAGTAAATTAGTGTTTTCCAATGAAATGTATTTGTTTTGAAATTCAAGCGCTTTTCAGGGACTACTGAGCATTTCCAAGCACTTTTCCGGTACTTTTTGGAGCCAACCTCGAAGTCAAAGATAGCCACCAAAAATTCAAGCACTTTTTTAGATTGTGTAAAACCTGGAAAAGACAAAACATTTAAAGGACACATCTACAAGCAATAGACAATTCAGTTGTCAAATGGCATCCAAGTACGTGTAAGGGTTGCAAAAGTGTGAATGATGGACAGATGAAATGATCGAACGGAGATTACTATGGGGCTCCCACATCTCAATTTGTCTCAAATCAAATCATCCATTTTTTACTACTACTTTTGCAAAAAATTACATCATTAAAAATTACACATTACACAGTTACTGTACAACTTTCAGAAATTTCAATACAAAATCTTCAATTGTTCATGGTACCACTGCTGATAATTCAGGAAAAGTGATATTTAAAGATTACAGGTGAGACCAACAATTTCTCATACACAATACTATTTCAGATAATAATAATAATAATAATAATAATAATAATAATAATAATAATAATAACAACAACAAGAACATGAGGCCCAAGTGGGCCTGATATTGCTCACCTGGCTTACATAGCTTAAGTAGCAGTATTATCATTCATATAAAGATAAAATATGAATGTTTCTCTAAGTGTTATGCAGAAGTTGAAAACACCAATTCAAGTCTCAGAAAATTATCCCCTCTCCTCCCCTATATTCCATGCTGATATGGAAGTCAATGACCCAATCTTGAAATATTAAAAGACAAATAACTCTAATTTTCATTTATGCCTTGAATGAATGTGCTAAGCAAATGAAAATATATACCAACATTTTAGTCAAATATACTGAACCATGTTAAAGATATGGCGAATTAATTTCAAACATGGACTGTGAGTGTTGCCATGATGGATACAGTTGTGATGTCACAAGTCAAATCTGGTCTATCGCCAATACACTGGTCTCCTGATTCACTGTTGTATAACTGTTTTGGAATTTTTGAAAACAAAAATCATACAGAAAAATGATGTTAAACTACATAGTAAATAATGAAAATGAATTCAGATTATGGAAAAACAGTTTATAAGGCTATCAAAATTGTGCAAACAACTCTAGAAACACACAGCTTTCCATTTTGGCAAGATAATTATTAATGATTCATTATGTAAACTTAAAATTTTATCAAGATACTGTGAGATACTGCTAAGACATTTACTTTTAATATGAAAACAAATTATATCCCAATTATCTTGAAACTTATTAAAATCTACCAAAACTCTGAGTCACTTTCAACCAAACAACAACTTGTCACATAACCAAAATGGACTTAGCAACGTAACAGTATGGACTATTACTGCTTTCAAGATGAAGAGCTTACAAATATGGCAGCATCCTATGCATGGGGAAAATCACTGATTGCAGGAAAAAACTATCCCTTACAAGAGTGGTAACAAGCAAAACTTTGGTAAATATCTCATTTTCTACACATTTTACATTTAATAAAACTACTTTGTCATACGTAGTTCATTTGCCTGTAAGTACAGTATCCAATGTATCTTATTTCCAAATTGGCACCCTGCTCAATTAGTAATTTACTGTATATACTCATGTATATTCCAAATGCAAACAACATAGACCCTGATCTGCTGTTGCATAATGCACCGGCAGATCAGGGTCTATGTTGTTTGTTCTACTGATTAGCCTGGCAAACTGCATAGACCCAGATCTACTGGCGTATTATGCAATGGCAGATCTGGGTCTATGCAGTTTGCAGTTGGTATTGGCTTATATGTGAGTATAGACGGTAGTGGCCAAGAGTCCTATACCAAAAATGTGATTTTACAAAACAGCCACATTAAAGAACTAGGAAACTGTGTGCAATGGCATTTACGTCTCACAGCCAGTTTTCTACAAAGTTTGAACTTCATGCAATTTTTGGCCCTCATAGTAGTTGTCAGTTTTAAAATCTACTTCCAAAACAACACCTATTCTGTCTTTCAATTGCTCAAAATATGTTAAGTCCGAGAATTTTGCTCCTGACATAAATATACTGGTCATTATTTTTGCATTTGTTATGGAGCTACTGGTAGTAAGCAGACAGCATCAATAAAGCAAAGTGATCTGCAGTCTGTAAAATTGATCCATCTATAGCATGAAATCTGGATATTCTGGTAAATTTTGGCAACTATTCCATGCCATTGCCATACTATTCTTTCTACTGGAAAAATTCAGTACACCAAAGACATAAGTGTATACCTGGATTACACTAGTGTCAGATGTATGTTTGTTAAATGAGCTGTCAAGAAGTGGGAGATCACTCTTTGATTGTATAAATCGTATCCCTCAAAAAGTAATATACCACCCCATTTGCAAAACCATGCAGTTTTTTTCTGGCCTAAATAAAGACTATTATGTAAAGTTTCATTATTTCAAAACCAACAAGAGTTCCCAATATAACGAAACACTGAAGATATCCTGGATACCAAACCACCCATATTAATATGGAAAATATGGAAAAACTTAATTAAAATAAGGAAAATATCCATACAATTCTATGTAAATTACACAATGAATTATACCAGCAATTTTGTATTTTGATCACAAAGCTAATGATAACCCTTATTTCATATTATCACGAGTTCTGGGTATATCTTCCTGTTTTCTATAAAGTAAAAGCTAATTTTTCAAGTAGAGTTTTTGGTGCAAAATGCAGTTTTCAACCCTTATTTGAAATTTTGTTTGTGAATGCTATGCATAACAAAATATTTTAGAAAGAAACTTTGTATATTAATGTTTCCTTTACAATGATAAGATCGAGTTCACATGGAAAATGTTATCAACAGCACCTCTTCCAATATGCAGCACACAATAGCCTTGATGTACATGTATCTGTGTCGATACAGGCCTAGAATTTTAAAAAAATTTCCTTGTAGCCAGAAGGACTAGTCGACTGAGAAATTTACTAGTCCTGCTGAATCGTCACTAGTCCTTCCCACAAAACAATGTCAGGCATGTCTCGAGATTAAAAACACTTTTATTTCTTAAATATCATAATCATTCATAATTAAGAAGTACAAATTTTGCTTTAGAAAACCACCAAGGTTACTTGAAGATATTCACTAGAAGCACAAGTTCACAAGAAAAACAATGACTGATTCTCCAGAAATTAACTGTAAAAAAAAAATGACTCAGTAATCATTTTTTGAACCTCATCATCCAGAAAAAAACAAATAACTTAATAAGAGAAGAAGACAAAGATCTCATTCACACTGGTCATTACGTATCATAACTCCACAGAAATAAGGAAATACCCTGTGTGGTACAGTGAAAGCCAGGTGAAAAGATCTCATTATAGCAATATAGACATTGTGTGAGTTTTCACAACAGATACGAACCTTTGAACAAAATATGTCTCTCCATGATGCTAATCCTTTAAAGATGGAATGGTTAATCATAATAGTGATTTTGATGACCATTGCACAACAATTGCAGTTTGACAAGTTCATAAGTCTGGTTTACAGTCTTTTAGTCTGAGTTTCCTCTCACCTTTCCTACCACATTTTAGATATTTGGATATTAATGTTGGGGTGTAAGGTCAAAGCTCATTGACTGTCAAAAAGCTGTTAATGGCCAAAACCACGTGGTGTTGGCACAGAGTAGCTGCTTACTATCAGGCCTGGCAAACTTAAACAAGCTTAGATCAAGCCCTTTCCGCATCAAATTAATAGTAAAATTTATCTTCTCAGAAACTTCGAGTATGACATTCGTCATGTCTTTAATTCGTTGACAGATTCATCAGGCAGGGAGCACAGGTCAACTCGGTTTTTGTTAGTATCATGTGACTACCATGTTCACATGTGCTCTCTATGTGATGAATCTGGCTTTTTCCAGGTTGCTGCAACAGTGACAGGGGTCTGGTGGTTGTTCTCAGAATAAATACGTTGCAAATTATGTGTCTTTTCATTTTAAAAAACAAACATTATGCGCCTTTCATTTAATGTTTTCAACTGTTTTGTACAACATTGGAAAGGGTTTTGTACAACATTGGAAAGGGGTTTTTGTTGGTATTACATGACTGTTGGACCTCTGATGTCATGGAAATGATGGCTGCTAGATTTGCATAGTCATGTGACAAGCAATGCAAATGGTGAGAACCAGGAACCAGGTCAGACTTTGTCAGCGCAATAGTTTCATCTTGTCTGTCAACAAATTAAAGACATACAAAATTTTATATATACTTTCAATTTCTGAGATGATAAATCATCTTCCTTTTCATGTGGGTAGGGCTCTATGTAAGGTTGTTTAAGTTTGCTAAGCCCGATAGTAAGTGGCTACCCTATGCCTACACTGTGTGGTTTTGGCGAATTCCAACTTTTCAATAGGCAATGTGCTCTGACCTCACACCCCAACATAAATGTCAAAATATTTCAAATCGGGTAGGAAAGGTCAGAGGAAACTTGGACTAACAGCATTTGACATACGACTTTACCTTATAAATATAACAAAACTGGTAAAGATTTATACAGCCTCGGTTTGAAATAAGATCTGTAAAATCCTCATTTGTTCTAACCCTCTAGGGGAGCAATTGAACCTCAGGCATTAATGTGATTAGCTCCGTGAGAACTTGGACATTGTCTAATCATTCAGTTTTTCAAAAATTACATATGATAGCAAAAATAAATGCTGATGGGTGACAAATGAAACTTTACTAGCCATTGGACTACTAAAATTGTGAAAACTACTAGTCCGACAGGAAATTTACTGGCCTCGGGCTTGTGGACTACCGCTAATTTCGAGCCCTGTGATAACCCAGAATGACTAGATTTTCATATAAGAAGAATACAGTGAATGGCACATTATACACCTTCCCCATGTTTAATAGTCCTCTAGGAAGGTGTATAGTCTTGAACTAAACTTAATGTGCAGAAACCATTATTTTCTTATTGGACTGTGATCTCTGACCTTAAGACCCAAGAATCGATAGGTTTCTTTATTACCCTAAGTGCAAGTCATCCCAAAGTTTGGTCAAGGGACTTACTCTAGAACAAAATTTATTCTGCAAAGCCAATTTTTCTCTTAGCCACAATGACCACGACCTTTGACCTTTTGACCCCAAATCAAAACACCTCTTCCATAACTCAAGTGCAAACCCTCCACAAACTTTGTTCAAGACACATGGTCCAGAACTAAAGTTATTTTGAAAAAATACATCTTTCTTCTTTCAGTCAGTGACCTTGACCTTTGATATTTTGACCCTAAAATCGTAAGTACTATCATATATTACATACCAGATAAGACAGGTTCAGCTGCTGTTAAAATTGTTCAAACTGCCTGTATTGGTCTAATAATGTACAAATATCATAAAAAAATGTGCTATGTTACAATTTGATGAAAATATTTTTTTATATGTTGGCCACTGAAAGAAGAAAAATGGTATGTGTACATTACAATTAGTTCTACATCACGGAACTGGACCAAACTTTGTGGATGACTTACACTTGGAAAAAATCAATAAGTACTTTCCCTTGCAGACTCAGACCACTAATTCATTTCTGTATACATCAATGTTAATGTTTGCAAAAATAAATATATTTTGTACACTAGATAGCGTAGCACACAACACATGTGCTTCTTGATTGAAGTTATCACAAACTTTCTGAACAACCAAAACAGGGTGCTTCATAGCATTTTTTGTGATAAATGTCCCTAAAGTGGGGTATTGGTAAAAGCTGTCTTACAGACCTTGAAACTTTTATGAATCCCTTTGAAAGGCAAATGGAATAAAAAGCAAATGGAAAATTAATGGAAAATAAATGTTAAATGAATGCTGAGTGAATGCAGAATGGTATTGGCTAACAAACACCGAATAATCAATGACAAACGTTAACAAATAAACCATAAACAATGAACAATAAACCATAACAATGAACAATAAACCATAACAATGAACAATAAACCATAACAATGAACTCAATCAGATCATGGATAAGATTTACCTGTGTATATGCTCCTTTTAAAGATTAAGAAATCAGCAAATGCCTTGTCTTGAAATTGTCCTTGCTTTCAAGTAACCATTGAATTTAACCAGTTGAAAAGACTTTTGAAACTATAATCCAATATAAATTTCCTGATTGCCACCAAATACTTTCTACTGTCTGCAATTTTTACAGTGATATCACTGGTTATATGTTAAAGTAAAACTTTCATTCAAACGATAAGTGAAAACTACTAAAGCAAATTGTTTTTTTTCGAAAGCAATGCTGACAACCTTTGCCAGAACAATATTTACACTATGATTTTAAAGTGATCTTTTGTCTCTAATGGGTGCCATTAAGTTATTAAATGAGAAATTATGATTCTTTCTGAATTTCTTCCCTGTGTAGTCTAACAAACATTTGCAAATGCATATTCAAACCATTCCTGAACTAACATAAAAATGAAAAATGCATAGCTCCTGATAAGAAAAATGGTAAACAATGAGATGATAAAAAGAAAACAATGATATGGTTGACTGAAATGCAAATGCAAAGGAAAATGCATTTGAAATGTTTCTGGGTCTGTAATCAACAGTCTTGCACCAGATAGGCACAAGACAAGTTTGGCCTGCTGGAAAAAATTAATTTTTTTAGTAAATTATGTTTCTCTAAAAAAAATGTACCCGATTACATTAACATTAGAAAATTACTCTCTGCTACCTCTGAATCCAGCCCTCCCTGAAAGATAACAAAACATCTTCCCGTTTGTATATCATATAAATTAAGGGAAGTAACTCTTACAGATTAACTTCCATTGTTTCTGCTAGGGGGCCACTTGTATCCCAGATGTTTACTAGTTTAAGCTTGAGTGAAACCTATAAAAGGATGCTCGCATTTACAGGAAAAGTGGGAGGGATTGATAGCAATGTGATTGGGTAAGTATTTGTGGAGACACATTATTTACTAAAAAATTTCCTTTTTCCATCAAATACATTACCTGATCACATAAACATTAGGAGAATAGGTAAGAGGAGGAGGAGATGCTTGAGCATCCAACCTCTACCCACATCACCATGTAGGAGCATGATGACTGCTTAACTGAAAGGATAAGCTTCTCCCAACGTAAAGGCAACACAACCAAAGAGGGAAAGGGCAATCCCACACCAGACTATTGCCTTATATGTAAAAAGCTTCCCTGGGCAAATCCAGCAAAAGTTGCAAGATCATAATCGGGTTCGAGGTTGTGCTGTCGTGAACAGGGCATGGTAACTGTCTGGGCAGCTACCAGTGACCCAACAAGATTCAGCTGTCTCCATTGCGAGGCCATATCATGTAAATAGAAGCTGGAGAAAGTAGATAGAGCGTGCCAGCCAAGTGACTCCACTATGTCTTGAATAGAGACATTACATTCGAAGGACAGGCTTGTGGAAATCACTCGTATTTCATGAGGTGAGATCTTCATGAGTTGTACCTGTTCTTACGAGAGTTCAGAGTATGCTGATCTAGTAACCGACTTCAGCCAAGAGGCTAGTGCTTGTAGGGTTATGTCTTAATCAGTAGGAAGAGCCTCAGACAGGCACTGTGGATGCTCTCTGTGCACCTCTGATAGCCTCTGGAAGCAAGAACTGGGTCCTGCAGCTTCGCCACTCTTAACAGGTCAATCAAGAACAGCTCGCGAAAAGTTATTTTTTGATTGCCTGCAGACAGTAACCTGTTCTTAGAGACGAAACCAGGTTGCAACATCAATATGACTGAGCAATTGGAAGGAAACTGCATGTAGTTTGTATCCATGGACAGCACATGCAGCTGACTCATCCTGCACTCTGAAGCTAGTACTATCAGGAAGCAAGTCTTGTATGAGAAACAGACTCAGCGACGTCAAAGACAGGGGCTCAAACATGGGCAAATTTGAGCCATGTCAAGACCCAGGAGAGGTTCCACTTGGGGAACAATGTGAGTGAGTGGTGCTAGGTTGAAACTGGACAAGTCTGAAAGATCCTTTTAGCGGCAAATATTGTCTCTTCCATGATGTCTGAATGTGTCATGGAATGGTATCCTTTGATCGTGATAGGGGCTAACTTTTTGTCCTTAAAGAGAAAAAGAAAGAAGCTAGCCAACTGGAGGATGGAGGCTAAGAGTGGTATGACATCGTTAACATGACACCAGTTGGTGAAAACACATCACTTTCCCTCATATGCCTTTAAAGTGGAGGGCCTTCTAGCTGTCAAGATCCTCTCCATGATGGAAATGCAGAACACCTTTTCACA
Source organism: Margaritifera margaritifera (assembly GCA_029931535.1). Classification (NCBI taxonomy): domain Eukaryota; kingdom Metazoa; phylum Mollusca; class Bivalvia; order Unionida; family Margaritiferidae; genus Margaritifera; species Margaritifera margaritifera. The sequence goes on along the minus strand of JAQPZY010001493.1, from coordinate 134,581 downwards.
CAAGGTGTCTCTGACAAGATCCAAGCCTTAAGGAGGAATTTCTCCGGTCATGGATGGAATACTGACAACCTTGAGTAGCATGGGATTGCTATGATCTTCCTCTGTATGTCTGTTATGAGGTCGAGCAGATCAATGACTCAGGATCTGTCCCAACAGAGAAGGGCTATCAAACTATCTTGCAAGCCTTACCCTCATCTTCTGGATTAGTTCTGGTATTAAAGCCACATCCAACCTAAGAGTTGCTGCAGAATATCATTGAGGTACCATCGCTGTGGAGGAGGATGTCCTGAAGTGGAATATGGCACAGTCCGTCTTAGTGAATATCCATGGGCTGAGGTTGAGGCTGAATGGAAGGGCTTGGAATTGGTACCTTGCCTCACGGTAGCTGAAATGAAGGAACTTGTAAGATACTTTGTAAATAGGTATATGGAAGTATGCATCAGACAGATTGAGACTGATAGTGTGTCTGTCATGCTGCACCAAGAGCCTACCAGACTTTGCCATCCCCATTTTGAATTTCAGAGCAGCAATAAACGGATTGAGTCGACTCAAGTTCATGACTGGTCTCAATTTCCCAATTGCAACCAGAAAAAGTCTGGAGTAATAACCTGGGGAGTCCACTTTTTGGAATAACTCCACACCCAACTGTTTGTCAAAAAAAGGTTAAAACAAGTCTGGTGAAACAGAAGGAGTCTGGTGCCCACATGAGGGTCGCCAACGTGTGGGAGAGATGGGAAGTCATTGTTGTTGTGCTGGAGGCTTGTGGGGGAGGAGAAACTTTGCTTTCTCTCTGCCCTCCTGGCCAGCTTGCAAAAGTTAGGGGCATATGACTGCCTATACTTTGCCGTGCCAAGAAAAGGTTGTCGCTGCTGAGAAGTACATCTACGTCTTTTTGGTGATAATCATTCCTTCTCTGATATGACCCCTGATGAGGTTGAGACATGGTAGAGGCTCGCAAGAAGAGCTGAAGTGGCAAATACTAGGCTGCCTGCTTTCTCACCTCCACGATATGGCCTCTGAACAAAAGGGTGAACCTAAAGGGAGAGAGCGCAGGGTCGCCACATGGTGGGGTTTGAGAGAAGATCTTAAAACAGCATCTCTTCTTATCAGATCAAGGTTTTAGGGAAGCAGTTAGGGTGTTTTCCATCGTGTAGTGAGACACCCTGTTGATCACTTTGGCAATATGGCACACTGATTCCCAAGAGTGGTCACTCCCCGCCTTCTGATCTAGATGAAATATTGCTAGCAATGCTAAGTCAAGGAGTAAGTCGACACAACATTCCTCAACAACTTTGATGTGGTGGGACACATCTCTGTCGATCTTATAACAATGGCAAAATTGGGAAAGATGGATGCTCATTTTCTTCATCAATATCTATCAAGGCCATAACTTTGTAAGTGGTATTAACTGCCAGAGAAATTGGGCATTTAGAAGGCAACAAAGTTCTAAATATTTTTTCTATTGCTGCCTTAAAGCTGATGAATTCCATTCATTCCATAGTCCCGTTTCATCTGCTTCATTGACAGGAGGGTTGACTTCCTCCAAATTATGAATAAATTCACTGCAAACAACACAAATGTCATATACACCATGTATATCAACCTTTTGACTTACTAAACCCCTGAAAATTTTGCTGGATGGTCAAAGAAAAATATGAAAAATTCCACTCGATTTCAGAGGCACTGTTAACAGTCTTTCAGTGAAAACTTAAACTGTTACACATCTGAGATGTGGGTGGTCACCTAGCAGAGGCTGGGAAAGGTAACCTGTAAGAGTTACTTCCATACATATATATGGAAAGAATTTTGTTTACTCTTTTAGGGAGGGCTGGATTCAGAGGTCATTTCTAATGTTAATGTGATCAGGTAATGTACTCAATGGAGAAATTCTGACATTGATTAAGAACATGTAATAATAATTAACAATAGTTTAGTATCAATGGGAACTACTAGTATGAATGTACTGCAGTTATTTAAAGGAACTTATGTAAATGTTCATAACTGTGGTGATGCAATAAGCATGCAATAAATAAAAAATCGCATAATGAGCAAGACCCCTTTAAAGTGAAAATGGCCCCATAACATTGACCCAGGACCCCTTTTCTTGGAAAGCTGGAGAAACTCTCTCTCCCCATATCTCTCCATCTTTCTCTGGCAAAATAGGTATTTACAAGTAAACACCTGCATAGACATTACTATAATAAATTAGGGAAGCAGAGGATTTCTCTACATATATAAATTATTATTTCATTCATTTAATAACTTTGTTTTGAAAGACAGAAACGGATGGAACCTGTTTAATTTCCTTTGGAATATAGTTCCAAAGTAGTGAGCCCAAATACCAAAAACTGTTTCTCATCAATTTGGAACAGTAACATTTGAAACTTTACACAGTCTTTGCCTTTTGATAAAAATTATTTCGTTAATATTGAGCATCTTAAAGTATTCATTGCATCAGTAATATTTATTACTGGTTCATCAAATATACCATACATACTTGTGTATAACCCGGGTCCAAACACAAACAACAGAGACCATGATCTGCTGTCGCATAATGTGCCAGCAGATCAGGGTCTATGCAGTTTGCAGTTGGTATTGACTTATATGCGAGTACATGTGGTAGTCTGTAAATCTTCATTAAATATGCCTCTGAACAATTTCCCCAAACCACGTTACAATAATTAAAATGAGGCTGGATTATAACACTTGTATAAAATGTAATTCTGTGTTTTACAGGGTTGTGATATTTTAATTAAGTAATTCTGTGTTTTACAGGTAGGTGATATTTAAATTTAGTAATTCTGTGTTTTACAGGTATGAGATATATTAGTTTCCTTAAGAGGCACAAGTATGAATTTATTTTCTTTGTCATATGTGTAATGTGTTGAGATCAACTTAGGCATTGTCAACAAAAACTTGTTTTGTCATGTGTGACCATCAATATAATGGCCTTTGTATAATTGATATTAAGATTTTCATTTGTCAATTTTGATCATTATTTCTTTGCGGCTACATGAAGTTTTATCAGTATTTATTATCATCCTATTTTCCTTATACCAAACACCAAGCTTATTAAGAGCTACCTGTAATTGTCACTCAAGCCCCTGCTTTGAATTCTGTGCATCTGACAGTGTAATATTACCAATTATGAAGTGTACATGAGTTCTAAAACCTTATGTTGACTACTCCAAACAGTTTAATAAGCAGTTATTGTGTGGTAGCTCTGGAGATGGATGAAACCAGAAAACCCAGAGAAATCCACAAAACATGGAATAGCTACTATAAACATCTTGCTGATGCTGCCTCTAGAAACTGAACCCAGGTCTGCATATATATGAAGCAAATATGCTACCACAATACTATATTGTATACCTTGACAGCATGGCAAGAGGTGTAACTTCCAGGGATGACTTCAGCATTGCGAGGGCCATTCCAGGTGCCTCCTTCTCCAATACTGACTTGGTGGCCTTGAAGAGATTAAGAAAACAATTTATTTTAGATAAATATGAGGCAAAGAGACCATGTGCTAATTACTAGTTGGATAAAAAAAATTGACTTCTTTTTGCAAATGATAAGGAACAAACACAATACATTTGTTCTTTGACTAAGAAAATTTCATGCTTAAAATTTTTTGAAAGCAATTTGTTACTTACACAAACAGCTATCTTAATCGTTTTCAGATAGATTACTATAAAATGTCTCCTAATTTGCTGATGTCAGCTGGAGGAGACCCCTTGAAATTACAGTTTAATTTATATATGACTCCACCCAAAATGGTACTGTATATACTCGTGTATAAACCGATACCAACTGCAAACAGCATAGACCCAGATCTGCCATCACATAATGCGCAGGCAGATCTGGGTCTATGCAGTTTGTAAGGACTAATCAGTAGAACAAACAACACAGACCCTGATCTGTCGGTACATTATGCAACAGCAGATAAGGTTCTATGTTGTTTGCATTTGGACCCAACTTTTAAGTGAGTATATACGGTAAATTTTGTCCAATTGAAAGAAAAATAACTAATGATAAGTGTTAATAAGAACCATAACACTTGTAATTGACTAATCATATATTTACCACTAATTAGTCACTATTATTTTCAATGATTTAACTCAGAAAATCAAGTAAAATGTCACAAGTGAATTATTAGTCATATCCTAGCTGTCCCAGCTGTGCATACTTTTTTGGGAAAAACTTTAAATGCAGGCAGGGCTAATGTATGGAATGCATCTCTCTGCACCAGTTACTGAACATCAGTGTAAAAATACTACTGTGATTTCACTATTTAATCAGTGCTTCAAGCATTTTACAGTCTCACTAAAAATGCCTGTATAAAATTAGATGTGCACTCAGGAGGATTTCATTTTTAATGGGAAAGTTTCCTACCCATAATTAGACATATAAATGCTAGTATTTATCTACGCTTTATGTAGGTAAATCCAAAGTCACAAAGAATTGCTGAGAAAAAAGTAAAATGCAATTTTTTTCATACAAGTATTTTCAACAGCAGTTTTACCTGAATGAAGGAGAGATATCGATAATCATTTTATCAAATCTCATTTCATTATCCTTTCTTTAATTTTTAATAATACTAGTTCTTAAATACATAAAGTTTTTTCTTTTTTTTGTCTATCCTTATGTTCTCACATATCGATTTAAGTAAGTGAGTGGAGCCGGCAGCAACCGGATACTGCATATGTACATGTGCATTGAAACAAAATAAATGTATTATACTTATTTTATTTTCCCCGAACAGGTTCAAATATAACAAACACATGTAAAAGACAATATCTTATCACAGTAATGAAGTTGAATTATCAAACAAATGAACTTTATTGACTGCTAGGAATGCATCAGTAAGAACACTGGAAGAAAGTGGGTTCTGCATCACATGTGACTCATTTTTCATTGGGTCTTTGTATTTTCAATATGGAGCAACCATGAAATGAATAAAATATTTTTCCTTTGTTGACAGCATACCTATTGCAGAGTGAACTCCCTTGTAGTAAAATTACTATTTCATTGGTTGTATGTTACCACTATCAATAATTTCTGTTGAGAATTTTGCAATGGATTCAGGAAATTATTATCATTACAACTCTTTCAGGGCATTTAGGCAGACATATATTTTCACAAATATATTCTGAGCCGCTAAACAGTCTTTACTTGGGTGCACACTGTCTTCTTCATAGTGCAATTCTGACTACAAATAAGAAGTAACAAATGAAAGAGGAGGTAACTCTCAATGTGGTTTATTTTTTTCAACTTGTTTTGGAAGCAGACTAAAGTTAATTAGCACACTGTTGTTAGTATAGGAAGGTCACATGATGCCCCGGCTGTGCAGAGGCAAATGTTATGGTCAATCTGAAACAATATAAGGATTTGGCATTATGAACCACTAGAATGCTCAGGAAAACTTTAACCCTGCAACTCGCAGGACAGATGTCAGATGTTACCTCTGGAGTTACATCCCTTGGAGCAAATCCAGTACCACCTGTGGTGAAAATTAGGTGCACCATCTCTTTGTCACACCACTCTATAAGTTGTTTCTGAAATTATATAATAAATTCACTCAGAAAATACAAATTGATGAACTGCTAATTTCTCTCTGTTTGTGATAAACATTCAGTCAATTGTTACATATCTGAAATTGACTGGACTGGTTTTGGTTTTGTTTTGTTGGGTTTAGCGCCATTTTTCAGCTCATGCTTTACATGGCGGCCAGCATATCTGGTGGAGGAAGAACCCAGAAAGAACCACTGACCTACACGAAGTTACTGGCAAGCTTTCTCACATACCCATGTTGGTCGAGCCAAGACTCGAGCTCACATGGACAGAGGTGAGATTTGTGAGTCATCTGTTACGGCGCTGATTGTGGACTGATCTAAATGTGCACCATATGGAAATGATTACATAATCAAGCTGTAACAATTCAACATGTCTGGTTGAAAATTTTGAAAATCTTGTACAGTTATCAAATTTGTTTGGAGATAAAAACATACATATTTTTTTGTTGTCCCAGTATATGAATCAACCAACATCATCACTGATTTTGTTCTTTACACACTGAAGATCTCTTCTGGTCAGAGGTCATTCAGGGTAAAACAGTCTCTATGGTATGGGATTTCAACAATTACATGCAGAAATAAAGCAGCGAGGAGGCTGTTTTAAATTGGCCATTTTGATCCCAGGTAATTGCCATATTAACAACATGCATACCAATAAATAAATATATTATTTTGTACTAGAAGGTTTGAAGTATTCCAAAAATAATGTTTGGAATGGATGTTTCTATGCATTGTGCTAAAAAGAGCCTTCAAAGTAGATCTGAATCAGCAAAAAATCCATGGCCAAATTTAGAACATTCAGAGCTTTCGTTAACAAGTGCTTCAGCCAAGAACCAAGGCCATATTTCAATATGATGTGCATAAAGTCTTGTATTTAACATATAAAAAGACTGTTTTGGGTTCTCAAATGAAACATTAGCTAAATATTGTACACAATTGGGGTTTTTTTCCTAAAATTTAAAAAAAAAATCTACTTTCAAAATTATCATTTTTATTTGTTTTTGACCAACCTTGCTATCTAAAAATATATATCTTGAATCATTACATAATAAGAGTTATGCAGAACACAGAACATATGGCATCATGATGACATAGCTTTCTATTAACACAGGCCTGACCTGCAGTACAATGTCTCATCTATGAATGGCATCATGACAGTTTTCTGTTAACACAACCTTGACTTGCAGAACAGTCTCTATGAGAACCCATGAATGGCATCATAATGACTTAACTTTCAGTTAACACATGCCTGACTTGCAGAAAACAGCATCTAACCTGTGAATGGCATCATGACAGTTTTCTGTTAACACAGCCCTGACATGCAGAACAGTCTCTATGAGAACCCATGAAGGGCATCATGATGACTTAACTTTCTTTTAACACATGCCTGACTTGCAGAAAATGGCATCTAACCTGTGAATGGCATCATGATGATATAACTTTCTGTTAGCACAGCTGTGAATGGCATCATGATGACAGTTTTCTGTTAACACAGGCCTGACTTTCAGAACAGTGTCTCAACTCTCTATACAATCATGCTGTCATAACTTTCTGTCAAGACACGCCTGACACGAGTCCTAGCATATCAGGGTACAGACAAATACAGCCACTAATGAACAAGTTCTACATGTATGACTGTCAAAACTTTAACACAGAATCTTAACACTGTTGGTACCACCAAAAAAGTTAAACCCATGTCTTCCCAGTTTATTTACAAATTTTGCTATTCCCTGAGCAGGATTCCAATCCATATCCCTGCATCAACTCTATATATAGTGTTACCATATCTTATGTCTTTACTGACTGCACCAGCAAAACACACACCCCTCCCAAAGGTTGCCAAAGTTGTTTTTTTTTGCTTTTGTTTAACTGCATCAGTTCCTGATTAGGTTTCTTTGATTTGCATACCTCAATATGTTCCTTTTCATCTGGAACTCTAGCTGCCACTGCCACAACACCATTATTGCTGAAAGAAAAAGCTTTTCATCATTTTCAAAGTCAAAGAACTAATTTAATTGTTTTACGGAAAAATGAAAGATTAAAAAACTGAAGAAAATTAATGAACCAACAATACATTTATTTGGATCCCCCAAAAATGCAAAAGATGACAATTCATTTTGAATTTGGAAATTTTCCTGTTTACTTATATTTATCTCTAAACCTAATGAAATGTACATAGGTCAATGCAAAACTCCCAACTCAATTTGCTTTCCTGAACAATGCTTACTGAGTTATCTCACCCAGACAATATATAAAGTTAGGTTTATTTGGATTCCCACTTAATTAATCAAGCTTCCCATCTAGAGCTGGGTATCACCAGCCATGGTGTACGACAATAATTGTCTTTGATACAATATTTATCATGTTAGTATCGCATACATTATTAAACATCAGGGCTGAGCAAATCCCATAGCCCGACATCCCGGACTAGTCATTTTTGAAGTCGGGCAAGTAAAATTTTCCAAGTCGCTAGTCCGGGACAAGTGCTTTTTAAAAAAAGTCGGGCTAGTCCTTATATTCGTGCTTTAATCACTATATCTACCTTTATTTGGCCAATCATGCCCTCCGGGCATACTGAATACTTGATTCTAACCCTCTTCGTGTATACATTTACATCCTGTTACCACTTGACTGCATATTGGGCTAAGCGACCAAATTATCGGCAAATCAAAACACGTCAAACAAAAGAAAGCCAGTATGATCAATTAGTAGTGTTTTAAGCGGCTTTGTTGCACTGAGTTTACTCAAGCCAGATTATCACGAGCGGCTCACTATGATTTTAATCCAGCGAGTCAGTGTAATTAAATTAATGAAGGTACTTTACCGACATCAGTGTTGGTTTCTTTTATGAACTGATTAAATGACAGTAATGATTCTTTAATTTTTAATTGATTATACAGATGATTAACTTCCACGTGCGATATTGTGTTTGAAGCAAACAATTACGCTAATTAATGAGCTGTCTCTGTTCGTATTTAAAAGAGAAAATGTATGTTATGATCACTTTAGAAGTAGTTGTCAAGCAAGCTGATAGTTACTCTGTGGATAAAATGAGTTTGCTAAATTATTTTCGCAAGGAAGGTAATAACGGCGATTCGGAGAAAGAAAATTTGTTTGAAAGTGGAGGGATAAACTGTAAGACTGATACTGAGTGTGCGGTAGCTATTTCTCCAAAGAAACATAAGCAACAATCTGTGGTGGCGAAAAAATGTCAAATATGACACTACTAAGAGACAGAGAAATTTTCAGCCGCATTGGGTTGATTGTTATCCCTGGCTTGAATGTATTGACTTGGAAGGAAAGATGTTTTGCAGTTAATGCAAACAATATCCAAAACTGGCACAGGTTGGAAATTCACCCAGTGTATTTGTCAGTGGAAGTGACAATTTCAGGATTGAACCAATCAAGTCTCATGACATGTCTGGACCCCACAAGGCCTGTGTAGCACAATATATGCATGATACTAACCAGCATGTGCAGAAAATCAGTGAAGTCAGAGTTGCCAACACTCCACTAGGGTGGGAGGGATTGACAGTAAAGTGATCTGGTAAGTATTCTCAGAGAAACATAATTTACTTTTTCTTTTAAATCTGTCAAATACATTACCTGATCACATTTGCATTTGGAAAATGGGTAAATGAATGAGGAAATGCAAGAGCATCCAACCTCTATCACTGTCAACCCTCTGAGGTAATATGACTGTGCCCTTGAAAAACAGAGGAACTTTTCTCCTAACAGAGATATGGTACTTGGCACACCATCAGATGAACTTCCATACCATAACACAAAGTTTTGGTGATCTTGTCTCAGCCCACCCACCCCGCCTTGCTTGAGGAGGCAATTCATCACCTCAGAGCTGTCTGATATAATCAGGACCATCTTTCTGTGTATTCAAGCTTGCCAAGCACAGTCAGCATAGTGAACATCCTTCATTTCCAAGAGACTGATATGATGTGCCTTCTTTTGTATGTCCACTTTAAACTGCGAAGGAGGGAGAGGAGGTGGTTCATATCCTGAATGAGATCTAAACTTACCAGATGTTTCTGCAGAATGTCATCCAGGCACTATGCTTTTCCAGTGGAGGAGAATGTCTGGAAGTGTGAAATCATGCAGTCTAACATCTTGGTGAAGGGTCAAGGGAAGCGTGTAATCATGCAGTCGAACGTCTTGGTGAAGGGTCAAGGGAAGTGTGAAATCATGCAGTCTAACATCTTGGTGAAGGGTCAAGGGAAGTGTGAAATCATGCAGTCTAACGTCTTGGTGAAGGGTCAAGGGTCAAGGGATGAGGCACAAGCTGAATGGAAGGACATGGAATTGGTACACTGACCCACGGTAGCCAAAGCAAAGAAACTTTGAGATAATGGGTGTATGGGAATATGAAAATATGCACAAGTCAGATCGAAGCTTATTGCATATTTGCTACACCTCGCTGACAGTCATACTGACCCTGCTGCCTCCATTTTGACCTTTGGCAAGGAATAAATTGATTGAGCTGGTTCAAGTCTACAGCCAGTCTCAGTTTACCACTGGCTTTTGGGACCAGAAAAAGAGTCTGGAGTAAAAGCATGGAAAGTTTGGCTTCCCAACTATCTACACTGCCTGTTTTGAGAGCAAAAGTTCTAACTCGATCTAAAATGTCTGCCTTCATGTAATCATTTGGGACATCCATCGTGAAAGGGGGTGATGAAAGGGGTGGGGGGGCTGGACAAATGAGATTCATAGCCCCTCCAAAATGACTTGGATCACCCAAATACTGTACGGGAAGAGGTTTATCCAAGTCTGCTAAAACAGAAGAAATCTGGTGCCCACTGGGAGATTGCCAATGGACAGGAGGGATGGGAGTCACTGTAGAGTACCAGGAGGCTTTGGAGAGGAAAAACTTTGTTTTCTTTCCCTCCTTCCAGCCTGCCTGTGAAATTGAGGTGTCTGTGGCCACCTGAAATTTGCCTAGCCACGAAATGTCTGTTGATGTTGAGGTGAACTTCTTTCCTTTTGCTCATGATCATCTTTTCTCTATTACTGCCCCTGACATGACCAAAAAAAGAACAAGGCAGGCAAGTAGAGCTGAAATGGTAACTCATGTGCTGCCTGCTTCCTGATGTCCTGAATGCAACCCACAAAACTAGGAGATGTAAGCCAAAATGGAGAGAGTGCAGAGCTGCCATTTGATGCAGTTCAAGTGAAGAAGAGTGCAAGAGGGTGTCTCTTCTCAGCAAATCCAAATTGCAGGAAGCAGTAACGGTGTTAGCCATCGTATGATGCACAGCCCTATTAACAACTTTGGCTATATGGCATGTTACATGATCACTTCCTGCTTTTTTCCACCAAATGGAAAATGGCCAAGGACTACCAAGACCAGCGGTCAGGAATTTGCCACAATATTTCTCATCAGTTTGGATGTGGCTTTAAATATCTGTCTGTCAATCTTGTAAAACAGAGAAGCAGACAAATTGACAGTAGTGATATCTTTATCCCCAGACTCGGGATGTCCAAGTGGGATAGCTACTAATGCAGTGAGAATATTACCTGCAACTGGCTCATCGAAAAAAGGTTTTAGCATTACTAGGGTCTCTGATTTTACTGTTATGGAAGTTGTATTGCATCTGGCCACCTGGCCAGAAAACCATAAGCAGTCCTTGTGGACTAAACTGTCAACTGCTGAGTGGTTTGACAATATGATATCACTGATTCTTGATCAACATACCCATAACCAGGTCGGCCAGAAGGCTGGATGGACTGGTCGGCAGCTAGGACATCATAAGATGGCTGGTATGGGTCTTGCAAGTTATAAAGGTTGGTGAAGTCAGATTGTAATGCCATGTGCATAGTCTTATTGACACTCTTATGTGAGCAAGCAGGGAGACTTATGCCCAGTGGGCTGCCAATAGGTTGGTGGATGGTGGAACTTCCCCTTATTCTCCAATCTACCAGTAGATAGCAATGGCGATAACCTTGCAACCAGATCCCCAGAAGCTTACATTTTGAATGCAGCTAAGTGTATAATGCAATGCATTTGAGATTCTAATAAGGCATGGGTAAGGTCCATTGAGACTGCATCTGCAGCATCAGACATGACAATCGCCAACAGAGCTGTGCAGGAAATCTTCACGGAGGTGGGAGTGCCATCACAGGGTCCCCCAAGATGCTCACCACCGATTCGGAATGAGGGTGAAGAATCAAAGCATCCAGGTCCTATGATCTGGATCGCAACTTCTTCACCCAGCCCTTAAGTTGTTGACACAAGAAATTACAGCACATACATTCGGTTCACATACTGCAGGCACTGTATATGGACTGGAAGATGAACACTGGTGCATGACAGGCGCATCTCTTGGTTGTCTTCAACAATGCTGAAGCACTTGTACTTCCTGCATTTATAAAATATTTCCTTTAAAATGATAGAGAGAGATAAAGGCCAAAATGAAATATATACACATAACTTGGGTGAAACAGAAAAAGCACCTACAAGATGAATGAATAAATAAACTGCAGTGTCTACTATGCAATTCAATAAATACACAGCTGAATATAGTTGATATGTGCGATTTACAGGTCAATGAGCAAATCCACAATAACTGCCGAAAATTTAAATAAATTCACCCAACATGCACAAATGATGTATACACACAGTATATCAACAATAAAACTGACAAAATCACATAAAATGTAGATGGATGCCTTGAAATACTGAATAAATGTCAATGGATTCAAGTGGCACACTGAACTGTAGTGGCTGACCCGAGCAAAGGCTTAAAGTGGTATATATGCAGTATATGGTGACCATCTAGCGGTGGCAAGGAGAGGTAATTTGCAACAGTTACTTCCCTTCATCTATATGATATATATATATATATATATATATATATATATATATATATATATATATATATATATATATATATATATATATATATATATATATATATATATATATATATATATATATATATATATATATAGAAAGACAATTTTTTCTGTTTTTTTTGGGAGGGTTCAATACAGAAGGTAGGTGGGACTAACATATTATGTGTGTGTTAGTCCAAGAATGAATGAATGAATGAACAAATGAATGAACAAATAAATGAACAAATGAATGAAAGAACGAATGAATGAATGAAAGCTTTTTATTTTAATCATTGGCTTACTGTTCATTTTCATGTTTTTAAGCACAGAACAGTGCTCTCCCCAGGGCCTTTTACAGTAGCGGGCCCACTATGCTATCATTTCAACCCCCGATGCTTTAGAACCTGCCGCTATGATATGCTCTTGTGCCACTACACTTTAATGTTTCCCACTACCCTTATAAAATTAATCTGTTAAACAAACATCCTGTCACCTAATTCTGAGCCCTATTACTCAAATGACACCTGTTCTTACCTCTTCCTGGGTATTTTATTAAGATAATTCAGGATAATTATCCACTCACTTAATCATTATCTTTTGTACCTGGCTTGCGCGACTGCCGGTTTGTGACCTTTGGTGCGTGTTTCATCTGCACAGACATAGTCACGTGATTGGCCAGCGATGATGGAGTCTACTGGTAGTGTGTTATATATATTTCAGTCATTTTCACTACCAGCCAAAGCAGTTACACATATTACATTAAAAATTCGTGAAAAATGAACACACCACCTTCCAAGAAACGTAAAAATATCCAGCACCAGGCTAGCCCCATGTTGGCCTGATTACGAAAATCAGAAATTGGCGTCACCAATAGTGGCAGTGATTCCTATTCCGATAGCATCAGCATGATTTCCACAAAGAAAGATATCAAGAAACGAAGGACGGGATTTAACAATAAATGGAAGATGTTATACCCTTAGGTGGAAATTGCTGGATCGGATGGCAAGTTTTATTATGGTAACTGTGTTAACAGCAGGTAAATAAAACAATTTAAACTTTTGAACAACATTTAAGCTCTCTGACATTGATTCAGTGAAGAAATTAAACAATACAACAAGGATTCAGGTTGTTTTGTCTCTTTTTGTACATCTATTCATAAAATTTTATGCTCCATTTTTTTTTAGATTGTGAAAGGTCATTTCTACTCAGTGAATCGAATCAAGAGTGTTTTAAGGAACAGGTTGACAGAGGGTACTGAACAACCTGATTACAAGCAGTACTAAAGGACAATCCTTAAAAGACTTTAATTTTGATGTGGAAGTCAGTATATAAGACAAAAAGAAGAAAAGACATATATCATTTACTTAAATTAAGAAACAAATGAGATGGACATTTAAGTCTTGTTATAACCTAGGTAAATAAAGAATACTATGTAAATATATGCACTTCTTTTTTATTTCATTGATCTTAATTTATTTATTTCAAACCTACCATATTCATTATATGCAAAATGCCACCCTCAATTAAGCTTATCCACACCTTTTTTTCACTTTCATATAATCAGCACAATTGACAATTCTAAAAATGTATCTATCATTCAAAAAGTATATTGGAAAATATAGGTTTTAATCATTGATTTCTTTACAAATTTCCCCTTTGTCAATATTTGTTGTAGAACAGTCCTAAGCCAAATCCATAAAGTGTCAACCCAAAGGTTATCTCCCTTGGTCAAAGACTTCTGATGCCTTTGAAGTTATGTATACTAGAAAGAAAAAAAACCCAGGTTGCACTTGCTATCAGATGAAGAGCATGAGTTTTTGTCCTCCTATTTTTCCCCAAACTGGAAACAGCATTGCTTGAAAAGATTAAACCAAATGAATATCTAAAATGAAATAGTCATCATGGTCCATTATCTTTTTTTAAATTAAAATGTCAAGCTGAAGGAAAAAACATCTGTGGACAATTGTAAAGAAAGTAATTCCAAACAAACTGGATATTAATGAAGACCTAGTATGAATCATAAGAAGCACACCATATTTTTTCATGTTTTTGTAAACAGCAGCTGCAAACAAAACTTCCTCATCCAGGAACCAGTATTGTTCATGTAGTTGAAAAATCAAAGTGTAATCAATGATTACACATTGTACCTCTGCTTTCACTAGTCTCCTGCAGCCATTGTAAACATTATCATGCAGAAAATAAATTCAGACTAAAGTGATATTGGCCCCTTTTGTAATGAACGATTTTTCTGCAATTTTTTATGTATACACTGGAACTTTTTAATCATTTTAAAATTTAAAATTTTACTTTTAATTGGCATTATACAGCCAATATTGTGCTGACACACTATGAAAATGTCCACCTACCTACCCACCCATCTACCTACCTACTGTGACAGGACACAAAAAACAAAACAATATAAAAGAACATTCTTTTCTATGATATCAAAGTAGAGGTACTGTAATGAGTTGATACAAACCAGAAATTAATGTTGTTTATGTATTATTGTTTTAAAATCATTGTTAGTAAAATCTACTTGACAAGTCATTATCATTATCCACCCCTAGATGCCAGATTTTACTGGTGAAAGTCACAGGCTTTGAGTAACCTTGGAACAACAACTAATGGTACAAACAGCATCAATAATTACATTGATTAGCCACTACAGGTGAAGCTTCACAGGAAAAGCATGCATCATATAGTCCAATTATTTAATTCCAATACTCAGTCACATGTACAATACAGTTAACCTATTGTGGTTAACATATCACAATATATGATTTATAATCATTAATATGGAACGTTTAACATTGAATAAACATATTTATTCCAACTGCAATGGTCATACAGGGCATTCTGAGTAGATTAAGCAGTATATGGGTCTAGCATGGATGAATCTATGTGATCATAAACACCAATACTTAACCCATGTTAATAAAGTATAAAATGTTGGTCACAGTGACCTTCTTTGGTTTAATTTAAGAGTGGAGTAGTAACATAGATGTATCCAATTATCAAGCTTCATGATTCTAACATAAACAGCATCCAATAAATGAACTTCTAGCACAAAATGTCAACAAAGTCACTGACGCATGAAATATAGGTCACAAAGACTTTTTTTTGCACAGAGGATGTAGAACTTATCAATATGAATGCATTCACCAAGTTATATGATTCTAGGTAAGAGAGTATGCACATAACACATGATAAACTTGTGGTCATGAACTGAATGCAAACACTTGACTAAAGCCAGTACAAGATGAAATATAGGTCACAATGAGCCTCTTTTGTTGTATGAGTGTGCTGGTAACATCATCATGGACATCCATACAAAATTGCACAAGTCAGTGAAGCATAAAAAATAGGCCATAATGATCTACTACTGAAATGATGGTGTAGTGCTCATCATGATGCATTGCCAAGTTTCATGATTCTAAATAGGATAGTATGTACACAGCATGCCAAAACCTATGTCGCCACAAGCTAAATTAAAAAACTGAACCTAAACCAGTAAAATTTGAAATACAGGTCACAGTTACCTTTTTTGATGTGGGTGTACAAAGAGAGATTTTAATGATTAGGCATGAACTGTAAAAACATCAAATTGAACCAAAATCAGTGAAATGTGAAATATTAGTCACAGAGACCTACTTTTAAAATGAGGGTGTAGTTCTCATCAAGATGCATCCTCTCACCAGGTATCATGATTCCAGGTATAACAGTATTATACAGCAGATAAAAAAAACCAATGTGGTCAAGAGCTAAATGCAAAAACGTAACATAAGTCAGTAAAACGTAAAATATAGGTCACAATTACTTTCTTTTGCTGGATGGTTTGGTTTGGTTTGGTTTTATGGGTTTAACGCCATTTTTCAGCACATGATAGGCTATATATGGCGGCTAGTATATCTGGTGGAGGAAGAACCCAGGAAAATCCCGGGAAGAACCACCAACCCACGGGAAAGCTACTGGCAAGTTTTCTCACATAACCAAGTTGGCCGAGCTCGAGACTCGAACCCACGCGGACAGAGATGAGATGGCAGTGATCAGTAAATGCGAGTGCCTTAGACCACTCGGCTACCCGGGGCCCCTCTTTTGCTGGAAAGGCATGGTACTAATAGAGATGCATATAAACATCTAGTTTGATAATTCTACCATCAGGGTCACAGTAACCTACTTTTGTGATGAATGAGTACTCATCAAGATGCAGGCCCTCACCAAGTTTCATGAATCTAGGTATAACAGTATATACACAGGGTTTGCAAAACCTATTTCTTGAGCTCAACTCAAAAACTTAACCTAAGCTAATAGAATGTGAAATATAGGTCATAATGATATTCTTTTCTGGTAAGGATGTGGTAGCAATGAAAAGGCATACAATCATCTAGTATGATGATTCTAGCACGAACAGAGCTTGAGAAATAAACTTAAATCACAAAATTTAACCAGTGTCAGTGAAGCATGAAATATAGGTCACATTGACCTACTTTTGTTACAAGGGTGTAGTACTCATCAAGATGCATCCCATTACCAAGTTTCACGATTCCAGGTATATGTATATATAATCATAGCTGCCAACCTTGGAAAACCGAAAAAGGAGTGCCCACCCTCCCACCCACTCTCGCAAGTGAAATTTTTTTTAAAAATCTAATGCACAAATCATTTAACTCCATTTAATTACTGAATTAACACATAACTCATTAAAACATCATAACAACAAGAAAAGGGGCATTTCTACACCCTATATATTAGGGTATTTCGATATTTCTAAAATAAAAATAATTTTCTTTTTAAAAACCTAGAATAAATAAGCAAGACATTACCTTACTTTCAGTTACAAGTCCATTGATTCATGATTTTCATCACAAAATCACAAGTTTTCAGGATAAATTGTCAAAAGATATGCACATATTTACAGTTTCTAAATGCTAATTCAAAAAATATTTACAGGAATATATACATATTTACAGTTTCACAGTCTTCAGACATCATATATTCTTTCTGCTCCCCCTGACCTTTCAATGACAGGTAAGTTGCAGACTCTACCTTCTTTAGGAAGCTTGCTGCGAATGTTTGTCTATAACAATGCCTTTTCATGTGGGACTTTGCAACTACCGTCTATACTCGCGTATATACCGGGTCCAAATGCAAACAACATAGACCCTGATCTGCCGTCGCATAATGTGCCGGCAGATCAGGCTATATGTTGTTTGTTCTACTGATTAGTCCTTACAAACTGCATAGACCCAGATCTGCCGGCGCATTATGTGACGGCAGATCTGGATTTATGCAGTTGCAGTTGGTATGCAATTATACACGAGTTTAGATGGTACCTTCAAGTGCAGTACAAAATATTTTGTCATAGCCTTTGATAAATGAACTTCTCTCAGGTAATGTCAAGATATACCACATACAAAGTTTGTTTAAATCAATAATTAATACTGGTTGGGAGAAAGAAACAAAAAAAACTTGCTGAACTTGCATCATTCAAAGTACATGCATTCTTCAAATATTTCAACAAACTGGGTTTGATAAAAATCCATACAAAGTCATACTTATTTGAGTTACCATTCACAAGCCAGTACAGCTAAAAACCAGAGTCAAGATCTCTGACCTTAAAATCAATGTCAGAGTGCTAACTATCAACTTGTTTATTTGGAATGCAACTATATACTGTACAGTCTGGTCCATGGAATGCAACTATATACCGTACAGTCTGGTCCATGGAATGCAACTATATACTGTACAGTCTGTTACATGGAATGCAACTATATACTGTACAGTCTGTTACATGGAATGCAACTATATACTGTACAGTCTGGTCCTTGGAATGCAACTATATACTGTACAGTCTGATCCATGGAATGCAACTATATACTGTACAGTCTGATCCATGGAATGCAACTATATACTATAGTCTGTTACATGGAATGCAACTATATACTGTTCAGTCTGATCCATGGAATGCAACTATATACTGTACAGTCTGTTAAATGGAATGCAACTATATACTGTACAGTCTGGTCTACTGAATGCAACTATATACTGTACAGTCTGGTCCATGGAATTCAACTATATACTGTACAGTCTGGTCTACTGAATGCAACCATATACTATACAGTCTGGTTCATATAATCATTCCAGTAGTTTAGAAGGAATTACTCCTTCATTATGAAAACAAACTTGTGCTAATGGACGGAGGACAAATGGATCACAGACAACAGGCCACCACATAAGTTTTTCTGGTCTATAACCAGTAACTAAAAACCAAAGAAAGTTTATAAAGCTATTAAATTAGATCACCATAACCAAGTTCTGCTTGTACTCCCCAAGTATTCCCCAAGATCAATGCACCCATTAGTCTCCAATTCCACTGACAAAACCGTCATAAAAGTGATACCTACATCCTTTCCATGATTTGCAGTCAAAACAAAAATTAGATCATATGAGAAGGTTGGCTATAAAATAGACAGGCTGATCTTACATCAAAAGTTCTGTCAGTTTCTGCAGATTTGGCCCACTTGTGTCCTCTGCTGAACCTTGATAACAGCTGTCACTCACTGAAAAGACAAATACATATTTTTAAATTTTATATCAGGAGTTCCAAAACAGATGTATTTATTTGGCAGATATGTCCAACAAATGAGCTAAAATGACTCATTTGCTAACTTGTTGGACATTTGACATATGGTGCCCATAATCTGGGCTAAAACTAGCTGTCAAAAAAGTGATTAGAAACCAGTATTTTCTGATTGACAAATTACTTTTTTAATGCATGTGTGAGACTTCCACTTATCAATTTATATGGGTGTTTTTGTTTGTTTTCATGGCCCTTCAAAAATGATTGGCTATATCATGCTGAGGAAATGGGAGCCAAGTTCCTTTCCCAAGGACACACAGAGGTAAACGACCTGGGCTGGCCATGGTGGGTGTCCAACCTTTGACCCTTGGATTACAAGTTCAACACTCTACCAAATGAGCAAATGCAGTTCCCTTCCACTGATTTTGGGACAATCCCCAGTGAAAAATGGCTTGGAGTCATACAAGGGATCATGCTACCAGGCAAAGTGGGTGACTAAGTCGCCTAAAAAATGTAAACTTCATCTTTTTCTATTAAGAAAGCAAAAACGACTTCACCCTGTCATTTTCTTTCAGTCTACACCAAGTGACAGTAGTTCATGGCTTTTGAGATGCTCCCTCAACCCAGCCAAGTAGTCAGTGTTGATAAGCGCCTGGCGAAAGGGATTGCATGTTGCCTAAGCAGGTGTTCATATTGCGCTGACAAAAAAACTCTTGCACGTTCACAGGCATGTGTTTTAATTGCTGATTGACCATTAACTCTTTCCCCTCCACAAGATATCTCTACCCGATTTCCACAAGTTATCATTTGATGATGAAAACTTAACTTGTGTTTCGAAACTAAATCATCTCTATGTAAATAACAATTTGTTTTAAGAATCGAATCTGTGAAAGCACTTTCAAAATGCATATTTTAAAGATTATAACTGCCGTACTTGCATTATTTTCTTCATAAAATAAGTTTGAACCTGTAAGTGAACCTGCCAAGGAGAAATAATAGCGGACATCGCTGTGTCTTGGAAGTACGTCTTCATTAGACTGTCTGTTTCATAATTAATTGAGCACATAAATTAAGGAAATTATACAATTCATAGAAAGCAAAGTGTAACTACTATGTGATAAAAGATTTAGTCTAAAAATAAAAATTTGTTGGTCAGAAATGTATGGGAAAATGCTGTGTTGTGGAATCAATAACCGCTGTAACTTAAGGTCAAGGTTGTTTTCTTACATCACTCATTTTTGTGAAAATTCAAGAAAAAGTAGCAAAGAAACAAATATCCAACCAATACACGATGTTATTACAAGTACACAGACAAATATTAAAACCATAAATTTTCAATCCTATCTAGGGATTGTTGTAACGAAGCTAGAAAATGTGTGGTCATATGAAGAAAATCCCTGTTTCTAAAAATAGATGCATCTAGTACATGGCTGCTTTCAGTAGTTGGTCTGATGGTAATGCAAGTGTCTTTTGTGTTCACATATATACCTACACTTTTCCTTCACGAATGTGAATCCACATCTATGTTGGCGCAAGCAATGGCCAAAGTCGCTAAAAGTGATCAAACCTGTAAGATGACAATGAATATCCATTTCAAAACAATGAATCTGCCGAGTTGCTAAAGTCTTTGACCGCCGCTATTGTAACGTATTTTCGAGGTTAAAGTCACGCCTATGGCAGTGAATATTTAATTTATTCTCAGGCAGAATTATTGCAAAAAGGTACCAATTTATGCAAATACACAATTTTAAAAAATGTAGTGTTTCCCCTAATTCTGGAGAGTGAAGGACACAGTGTCCCCTGACCTTTGGATCCGAGGTGCAACACTGCATTATAGAATAGTGCTGTTGTTCAATCTACCAAAATAATCATGTTTTGAATTTTATATATGGTACTAAATCCAACTTCAAAGAAACATTGCCGCTGATCACAAACTTTAATAAAGATGGCTTTAACATTCTCATTCAATGCAGTCAGTGATGTGTATGTAATAACATTTGTTTTTCAACACGCATCTGTCTTATGTGCTTAACTTCAGACAAATTGGGTTGTTCCACTTAGTGTACTTTACCTATGCACATTAGCCTAATGGGCTCTCCCTCAGCACTGCTCAAAGGATTTGACATGACACATCACCGTAGCTATTGTGAGCCAAAGGTGTCTGTTTATCGCTGACAGCCTTACCTTTTAATTGACTCTAAAACATCTGTATAAACTGCCCTGAGGATAGTTTTACATGAGCTCTGAGAAAGACTATTTACTGTTTAAACATACCACAGATTACAGGCATATATCATTGTGATCAAGAAATGTACTTTTTTCTTGTGGGAAATTTTTTTTCTCACTAAGATTGCTGAAAATCTTGTTTTCAAAACACGACCGTGTCGGGGGGTTTGGGAGTCCAATATCATGTTTTTCGCGTTACATGTCGTGTTATGGCATGTATGACCTATATGTGAGCCCATTCAGTTACTTTAGTGCTTCAGTTCATCGTCGATGAATAGCTAAAGTAGTGTTTCAGCTAGATTACATCATTGTAATTATATAATTGTAATTATAAATAGGTATAAATAGTTAATCAAGTGCCACTAGAACAAGCAATTTAATTTTTATACTTTTAAAAATGACAGTCAAAAGATTCACATTTAATTTAGGATCAACTCCCTCAACATGCAGTTCTAAAGTTGAGATTACTCATCAGTGACCACTGTGGTTTGAATGGATGAACACTGATGCCGAAGACACTTGTGCATGTGCTGTTACGACTCTATGGTCTAAGAAAAATGTAACAGAAAGAAAGTGAAACCAACAAATCAAGTAAAAAATCAACAAGCAATTTATTACTAGATAATTAAAATGAAAAATCAAAACGTCACTTACAGTAATGTGTTTTGAAATCCTAAAAATCCAATAAGAATGATTGTCCTAATCACAAGTCCTAAATATAGAATGTGTCCTTGAATGTTATTATGTGCCAATGGTCTCCAAAGTCCTGATGTACTAGAAATCTTGATGTGCTGAAGTCAAAATGAAGTATTCCAAAATCTCTGAATAAGTTCACATAAATTCCAAAATTGTCAATTAAAAATCCAAAATCCAAAAGTTTATGAGCACTGTTATAATCCAATGAATATTTAAAATAATTCCTCTCTTAGAATTTGGAATGAATTTTCACAACTGTAATAGCTCTTTACAAGACTGATGGTAAGGTTAAAACTGAAAAAATGTCCACCAAACATGGTATATATAAAGATTGGTCACATGACAGAATGTTCTAGAATATGAGTCATCTTAATGGAATTCTAACTGTAAACAAAATTCAACCTTGACCTTCAAATTGAGAAAACATATTGATCAAAACAACCTAATTCAAGGACACTAGTTATACATGTTTTTCCTAATAAACATAAACATTTAAGCAAATATTAAAGTGAAGAAACATTTATAATTTCCTAAAATATATATAATATTATATAAACATCATACATAACAGTGCTCTCATATACATGTTACAGGGGTTGTTTCAAACTAATTTAGAAATGTTGTTGGCTGCCATTTTCTAGTGAAGAAACTAACAAAAAATTAAATTTGTTGTTTAAATGGTAGCTGCTTAAGTATTATTACCTATTTGTGATTACAATACTGTAATCTAGGTTTTCATGTCAGTTAAAATTACAATGTATAGTTTCTGCTGTGCTCTTCTGAAGTCATATGGCCAAAATACATTGCTAATATCTCTCCATCCAAACATAACACACTTTCAAGTATAATATATATATATATACATATATATATATATATATATATATATATATATATATATATATATATATATATATATATATATATATATTCTCACTTTTCCCTATTCTGTCCAAAAGAAGAAGTCACTTCTCCCTAAAATTCAAGTCTAGCTTGACTCATCATATAGTATTTATGGCATACATTGATTATACAAATTATCATTGTCATCATCATCATCATCAATCCGTAAAAATCCTGAAAACATACTCCTTTGATCATATAATTGGTCTATTAAACAATAGCAAATAAATATTTGATCCTTAATATCTCACATATGTTCAGATGGACACTGTAATCAAACTGTAAGTGAATCATGTGATCAGCGCACACTCAACGCAAGCACTGGAAGCAGATGATCAAATGGTGAGACACATAAATAGAGGACTCTTATTATGAATACAGGACCGAAATGTTATGAGAGCTGTTGCTTGCCAGCAGGTACACAAACTTAAACAAATCACATCATAAACAGACATTAAGTATAAATTTAAGATAGGTTAATGAAAACTAGATGATGCAGATGATGTCTGTTTACCTGTGGCATGCGACAGCTCCCTAACAGCTCAGTCCTGCATCAAAACTGGACTCTTCCATAACTCCAGTACCAACATGGTGGATTACATATACATCACTCTTTTTCAGTATCTATCGAATGAGTGGTGTTGCTCTTTATGCTGATACAAATGGTGTTTAAATCATTTGTGCATGAAACGAGTTAAGTAAGTTTAGCAGCATTTCGAGACACGTGAAAATTCACTGAGCTACAGACGCGGATATCATTAGCCTCGAGCAACCACTTTTCGTTCACTTAACATGAATTTTAAAGGGTTCGTTATAATATTACAATAATCTATTCAAATAAACCATAAAAAGTGTTCAACTATATCTACTTCATTTAATCAGCGTGAAATTTTTTTGGGCATTCATGTACATTAGTTCATAATTACCGTTTTTCAGAGCATGTGTATGTTTACTTATTTCCGGAAGTGACATCCATGGTTCGTGACACTGACTAAAAAGTCATGTGGCATATTACCGGACCATGCCAGTTTGACCAAGGTATGGATAATATTAGTTTATAACGTCTCCGTGTTTTTGAAATTAAAAAAAAAATAATTTAAAAATGAATAATTTTGTCCATTAATTCTATATGCAGTTTGTGCCCTTACATTACTGCTTGCTTGTTCTTTACTATATAAATACATGACTGAATAGACTGAGAGACAGACAGACAGACAGACAGAGAGAGAGAGAAATTTAACAATAAATTTAAAAATAGACACTGGTGAATGGATACACATTTTATTATAATACATTCAATGTCTTTTGATGTAGAATATATGTTTATTATGAAATAATACTGAAACGAAAAAGTCTGCAGTGAATATACATTTCAAGTGTACATTTCTCTTACGTTGTATAAGAACCCCTCATGCTTAAAACCAAATATTTACATTGGCTATCTATTTGTATCAATTCCCAAAGTTGGTTTACCTGCTCAAAATATGTAAATAATGTCATCATGTCATAGGCGGTGCTATCTTTAGCATATAATAGAAAATTCAAGGCCAAAATGTCTGACAAAAAAAAGGCATTAGTGAAAACAGATTTTCATTATGATTTTTTTTAATTAAATGAAATTACCTTTTTGAATCTCATTTTGTTTGATTTTACTATATAATTAAATTCTGTCGCTCTTGAAGAACGCTGATGACGTCATTATCTCGAAACAAGCGCGTTAGATCGCGAGAAACATGGCGCACGATTGAAGGAGGTCAACGACATCGGGCTGTTGGAATTTCGTAGCCTTACCAAAATCGTCCCCTTGTGCATACAACATGAAATCATGTGTTATTAACACCGTAAATAACGATGGAGAAACATGAAGACAAAGTATGTATGTCTCTTCGGTCAAAAATGTACCGCATGACCAATCATTCGAAACTGTTTAATGCTACCTGGAATCAAGGAAGTAGGTAATACAGCTGGTAACGTAGGAATGTTACAATAGGAACCCAGTTAGTTAACATTTTGTCATAAATTTCTGTCTAGCACGAGCTGAAAAATATGAGGCATACTTTAAATATTATTTAAGATTATATTAAATGAAATGACACGATAAGCATTTCAATCTACCGGTCAAAATTCCAACTCTAACTTGCTCTTTCTCGCCCTTGTTCGCCATATTTATATCGTTCGACTGGTCCAACCATTTTTAACTCTCAACTAAATACCATTTTATTTAATTTTTTGTACACCAGTCACGATGTGGAAAAGCTCTTCACCAATGAGGTGCTGACAACTTCTCAACAATATCTACAGATGGTGAAAGTCTTTAAACAATTTTCACTTTTTTATTCACCCTGATTCAATCCTTTCGGTTTTTATCACATTTTACATTTTAAGAGTTTTTATTGTCCACGTAATAGTTCTGTTTATATGTAAAATTAAGCAAAACCAGCATCAGATATCCATCACGTGGATTTGTAGTCCGAGTTTCCTCTGACCCTTCAGACCCCAACATAAATGTCAAAATATCAAAAATGGGGTGTGAAGGGTCAGAGGAAACTCGGACTAGTGGATTTGATGCAATACAAGAACTCTTGTCAAAATATTTCCCTCAATCGGCCACATTTTTATTCAGTTAGTGGTTGCCACACTATGTGTGCTATATTTCGCTTGAGAATGCCAATTTTATGTTGCGTAATATAACTGAATAAATGGAGGATGGCAGGGCACTCAGAGATGGTTTCATGTTAAATTCGTCATCAGTTTTAGCTGATCACATTGTATCCTACATTTTTTGTCACAAAATTAAGTTATTATGCTTGAGAATCGCTCAGCACATGGCGGAAAGAATGTCACACAAGTTAAGGATTGTCTCCAGTTTCTGAGTATAACCTTGTATACATTTTTTATTCTACTATGTTAGGTAATAATAAACTCGTTTGCAGTTCAGTATTTTAGATGTTTTTACATCTGTAGCCACTTTTCCTCTGACTAAATTCTTCAGGGTATTAATTGGTGAACCAAGCAACTTTTTCTAGATGAATTTTCTTTTCAATTACCATATTAAAGGCATCTGTTAATTCCTTAAGGGTGTTGTTACTTTTGTATTTAACAGCAGGCTTGGTCTGCATAGGGAAAAATAAAAAAGTTCACAAGGACATTAGCTCTGATGATATTTCAACTTTTTTTTCAAAAGTATAAACAGATAGCAGCTCAATCATGTGACATTACTGTCTGTCAGAACTGAAGCAGACAGGCACGTGATAGATTTTAGGGACTGGGCTGTTCTATATAACAAAAAAGGTGTTTGTGAGACAGAAAATTTGTCATTATGTAATGCAGTAAATATAGGGATATAGAGATTTTTCAAATTAGTTACCAGCTGAAAGTCCATTGTTTGGTTTCAAAATGTGCAGGCAAGTGGGTGGACACTGAATTTTGTATTTCCTGCTAGGTGACAGAAAAGACAGATAAATATCGCGAGAGCGTTGATAAATATGAACAAATATTGTGACCAGCGATCATTGAAAACACATGATGCTGTGATCTGTTTATTACACAGGAATCTGATGTTCTATCTTTAAAATGGGCCTGGAATTAAAAATTACCTCAGTATTGGTCCAAAACTCCATTTAAATAAGGTGTGATTATCATATGTTACAAATCACAAATAGATATTAAGATAAACTGGGATTTATTTGCCTAAATATTGCCAATTTATTTTAAAGTATTTTCAGTCTGCTTACAGTTTAGTTGCTGTCCAGTAAGTCTGTGCACCTAAGCATTCAGTACCAATTGCAGATGTGGTACTTGCACTCAACTGTAACAATAGTTAATGAAAATTTATTAGAAAACCTTTTTCTTTGTGTATGAAACATATTTTTGGCAAGATATGGAGACAAATAAAATCAAAATACAAGAAAACTTGGTACTTACTGTTTTTATGGTGAGATGTGTACATGTCCAGTATATCTGTGCACTCAACTGTATGATCACTTCTGGTGAATATTAATGATCTGTGGTAGCCGCAGAATGTTTCACTCCATGTAGAGGTTCCAGATGAAAAGTGTTTTTATTTTTATTTGTCTCAATTTGGTTGATTAGGGCCTCAATCAAATTTTCTTTTTACTTTAAAAAAAGTGTAGTTAGATGTCTCAGTGGTTTCCCTGACCTAGCCAGTATTTTATCTTGCTCGTGCTTAAAAATCTGCTCATAAATATATCTGTGGAAAAGAACCAAACAAAATACTATTTACAACAATTTTTTTTCTTTTTTTTTTTGCAACTGTTCAGGTTGCAGTGTGGACATACAAATATGTCATCATCACTGCCTTGCTGAAAGTCAGTGCAGAAAATTAGTGGACCCATTTGCAACACCATGAACACTGGACCCATTCAAAAAATTGTATTCCTGAATGGAGTTGGAGATCTTTTGGCTGCCAGCTTCCACACACAACACAGTTTGCATCATTTTTAGATATTTTTTTCATTAGCCCCTTTTCCTTTTTTGACTTTGGTTTTGGTCCTTTTTTTGGCCCCATGCTTTGTTCAGTAAATCTCTATTATCTGGATGGTCAGCAGTTTTTGGTCTCTTCATTGGCACAGGTCCAACTTCATGTGTGGACTCCTGGTGTAGATTAGTAGGGCCTAAGTATAGAGGTTTAAAATACTTAATTAGGACATTTATTTGTGGTTGTTTTACTGGCTTGGGTGTTATATCATCTTGTGACTTATCCTTCATAAATTCATTCTCTGTGATAACAGCTCCATATGGAGGAACAAAATATTTTTGCTTCTCCTTTGGTCGAATAGTTGACTTAAGTGTGTTAAATTCTTGTAGCTTCTTCTGGAAAAGAATTTTTACTGTTTTTCTGTTATATGTCCTTCTTTGTTTTAATTTGTTTCTTGTTTGGATGTGTATTATTACTTGTTGGAGCATCTGTTGGTATTGCAGTTTGATCCAGCAGAAAAATATCTGTTTTCCTAAAGTCAGACATTATATTGCTGACTGTCATAGAGTCGTTGTATGCAACAACTGATGATATATGGTTGCAGTTCACATGTTATTAGGCTATTAGGATTGCTGTGCATGAATTTATGACATTCAGATTTCAAGCTGTTTTTGGAAGGGCTAAACACTGAGACATCTAGAGGCTGAAGGCAGTGGTTATAATGAGGAAGAACAAAAATAGGTAAATTATCTTTCTTGGCTGCCTGTATAACATCCATTGTGATATGAGTAGAGAGGTCATCCTAGAGGAGAAGAAAAGGTCTAATTGAGACATGATGAATAAAGTGATTCTTGCAGAAATCCAGAAAGAGCATGGAATTTGACTATCCTGTTAGAGAGATTATGTACTCTGTTCTTTTTAATCACCCATTAATTCCTTAGTCAAGCAGTCTCCCTTATAAATTATATAAGGTGCTAATGTTTCCACAAGGGCACTAACAGCTGCTATAATCATAGTGGTAGATGACTGTCCCACAGTAATAACATGAGGGTAACTTCATGATCTAGCCAGTATTTTTGGACGATTTTTGATCAAGAAATGCCAGTCTTGTCCTCATTCCAAATGTTTGCTGGCCCCTTAATGATGTCATACTTCTCCATGATCTCTTTATATTGTGAAAAATAGCAGGCTATGGTCTCTTTAGAGACTGCTTCATCCTTTACCCATTGTCTCTTCATTTCAAAATGCCAATTCAGGGAAGTGAGACAAAAAGCTATAAAACCAGTGTTTTGTTTGGGACTTGTTCTTCCCTAATGCACTAAATATGTTCCTGGCCAAGTCAATCATTTGCCATCTTGTAATGCAATATCAAAGGTAGGCCATTTTAACACAATAAGATGCAAGTTGCTCCTCTTGAGCTGTACTAAATATCATAATAGCACACATTTTTACATCCATACCTAGCGTTGCTTCTTGTTTCAGGAATATTCTGAGTGTGAGCAGCTTTATTCATTGCCTAACCTTTTTTAATCACATTCTGGTAGGCTTCTCCTAACATTTCAGTTTTTTTGGGCATGCTTCAAACTTGAAGGAAAAAGGGGTATATCCTAAAATTCATTGCTGATATTAATCAGTTCTCCCAAGATTTTAATGTGAGGAAATGTATAAATAAAAAAAAAGAAGTCTAAACTGTTTTAAAGAAAATTAAATCAAAAGCACTGTAGGGCTACATAGATTTTTTCATATTTTTCCTCCATAGATTTGTACAAAGCAGTGTTCAAATTAATAATAATTTGGATACATTCTGCCATATGCCATGAATATTGACTAACTGGGTGTAAACAATGAACATGTACCTTGATCTGCAGTAAAGAAAGTTAATTGACAGCCTTTATTTAATAATAAATTTAGGCTAGAAATAATGATACTACACTGGTCTTAAGTTCTTTTATATTCAGTGCTGTTAATATAATTACCACATGAAAAGTATTGACTATTTCTCAAAGAACACTCTGGAGTACACAATGTTGTATTAAGAATTAATTGTCGTGACATTGTAATACTTGTAACAAGTGTGACAAATTTACCTATATTTCATTATCTAAACAAAATTCAAACAATGATACATTTTTTATCTTAGAACATAAATTAGTTATTCTGTCATGAAATGTAAGTTCTTTCTTTTGGATTATAATAATTTTGGTTCATTTTTACCCTGTGTACAAAATAATACTGTATTCTGCTATTAGAGGAAACATCAATATTTTAAGGATAGTTTTGTGTTACTTTTATTATGTAATGTTCATGTAACCAGTAGCTTCATCATTATGAAAAAGTAGTGGCCCTTGTCAAATTCTTGGTGGACCCTCTTGAAAATCTTAATTGGCCAGTGGCCCTGTCAGATGTAATCCTAGACTGAACCCTGATCAGTTAGGTCCTCTATCAACATGGATAAAGTAGAATACAGTAAATCATGAATTATTGAAAAAACAGCTTTCAATACACTGGGGCCATTATATGGAATAATATCCCAAGAGAAATCAAAGAATCTTCTAGTATATCAGTTTTTCACCATAGGTGTATTAAATGGATGAAATCTAAATTTTAATCAATACCACAAGGCCTATCCATCTCCTCCAGCTACTTTTTTGGTATATAAATAGATGTTCGTCTGTTATACATGAGTTTATCTTTGACTAGTGAACACTGATAGTAATTTCATCTGTTAGTGTGTTTACAATTTATATGTATAGTTAATTAGACTGGGTCTATAATTTCTATGTACATGAATGTGTGTATATATTCATTTATGTGAGCATGTATGTGTGAGATGGGTAGTGATTGATTACACCCACAGTTGTATGTATCTGTACATACATCTTAGAGAGTCTAAAGTTAGATTAGTTCTGTTATGTAGTTAATTGACCTGCCCTCATTAAATAAAGTCTTTACAATTTATTATTATTATCATGTAAAAATTCAAACAAAACAAAAATGTCATTGTTTGAATATTTACAGATTGCCCATTCTGAATAATTGTCACATTTGAATTTTTAAATTTTCCAGATATGAAATGATTGCATCGTAATCAAGATTAAGTCTAAATATACCAAATTCTCTTATCCTCCATCCAAAGCACATGTATCGTATTATTTAACTGAAAATACACTTTCAATTTATTTTGATGTGTAAAGATTTGAACTTATGATGATCATTATGTATCATTTAGAACAACAATACATGCTAACATAATCAAGGCAAATGAGGCCAGTTGCTAAAATGAAATCGTAGAATTTGTGTAGAAAATACAGAAACACCAAATTTAACTATGCACCTGATTATATCATTTAGATTTTAAGGTTGTAAATTTATGTTCATTAAAATAGAATCATGTTATAATCAGAAAGTAATCTTGATTACAGAGTATTTTTTATGGTTTTCGATTACTGTGTGTACTTGCTTATAAGTCGAGTCCAACTGCAAACTGCACATACCCAGATCTACCATTGCATAATGTGCCAGTAGATCTGGGTCTGTGTAATTTGACAGGAATAATCAGTGGAACAAAAAACATAGACCCTTATCTGCTGGTGCATTATGTGACAGCGAATCAGAGTCTGTCTTGGACTAACTTGTGAGTATATGTGGTAAATGACAATTACTTGTAATTGGAAAAATGTTTGATTACAATTGTGATTACTTAAAAAAGTAATAATCAATTACAAATGATTATGATTACTGATTATGATTATCCCAGGTCTGGTCTGAAGTAGTTGTAGAATTAGTAATTATAGTAGTAGTAGCACTTGTAGCTGCTGCAGCTGCTACTACTTTGGTGTAAAATCATTTCTGTACATTAGTTTATTGGACTTCATTCATGTAAAGTTTGTTACAAAAAAATAATTTGTTACTGGATGTTATGTTATTTTAGTCATCTTTAATGTACACTGTAGATACCTTTATACTAACCATGAATCGGCTTTAGAATAGCAGAAAGTGACATTTGGTTCAGCCTCTGATTTTACCCCTTCACATTGCGAGCAATCTATTTTCAAGAAATTGTATGTATTCGATGTTTGTATTTTCTGAATGTATTTATTGTTCAAAATGGCTTTAAATAATATATGTATAACTTTTGTCTTTTATCATTTTTCAATAATGAATAATGAATTGCTTGTAATTAATTCAACACTTCACTCTAGCTTCATCTTGTCACCATGGCCACGAGGCTAGGATTTACTGGGCATAGGACACACTCTGTAGCTGTTTAATACCCTAATTTGATAATTACTGATGCTCAGGTGCAATAAGCATTGTTTGATTGGACCTTTCTTCCAATTATTGACATATTAAAACTGCAAAACTAACTGTAGCTTCCTCAACTCAATGACATTTGAGTGCATACCCAAATAGTGTTACCTGGTTACAGGGGGAATACAGCATGACATGAATATCACTTTCCCGGTACTTCATAGTGAAGTTTTATGCCAAACAGTGACTGCATGGATGGTCTCTATGAAACATACATATAGCACTTGTTTCACAATATATTTCATCTAAGAACAAAGTATGGTCAAAATTGAATGTTGTTTTTTTACCTTGCACAAATTGATATGCATTTCATATATTACAGGGTAAGGTAAAGAGAACAAAGAAGTATGCAGAGTTGAAGAGAGTTTTGAGTTTGAAGGACAGTAGAATGTAAGTCTGCTAGTGCTGGGAATTCATTAAAATTCAAAGATCAGAGATTGATTCAGAACCAGTACAGGGCTGAGAAAATTTCTTTTTCATCCACTTTGTTCAGGACAAATGATTTTTGAAAATTCACTTGTCCCACCTACCTTTTCACTTGTCCCAAATTTAAATCACTTGTCAAGATTTGATGAGTTGTTTGCACTTTAATCCATAGAAAGAACAAATGAAATAATGTACAACATATGTATTTCTTAAAAGAATAAAATTTTTCAAAAACATAGGTTGATATTATACATTTTGTTAATCAGAGGTTTTCAGTTTTCCATTGTCCAGGTGTCTTATATCGTACATGTGATTCTACCAGCGGTAGGCCAAACATACCGTTTTAAAGGCCGTCTACCGCACATACAGTTTTATACTCAAAATCTACCGCTTTTGAAAATTAATAGAATTTTTAAAAAATTTAATAACAAACCCCAAACATGGTATTTTTATGCATTCTGTCAACACAGAAACCAGCCAGAACTGGTCTACTGGGGACTGGAATGTTCCACCAGTACAATGACCAGTGCGATGATGCGTGGCAGAGTAATAAGATTAAAAATATTAAAGAACAGCTAACATGTGACAAGAGCAAGTTATTAATTGATCTCCTCATTGTTATAATTTGGGGAGTTTAAGGCCAATGTGGGATGTTTTTTGAGGTGTTATAAGTAATAAAGGGATCAAAGGTGGTTCATGATGTCTTCTGAGCCTTTGATGAAAATCGGCCGACCTCTGGTGGAGGAGAGATAAAATGGAGAGACCAACCATAAAAAAATGATTTCAGCAGATACACTAGAGTAAGTATTTTGATTTTTTGTCTTGTTTAGTTGTTATTGTATTGTTCAAGATGTTTTAAGAGGAATATTAAGGACAGCTCTTACATTTTTTTTTCAGTTCAGGTAAAAATGTTGAAACATGTGGTTTCTGCCAATGCTAAGAAACCACAGGCTAATAAATATTCAACAGTGCTTGGATATCAGAGCTTAAGTATGTGCAGGCAAGTAGCAAAGATCCTGGGTTTGCATCATGTGTTTCAAAGGAATGCGTCTTTTGTATTTCATACACTATTTGAAGTTTTCATGCACATAAATTAAGTTCAAGTCCTAGATAAAATATATCGGTTAAAAATAAATTTCAAGATAATTATTTTTAAAGTTGTGATAAATTATTCATAAAGCATAAATACATTATGTATTTTTTCATTGTTTATTTCAAGTCTAAATCCTTATTTTGTTAAATTTACAGTGGTGAAACTTGCCAACAGATTTTTGGATCTGAGCCATGAAGAGAAAGAAACCCTTGAGCATGAGGTTCAGGAATACATCCTAAGTCTAAGTCAAGAACTTCCTCCTCGGGGTGAACATAGCTTGAGGGAGTATTGGAGAATGGCCAGCAACCTTACACACCCAGCAACAGGAAAACTGAAGTTAGAACTTCTTTGCTGACTGAGCATGGTTGTCCTGTCATTGCCATATTCTAATGCTGATATAGCAAGGACATTCTCCATTCTTCACAAAATACAAAGTGATTCAAGGGGAAATCTGGACCAGAGAACTATTGAGAGCATGTTAAGTGTGAAGCTTAATAATCACAATGAATGTCATCAGTGGCCACTAGACAGTGATGTTGTGAAGGAAACTAAAAATACTATTGGATTTTATAAAAAAAATCTTTGCAGGGAACTATTGGATAAACAAATGTTCCTTTTTCATTTAATTGACAATATACTGATTCATGTTAATTATTATTGTAACATTTTCCATCAGAACCTGAATCTGATTCATTTTCAAAACTTGCTGTTTTATTATTGTGTGATGAGAATACATATTATGACAAAAAATGCACTTGTTCTGTTTTCAAACCCCTTAAAACACGTAAAATTTATGCTGATAAAAAATCTACTGGTTTAGAAGCCAATCTACTAATCAAAATTTGTAAATCTACTGGTTTGAAATCCTAGTTCTGTCACATGTATGTTATATGCACTATTTATTGCTCCAATACAGTAGCATCAGTACTTTCATCAACAAGAATGGAAAGAAACTTACTGGAATTCAGATTTTCCCTAACTGCACAGGCATGGTGAGGTCCAGAACTGTCATGAGACTTGATTGGTTTAATCCTGAATTTGTCAGTTCCATTGACAGAGACACTGGTTGAATTTCCAACATTTGCCAGATTGGGATATTGTTTGCAATAACTGCAAAACATTTTTGCTTCTGAGTCAGTGAATTCAACCCAGGGATAACTATCAACCTAATGTGGCTGAAAATTTCTCAGTCTTTTAGTAGTGTTATATTTGACATTTTTTGTTGCCACAGAGTCTGGCTTATATCTCTTTGGAGACTCAGTGGCAGTCTTACGTTTTACCCCTCCACTTTCACATTAATTTTCCTTCTCAGACTCTTCCTTATTAACTTCCTTGACAAAATAATTTAGTAAACTTGTTTTATCCACTTAGTAAATATCACCTTGCTTGACAACTACTTCTAAAGTGATCATAACATACATTTTATCCTTTAAATATGAACAAAGACAGCTCCTTAATTAGCATAATTGTTTCACTTCAAACTTAATATCGGACATGGAAGTTAATCCTCTGTGTAATCAAGTAAATATTAAAGAATCATCACTGCCATTTAATCAGTTCATAAAGATAACTGACACTAATGTCAGTAAAGTGCCTTTCATTAATTTAATTGGATTGATTTGCTGGATTAAAATCATAGGGTGAGTCATTCATGAGGATCTGGTTTAAGTAAACACAATACAAGGAAGCCATTTAAAAAACTGCTAATTAATCATACCAGCTTTGTTTTGTCTCACATGTTTTTATTGGCCAATAATTGAGTCACTTAGCCCAATATGCAGTCAAGCAGTAATATAACGTGCGCACATGCAAGAGTTTTCAATGACCACCAGTAGTTGTGATACAGGATATAAATAAATATCTGGAGAGGGGTAGAATCAAGCATTCAGTATACCCGGAGGGCATGAACGGCCAGATAAAAGTAGATAAAGTGCGTGACATGAAAATAGGCATTTGCCCAACTTTTTTTTAAATATGAAAAAAGCACTTGTCCCAGACTAGCGACTTGGAATATTTTATTTGCCCGACTTCAAAAATAAATAGTCGGAGACATCGGGCTATGGGATTTGCTCAGCCCTGCAGTAATCCAATCTTTTGCACATATTAGCTCCCCTTATAATGCCAAGTAAGTGAAAGTTATGAATCATTGCCAAGTTCCCTTGGGCATGGAGAGATCCAGGGGAGAAGGCTTGTTGTATAAATGACTTGTTCCTTTTATGCTGAGATTGGTTATTATATATATATATATATATATATATATATATATATATATATATATATGGCATTGGAAAGAAGATAAATAACACCAACATTATTAGAAAATGTAGAAACCTTGTGCTCCAAGCTTTTCTTCCCCTGCTACAGTTTCAGTACATGTAAATTTGCATTCACAAGCTAACATGTCAACTATCCAGGTGAGTGATATTAAGCTCACTTGGGCCTCTTGTTAGGAAATGCTCTGTCAGAATTGTGTCGAGGTTGAATTCCCTAGCAACGATGTGGCTTCCATAGCAACCAGATGGTAAACCTATTTTCAACTTCCTCTCCAGAATAGCTGAGCCAATTTTGATCAAACTTTGTAGGAATGTTTTTAAATAGCATGCTCTGTTAAAATTGTGTTAAGTGTGGGTTCCCTAGCAATGATGTGGCTTCCTTAGCAACTTGGCGGAAAACTATTTTTGACTTCTGTAGTACAACTTAGCCAATTTTATCAAACTAGACTGGAATATTTCTTAGGACATTCTCTGTCAAAATTATGTCCAAGTGGTTTCCATTGCAACCATATGAAAAACCTGTTTTCATCTTCATCTTTGCAACAGTTGAGCAAATTTTGCTCAAAAACTTGGTGGGAATGTTTCTCAGGAAATTCTTTATATAAATTGCTTCTGAGGGCTTATATAGCTAATAGTGTGGCTACCTTAGCAACCATTTGGAAAATTTATATTTGCAACTTCTCCAGAATGGCTGAGCCAGTTTTTATCAGATGTGGTATAAGTGTTTCATATGATGTACTTTATCAAATTTTTGCATGGAGTGGCTCCAATAACAACAGTGTATCTTCTTAGCAACTAGGTGGAAAATCTGTTTGCAGCTTCTTCTCATGAACGGTTGAGTCAGTTTTGATAAAACATGGTAGGAATGTTTTTTAGAACATTTTATCAAAATTTTATCCAGGTGGTTTCCTTATCAATGGTGTGGCTTCATTAGCAACCATATGGAAAACCTATTTTCAATTCTCCAAAGCTGCTGAACCAATTTTGATCAAACTTTATATGAATGTTTGTTAGGCTATGGTTTATGAAACAAATGTATCCAGGGTGGGTTCCAGAGCATTTTTCTTTTTGTTTCCATAGCAACCAGGTGGAAACCCTAATTTCAACTTCTTCTCTAGAACAGCTGAGCAATGTATTGCCTGGTTTGTGATATCATGCCCACTTGAGCCCCTTGTTCATCGAAAATTTCATTTTCACATACTTGGATAAATTGCTTGCATCCAAGAAAGTTGAAAAGTTTACCAGTGCATTCGTCATCTGCCATGTTGTTGGCACTTGGCTTGTTCTAAAAAAGAAGGCTGTATTAACTGAAAGCTTTATTCACATATTTTAATTTTCCAAGAAGATTTCAGCTCAAAAAGTCAGTCAGTTTAGAAAAGAAAACTTGGATCATATTTGATTATGAAAAATCATAATCAAACACTTGGTCCTTTGACTGATCTGGGTCTATGCAGTTTGCAGTTGGTATCGTCTTATACACGAGTATATACGATAATCTGGAACCTATTTCTTTTCACTATTGCAAGATAACTTTACTGATTTATTATGCAGTCTCAAAATTTTATGAAGATACTGCTAAGACATTTACTGTTTAATGTGAAATCAGATTATTTCCAAACTTAATAACATCTATGAAAACTTCAGCTGTTAAAGTCACTTTCTACTGATAACCAAAATGGACTAAGTAATGTCATGGTACAGATTGTTACTGCTTTCACAGAAGAAGAGTTTACAAATATGGCAAGATCCTATGCATCTAGAAAGTCATCAGTTGTGGAAAAGAAAGCGAGAAATTATTCCTTACGAAAGTGCTAACAAGCAAAACTTTGCTAAATACTGAATTTTGTACACATTTTACAATTAACAAATCCAGTTTGTCATAAGTAGTTAATTTTCCTGTTGTTTAAGGTCTCAACTTTCAACTTATACTGTCTTTTTGCCCAGGAAAAATAAATCACTCCTCCTGGAAAAATGTTCTGATATTTCAAGAAGCTAATGATAAATTGGAGCATGATAGGTTCGATTGAAACATTAACATTTATTTTACTACATCAGAAACGGTAAATGCATTGATTTAATTTCATAACATAATCTACCAATTTCTATACAGAAAGAAGAAAGATAGAGCAAAAAAGAAAAGAAAGAAACCAGATCCACAAAACATAACAGTACGAGAACTGTAAGTACACCCTTTTATGCAGTTTATTCTGGAATTATTTTTTTGTCTAGCCTATGTTATTGGGAAACAAGACATAGTGGTCACTTTTCTGGTGGCGATGACTTCATCAACAGTTTTGTTAAGGTTTTGGTTACAGTTTTTCATTTGCATACATTCCTAAACCACTTGATAGATTCTCATGAATCTTGGCATGAATCATTTTGAAGCTAAGACAGATGATTCTGTGACATGTTCATTTGTCCCTTTTACTTTGGGGTCAAGGTCTTAGTCATAGAACATTTTTCATTTGCTTATATCTCCTAAATCCCCTGATAGATTTTCTTCATATTTGGGATGAATCATTATGAAGCTAAGACAGTTCATTCTGTTTCATGTTCGCCCCTTTGACCTTCAGGTCAGGGTCACAGTGAGAGAAAGTTTGTGTTACGATTTGTGTTCAAGTTTTTTCATTTGTTTATATTTCCTAAAACCCTTAATGGATTTTCTTTATACTTGGAAGAAATCATTATGCATCTAAGATGATTCATTCTGCAACATTCTTGCTTGCCCCTTTGACCTTGGAGTCTGGGTCACAGTCACACAAAAATTTTGTTAATATTTTGATTAAAATTTGTGCTTATATTTCCTAAACCCCATGATGGAGTTTCTTCATACTCTTGATGAATGATTATGAAGCTAGGATGATACATTCAGGACATGCTCGTTCAACATTTTGACCTTGGGATCAAGGTCACACATTTTACAGCAATGCTTTGATTGTGGGCTTGACATGTAGTCCTTAACCATCTTTTTTTTTTTATGTATTTGTAATTATGGTACTAGGGGTAATATCAGTGTTTGCTTTATACTCCTTACTACATTCAAAAAATCTTGACATCTACAATTTTATGATGATACAGGTTCCCAGTTGAGCAAGAGTTTTCATGAAAGTTATATACTCTGGCTTCTGAATTCTCTGTTACCAATGCATAAAAACATTTAAATTTAAGCCAGGTTGAATAAGCCTACCTTGAAAATAATCCATCCAGTACCTTCAAAATTATTAATGTGAATATAAGCTGGCCTTAAAAATCATTCTGCCAAACAAATTTCATTTTTATCTTTCATTTATTCATGTTGGAAGACAGGGAGAGAAAGTGACCCAAAAGGCCATGATTAACTCAGATGTTGAAGAGAGATCTAATTTCATTATTGTTTGAAAAATTTGATGATAAATACATGTGAAAATTACTATCATAATGCATTGAATATAATTATCAGTGCTAAATTGAAAGACATGAATATAGATAAATCTTTCAAAATGACTTGTTCAGTCATCTTTGTACATCAGAATTCAGTTCATCTGACATATATACAGTGCAACCCCTCAAAACCAAAAACCCCTGGGACCCAACAATATTTTTGATTTTGAGAGGTTTTAAGTTTACTGAGGTTTTTGCAGATGTGAAAAAAATGTTTTTTTTTCTAAGCAATTATGTGATGAGAGAGAGAGAGAGAGAGAGAGAGAGAGAGAGAGAGAGATTATGTATTTTAGGGCCTGAGATTGAAATGTTTTTGGCCCTAGCTTGGCTAAACCATTGCCACACAAGATTATTCAGTTTGTAAAATATGCAAGGATTATTGAAACGATACTTGTTTGCATCACTGTTTTTTTCAAATTCTTTCTTGTAGAATTCCATTTTCTGTAGAATATCTGAAACTGTATGTTCCTATGCTGAATTGTTCCCCTAGTTTCTTCAATGTAGGTTTGGCACAGATTCATACTTATTGAACAGACTAATTTCATCCTGTAAGGATAGTTCAATCCTATGATGCTTAACTGGTCATTCTGACATCTTGACATGTGAGTGAAGACAAATGACTGTCATGGCTACTTAATAAATACATGTATGGCTTTTAGAATACTGTTTTGTTGGTCTCCGTCAGCAAAGCATCAAAAGCGAGGCTACATGCCTAGAGGCATGATGCCCTGATATTTAATTAAACAAACTAAGCAGAATATTTTCTGTTGATCATGTATACAAATGAATAGTATCAATCTCTGTCAGATAATGAGCAGATAAATATAATCTTTCTGAAATGGCTTACCTATAATCATTTTGTTATTAATAATTCGCCTTAAAAGCTGACTCTTTTTTATTGTGCAAAGATGTCAGATTAACCTATTGTCAGCCCTAATCTGTGTTAACGTGGGTGTCAAGTATTGTTTTAATCTTGTGTGCCCTTGGGACATTTTCCAAGTCTTTGTCTCACAGATAAGCCTACTATAGTACTTGCTAACTACAATTAATCTGTTCCAGCATGTGTCAGGAATTTAGCAGCTAAAATATGTTTCCAAGTTTGATGTGAGTTTCGGTTTTATGGGGGGGGGGTAAGCATAAAATGGAAATTTGGGGTTGAAATTTGTTTCGGTATTCAGAGTTGTGGGGTTTCAGTTTACTGTGAAAAAATTGATATTAAAGAAGGAAGAATTTGGGACTCCAAAAATATTTGTGTCTTGAGGGGATTCCGGTATACTGAGCTTTCATTTTTGAGGAGTTTTAATTCACTAAGTTTTAATTCTCAAGGATAAGCTTAGTTCAAACATAATCCAACTTTGATAGAAGTGAATTGTTTTAGGATCTAACATGTCAGGGCTTATGTTCAAATTTTAGGGCACAGGGATAATCAAATTAAGGTATGCATGCATACTCTCTTACCTGTACAAGCTAATCACTTGTGTTTGCAGGCCTCAAGCTTCCAGTGCTCTCTTCTTCCGCTACAACACACAGCTGGGACCTCCATATCGTATCATTGTGGATACCAACTTCATCAACTTCTCTATCAAGAATAAACTGGATATCATTCGGTCAATGATGGACTGTTTATATGCAAAGTGTAAGTGTACAATGCAGTTAATTGTTTGGCCTGGTACATGCTATGACCGAATCAAAGTTTAGAGTTATAGTGTTCAAAAAGAATACAATCTTATTAACTGTTTTGGTTGAATTTAGTGCTGCCACATTATTACTAAAAATGGACAGATTTACACTATCACTGGTTTGTTTGGAATTATTTAAGTTATTATTTACTGAATGCATGAAATAGGAGGCTGCTTTTCCTCAAATCCCAGTTGTTTTGGAGGACTAATAGTTTAGCCAAATATTTTAAGACTCCTCCCCATGTCTGCAGAAAAAAGGGGAATTTGTGATACTGCTAGAATGCTTTCATGAGCATGTTACTACTTGTAACATCACACATCTCCTCCCACATTATTTAAGGATAAGATCTCAAACTTTGGGATATACTTTGGACAGTTTGCAGTTGTATACAAATCTACTAAGATTTGTTGATAGGAGCAACACTTGGAGTGTTTGGACACTTTGGAAAATAGAGTACAACAAAGTCCACAGAGCTAACTAAAGAGAGCGGCTAGTATGATGGGTAAATCTTTCTTAAAATTTTAGACCAGGGCTCAATGTTAATTTTTTATATCACTTTCCCATTTGGGCAAGTTCCCATATTACCAGCTTTCAACAACCGGTTTATTACTTGTCCAGACCTATTAAATGCATACTTCATTGATATTATATCACTTGAGTTGACCAGACTGGTAATCACTACTTTGTCTTAGCCATGATCATCATTTTATCTGGTTGGCAAACTGCAGCATGGATATCCAGTGTTTTTAAAGCACTGCATTCAATATTAAATCAGAAGTTTGTCTTCTTCTGTATTATTTTATTCCATTTTTAAATACATGTGTGTTTATCTAACTAAACAGTTAACACATACTTAGATGTACAGTTACTGATTTATGCACAATCACTCATTGATTGCTATGTCTTTTTGGAGTCTTTTTTTTCAGCACAGACAAAAATATAAAATTATAACATTAACAATTTCAGTCTGAAATTAAGATAGCACAAAAAGAGGAAATAATACTGTCTTAGGGTTCACATTTAATTTAACACTATCCTTGGCCATTTGAACCAAACATTCTGTAACTTGTTTATTATATGAACCCAATTTTGAATTAATGTTTGCTTTGCTTTTGTCAGTAATCGTACAGTTTGCAACATAACAGGTAACTTGCCTTTGAAAAATAAGTAATGTTTAAAAGAAGGAATCTGGTATGCAGTGCAACATGATGTTATAATATTTCTCTTTTATCCAAACAGTACAGTGTCAAGTTTCTGAGCTCTATGTAGTTGCAATGTCAAGTACCCCATTTGTACTCATGAGTACTCTCTGAAAAGTAATCACATTCCAACTCATATTCCTAATTAGGAAACCCAGAAATACTTGTATTCATACTCTAACTTAACAAACCTGAATTACTGGCACTCATACTCGAGTACTTTAAAAAGTATTCAGCTTTATGTCTGATTGCATCAGTCTTAGTTCTAACTTTAGGTATGTGTGAGAGGTTTCACTTGTCCCGAAAATAAAATGCTTTCATAAAATGTAGGACATTTGAGACCTTGCTCTGCACACATTGTCTTGAGAAATACCCAAGCAATATACAGAGTGATTTACAATGAATAAAATCTATTTGTTATTATATTTATGGATACAGTAAAACCTGTCATGAGCGACCTCTGCTATGAGCGACCACCTGTCATGAGCGACCACAATCGTAATGCACGGATCGATCTTATTATATAAACGCACTGTCGTGAGCGACCACCTGCAGAACGCGACCAGCGACCGCGATTTTTTGGCAAAATATGCATTTCGACACTGCTATGAACGACCGCATCACAAAAACAGAGATAAACACAACTGACCTTTATTTAACCCTTTGTAACCACGACCGCTTAAGAAGCAAAGACGTTAAAAACAAAATCAAAAACTTAAAAACAAATTAGGCTGGCTACCGGTTTCTTACATTGTACAGGTCATGCATGTAGTGTCGTATGTTATATATTGTAAACCAGACTAGAGTACATGCTGAGTGATCATTCGGAAATACCTCGGCTATTTCTGCGAGACTAAAGTATGATCCATAGGATTTCCTGCGAAGTTGCGTATGGCAGCTGTTCTAAAATAATACTGCTATGAACTGCTATCGCGAGAACTGAGACAAACACCACTGACGTTTATTTTATCCTTTGTAACAACGACCGCTTCCAAAGTAAAGACTGTTCTAAAAAAAAAATTATAAAAACAAATTAGGCTGGCTACCGGTTTCCTAACTTTTGCAGGTCATGCGTGTAGTTTCCTTTGTTCAAGACTGTAAACCAGACTAAAGTACATGTCATTAACTGCCATTGTAGTGCCAAAGTCAATATAGCGGTCGCATACATCATTTTTCTTTGGAGTTAATCTGTAATGCCTGGGGTGAATGAGGTCTTTGTCTTTAATACCAGTAGGTGAGAATCATTTTCCGGATTTGATTGTCATTGTGAAAGACTTTTGTTGTTTGTTGGGGTGTTTTTGATGTTACAATGATTACAACCCACACACCAAACCGTCATATGCTGACCTTAGTGTAGCTGGTTACACCCTCTGTTTATAGAGTTAATCCCTTTGTGTCATCGGTGAATTAAGCCTTTGACTTTTGTCTCTAAATAAATGTATTCTGTTTCTGGATAAATTAATTGTTTCTTTTTATTTCATTCATTGGTACATATACATTGTATATGTATTCCATATTTCCCCAAAGCCTGATCAAAACCGCTACAGTCATTATTACAGTTGATCAGTGATAACATTAACACCTAGCACCTTAATAACAATGGCAGAACCTCCAATGAAAAAGAGACAAATTCTAACATTGGAGGAAAGAATTAATGTAATTGAAAGAAGTGAAAAAAGGGAGACCGATTTGCAACATAGTGCCACTTGAAACGTCGGTAAAACTCAAATTTAGGGTGTTATAAAATACAAGGAGTCAATTATAAATGAACTCATATGCTAATACTAGTACATGTACACGTGGTCTTCAAATATAAATGTGATTCATGTTTAATTATAGATGTATATCTTTATTACTATTTAAAATTATTTTCAGATTAATGCATGTAATATTTTTAACAAGAACTATGAACAAAGAATACAATAAATGTACATGATTGTGCTTATTTTCCCCTCTTTAACAGTGCTGAATTTCGACCTTAGAAACTGGTCTTTTTGTACAAACCCGTTATGAGAGACCACCTGTCTTGAGAGACCGCTTTTTTCTGGCAGAAGGGGCGGTCTCTCATGACAGGTTTTACTGTATTAGAAGTCAAGATCAACCCTGAAAATGTCCATCTGAAATGTTTTTTTAAGTAGTTGACACCGAATAAGACAGAGTTTTGATATTAAACTAATACTTGTCAGTATGGTGCATACTCAGTAAACAGACATGGTTAATGTCTTTTTTTTTAACTTATGAGGGCTTTATTTGTGAGGTAGTGGATGGATTCAATGTATTATGATCGGGTAAATATTATTAAATAAACATTTAACCCCCAAAATTGGTGTTCATGTGTACAGGTGCTCATTGTTAACAAGTGTAGGCAAAAATTGGCACTGAAGCAAATTTAAAGTTTTATACTACTGTATTTACTGTATATGTTGGGGCACTGTAAAAGTTGTGACACCCTAAATGATTTTTGGTAATGATTTTTTTTTATGCACTGTAAGTATTGGGACATTTCAGTTAACAACAATTTTTTAGTGAAGTAAGTTTTGGGACACTTCTACTCAACTGTGAGCTTCTTGAAACTTTCCTAGCAACATGAAATAATAGTGACAAAAAACAGCATTCATTGGAACTTTTCGTCTGAGTTAAGGTCAATGATTTTTTTCAAACTTTCTTTGCATGATTGACATGAGAAGAATAATCATTTACATCAGTTTGTTAAAATGGTATAAGTGAAAGCATACATTTTTTTACTTTTTGTAAAGTGATGTTGTAAATCTACAATTTTCATCAGTTGCAGGTTAAAAATTGAATTTCTCTTCAACTGCCTACACCATTGTACCTATTTCTGTTTGCAAGTTTATTTATTAAACAATTTCTTATGTATGAAAGTTATTCATTATTATAAATTCATTTTGTAATTTATTCATTAATTTCACTCATTTTCTCAGTGGGATTCACTGGCACATTGCCTCCTCAAACGCAATATAACTTGTTTTTATGTCTTCTCACGTGAAGAGTAATAATGGGAGATGACAGTGTGAAAGTCCTCTATTCGTGTAATGTCACTTTGAAGCCATACATAATCATTTCAATAGAAAATTCTCATCAAAGGTAATTGCTTAAATATTTTTCTCAAAATACTGTATGATTTTTTTTTAATACAATGTTTGTTGAGAGATACATGTAAAGAGAAGAAAAGACTTAAA
This sequence comes from Margaritifera margaritifera, assembly GCA_029931535.1. NCBI lineage: Eukaryota > Metazoa > Mollusca > Bivalvia > Unionida > Margaritiferidae > Margaritifera > Margaritifera margaritifera. Next base: position 89,720 of record JAQPZY010001493.1, on the reverse strand, counting down.
AGATTTATAATTAAATTATTACATTTATTTAGGGGGATATTGATATTTGCTTATGAATATAAAAAAGTAACATGATTATCAGTATTTTGCAAGTTTTAAGTATGTTCATCCCTTTGATTCTGTTTAATGTAGTATTACATGAACCCTCCAAGCAATGTTATGTTATATTTGGTCAAATTCTGATCAGCAGCTTTTGAAAATAGGTTGTTTAAAGTTTTTTTTTTCTTATAATTTTAGTAACAGCAGCAATAACTGATGGCAGATTAGCATCATTTGTACAAACTTGAAAGACTTATGTGTCTAAGTGCTCTTTTTCAAGTTTGGTTGAAATTGGACAGTCAAGTAGTTTTTTGTAGAAGTTGAAAATAGCACTTATTGACAAATAACACACATTCAAAGGTCATGCAGTATGCAGGACAATACCACAAGCTTGACCCTATGGCCAGGTGGACTAAAAAGATTGTATTTTCCAAAATAATTAAATCAAATTTTTGTAGCTCAATACAGGTATTATATATAATTAACAAGGAAATTACCAGAAGAGGTTATTCTTTTCACTTGCAGGTATACCATACATTACTGACTGTGTGATGGGTGAACTGGAGAAGCTTGGAAGCAAATATAGGGTAGCACTCAGGTGAGTCATTTTTCTGTTCATGTGTCCATTTAGTAGTAATTAGGGCAGGTCGAGGAGTACATATAGTTTAAAAGCCCTGTTTGTATACCTATGTGACAAAGGACATTTATTGAACAACAACAACAAAAATGATACAGTTGTAAATATACTCAAGGCAGAGTAATCCTTTGATATACCAGCTGGTTCTATCCAATTAACATATGTATGTATGTATGTAGCACTGTTTTATGGCACCTCAGCACAATAGTGGCTATGTGGTGCTTACTACAGGTACAGCTGGAAAATGTAATAAAAACGAAGTGCACAAAAAATCAGGAAGACAAACCCTTCCCAATAAATGTAAATATAAAGCACAACAAGATAAAATATAAAAAGATGTTAAAATTCTGTAAAATGTGTATAATAAATAAAAGATCAAGGTAGCACATACAAAATCCTCAAAACATGTGGTCAAAACATGTTACATAAACTGCATTGCCACAAAAAGTCCAAGATTTTCTTGCGTTGTACATCATCATACAGTTTTCCATGCAGTTCATATCAAAATACTTACATCTCATAAGGTGGAAGTTGCCACACTTGACAAGAATGTGTTCCACTGTCAGTGGACATTGGCATGGTATGCACTCTGGTTAAGGCACACCTGTCAGATGGTCTGCACAAGTCAGGTATGTGTGTCTGATACATGATCAACACAATACCACCTCATCTCTGCCATTTGGTCTATACCAGGTATGCCACTCTCTAATGGTGGGTTTGATGTTGCTAAGTTTGTGGAGTTTTCATACCATGTATTTTGCCAGCTTTGATGAACATGTTAATTAAACAATATTTTAAGTCATTATATGGAATCTTTCATTCAAAAATGGACAGCTTTGGCTGCTTTATCTGCCCTTTTATTACCCTTTATACCAATGTGACTAGGCAGCCAACAGTGCAGAATACTTTTCCTAGATTGTGTGAGCAAATAATGTCAGATTTAAGATTTTGCAAGACTTTCAGTGTGGGAAGAAAATCTGAAAAGATAATGAAATTTGTGTTTTCGAGAGGTTTCAGTGTAGTCCAAAGTTATTAATGTGACTGTAATTTCTGCAGTAAAACTTGAGGCTTTATCTTTTAACCATCTTGAGATGGTGCCATGGTGTGTTGCATTGGCAGCTCCAACCTGGTCTCCATCTTTCCAACCATTTGTATACAGGGACGTATGGCTATGACAGAAGCCTGATTTAATGGAATTTACTCTGAAAAAGGAGAGGATTTGTTGAAGAGTTTTTGAATTTGCAAAAGACAAATATTATTTTGGGAGGTTTTGTTAACCATTGTGTTTATTTACGAATGGAGTTTGTTCCTTCTAGGTGAGGACGAAATTTTTATACAAAAGGTGGAATTAAATTTGTTTTCTGAGTGTACAGGGTTTGGTATTTGGGCCTAAAGATGACATCATATGTGGGATTAGATGGATTTGAAATTAATTTGGTAGTACAGGGTTGATAAAATCCCATATCCTGACGTCACAGACTATTCATTTTCAAAGACAGACAAGTAAAATTTTCCAAGGCACTAGTCCTTGACAAGTGCTTTTTTCCTATTTTAAAACAAGTCTGGCAAGCACTAATTTTTATGCTTTAACTGCTTTATCTACCTTTATCTGGCCATTCATGATCTCCAGGAATTCTGGATGCTTGAATCTACCTCTTTCCATTTATTCATTCACATCTTGTAATATATCACACCTATCATAAGTTGTCATTGATAACTGTCACATGTGCACATGTTCTATTACTGTTTGACTGTATATTGGGCTCAGTGATCAAATTATGAGCCAACCAGAACACTTCAGACAAAACAAATATGGTGTGATTAATTAGCATTGTTTTAAACAACCTTGTTAAATTGGGTTAATCAACCCAGATACTTGCAAGCAGATTAACCTTTGATTTCAGTCCAATGAGTCATTGCAATTAAATTAATGAAAGGCACTTTACCAACATAAGTGTCCATATTTTTTATGAGCTGATTCAATGACAGTAAGGATTCTTTAATATTTTACATTGATTATACAGAGGATATTAAGCTATTAAGGAGCTGTCAGAGTTTACATGTAAATGATAAAATGTATGTTATGATCACTTTAAAAGTAGTCATCAAATGAGGTGATATTTACTATTTGGGTAAAAAGAGTTTACTAAGTTATTTTTGCAAAGAATGTAATAAGGAAGATTCAGAGAAGGAATATTAACGTGAAAGTGGAGGGATAAAACATAAGGCTGCCACTGAGTCTGAGGTAACTTTTTCTCCAATGAGACATAAGCCGGTCACTGTGGCAGCAAACAAATGTAAAATATGACACAACTAAAAGACAGAGGTATTTTCAGACACATTGGGTTGATAAATATCCGTGACTTGAATTTATTGACTCCAAAGGAAAGATATTTTGCACAGGTTGGAAATTCGGCCAGTGTATTTGTCAATGGAACTGACAAATTCAGGATCTAGTCAATAAAATATGTCAGTTTTGGACCTTGTCAGGCATCTGCAGCACAGTATATACATGACACCAGCCAGATTGTGCAGACGATCCCAGAAGTTAGAGTTTGTGACACTCCACTAAGAAAAACCATTTCACAACTAAATGAGAATAAAATGAATAAGAAAATTTAAAAAATGAGAGCTCATTTTAACACAGCCTTCACCCTAGCCCAATATGGAAAACCATTTTCCAGTATGGAAATACTTTGTGTGCTCCAGAAGAACAATGTTGAACTTGGTGCTGATTATTAGAACAGACTTGGGGCGAGAGACTTTGGTCTGTCAGTTGATCCAGTCTTGAGAGAAGAAGTTAAAGAAAGTCTGAATTTAAAGTAAATTCCTTTCCATTCATGTTGATGGAAGTACTGATGCTACCGTATTAGAGTAAGTAATCATTTAGATCAGATATATTGACAATGGAAAACTGAAAATATATGCCCTTTGAAGAAATAAATATGTTGTGCATTATTTAATTTATGTTTTCTATGGATTAAAGTGAATACATCATCAAATCTAGGTTAGCGATAGAAATTTTGGGACAAGTGAAAAGGCAGGCTGGACTAGTGAATTTTCTGAAACTACTTGTCCTCAACAGGTGGAGGAAAAAAAATGTTGATCAGCCCAGTAGTATACTGAAGAGCCAGTTTTGTTCGTCTGAGATAAAGTGATGGTTCATTTGCCTCAACAAAGAGGCTTTCTGAAGGGGAAGTTCTAAGTGCACCCAGACAAAGTCTAAGTCCCTGATTGTGCATCAAATCAAGCATCTGCAGGCAAGATTTTTAAGCTGGTCCATACACAATCAAGCCATAGTCAAGTTTAGTTCTTACTAGTGACCCATATAACCAGAGCTAGACCTTCTTGATCTGCTTCCCAGTCGGTCATTGCCATGACTCATATTAAATCCAGGGCTTTAAGATATTTGTCCCTGAGGTATCTAATATGTGGAAGAAAAGTTAGTGTACGGTTGAAACTAAGTCCTAAAAATGTGGTCTCCTCTACACCAAAATTAAAGCAACCATCAAGATTAAGCTCATGGTCATCATGAAGACAATGTAATTAGCAGAAGTACATACAAACAGTTTTAGATTTCAAAAATTTTCTTCTGCCTATTCCAGAACTCAATATAAGCTTGTCTGTAGTTGACATTCAGTAACATGCATTATTAATTACTGTCTGGTTCTGTCTATTTAATGTGTGTTAATAATTAATGTGAATTCACTATTTTTTTCATGAGATACCAATTTTTGGGGATTTCATGATTGGTACAAAATCACGAATTAAAAAACCATAAAAGAAGGTCCCTTCTGTTAATAGGATCCCTTCTCCACTCCACTAATTCAAGTATCGACAAAATTGTTGTTTTTCTCAAACCATAAAAATTGATACCCATGGAAATAAATGAATTCATGGTACCTTATATACTTGCTTATAATGTCGATTCCAACAGCAAACAACATAAACCATTATCTGCCATCACATAATGCGTCAGCAGAACAAGGTCTGTGTTGTTGTACTGATTACTCATAACAAACTGCACTGACCCTGATCTTGCCTGTCCATTATGCAATGGCAGATCGGGGTCTGTGCAGTTTGCAGTTGAACTCGACTTATAATCAAGTATATACGGTATGTGGAATTTGCTGTTTCAGATACCAGAATTGCACTTAATATGAATATTTTGAAATATAGGAAAATGAAGAACAATGTATGAAGAAATATTTGTCAAATAGATAAACTGTTTACAGCTTTCTTTCCGGGTCTTTATTATTGTCTGTGTTAAGCATTATGTATTCAGTAGGCTTTCCAAAATTAAAAAGAGCACATAAGCATTTAATTTGGAGATTGGATAGTGTAGTGATAACACATTTTGCACCTCTGTAACCCCAGGTTCAATGGTATGCCCAATTTCTGCATATGCAGTTTCTGTTTGAGGGCCATCTTTGTGCCAGAATCTGTGTCATTAGTATAAGCTGCCAGTACTTGTTGCAGTAGATTACATTTAAAGGCTAGAAGTCATTGTTCTTCCTTTATAGTTCACCTGTATGAAGTAGAGGAGAGTTATTATACTACTCATGGCATTAGCATTGGCGTCCACACATATAAAAGCATATACATAACGATCAGCTAAGCTGCGTCTGGAATGAGTTTTAAATATATTATTTGTACATTTTGATAAAGTTTGTGCATTTAGCTAAGGTTTATTGCACCCAATATATATATTGGTATACATGGAATCATAAAAATTGGTGACGGGATGCATCTTGATGAGTACTACACCCTCATCACAAAAGTAGGTCAATGTGACCTATATTTTATGCTTCATTTACTTCGCTTAAATTTTGTGTTTTAAGTTTATTTCTCAAGCTCTGTTCATGCTAGAATCGTAGAACTAGAAGATTTTATGTATCTCTATTAGTACCACACCCATGCAACAAAAGAAGGTCACAGTGACCTACATTTCATATTTTATTGGCTTATGTTAAGATTTTGAATTTAGCTCATAGTCACGTAGGTTTTTTGTATTTTGTATACATACTGTTATACCAAGAATCATTAAACTTGGTGAGGGGATTATTTTGATGAGTACTAAACCCTTATCCCAAAAGTAGGTCACTGTGACCCATATTTTGTGCTCACTGACTTTTAAAAAAATTGTGTTTGAACTGTTCATTCTAGAATAATTAAACTTGATGAATATGTACATCTGTGTTAGTACCACACCTCTATACAAAAAGTTCACAGTAACCTACATTCCATATTTTACTTTCTTAGGTTAGGATTTTGCATTTAGCTCATGACCACATAGTTTTTTTGCATGCTATGTACATACTTGAGGGATGCATCTTGATGAGCACTACTCCCTCACTGCAGAAGTAGGTCATTATGGCCCATGTTTTATGCTTCATTGACTTGAGTTAAATTTTGTATTTGATGTTCATTTCTCAGTCACTGTTCATGCCAGAATAATGATATTGGTGATAATATGCATCTCTTTTAGTACCCGACCCATACAACAAAAGAAGCTTATTATGACATATATTTCATCTTTTAATAGCTTTGGTTAAGGTTTTGCATTTAGCTCATGACCACATGAGTTTTTGGCATGCTGTATGCATAGAATTATGAATCTTGGTAACGGGATTCATCTTGATAAATTCTACACCCTTACTGCAAAAAGAGGTATATGGCCTATATTTCATGTTTCAGTGACTTTGTTGAAATGTTGTGTTTAAAGATCATTTATTGTTTAGTGTTTATGTTCCAATGATGAAACATGATAATTGGCTGAATCTCTTACTAACCAAAGGTCACTGTGACCTACATTTGATGCTTTATTAACATAGGTTATATATGTGTTTAGCTCATGACCACACAGATTTTTCCATGCAGTATTATAGCCCTTTAAGAACAGAACAGTTTTAAGTAGGAATAAATATGTTTATTCAACAGTAAACTTTCCATATTAATAATAGTCATTGTATACAGTGTATACTGTGGTTTCACTAATTTTCATGGGGTACCAATTTTCATGTATGTTGTTGTTGCCTAAACCAGAAATTAAAATACCCAATGAAAAATTAGCCACATGCAGTGCAGAAGCTCCCCATCCATTTTCTTATTGAAACATTCCTAGCAATAACAAAGCTATTTGATAAATCAATTTTTTTAATGTGATCTGGTAATAACATACACATAATAGCTTCTACATGTTTTTGTTTTATTTTAACCCATAAAAAAAACCTCAAAACAAGAATTATAAAGCATTTTATGTATGTATATGGTGTCTGGTAGCTGTAATTTCCACTCACTGCCTTAAATCGATATGTTACGAGATCAGTAAAGATAGAGAGAATGAGAAAAAGCATAAGGTATTCAAACACCAAGTATTACTGAAAAGAATTATATTGATACTAGTACATGTATATACAAATTAAATTTAATACTTATTCTAATCAATCCTTAATTAAAGTGAAACTGTTGTCAGAAAGTTTAAATGCTCCTGAAAGCAAGTCTCATTTTATGCATCCATGTTTAACCCAAATGACCAACAAAACTGTAAAATACTATTGCTTGAAGCACAACTAATAAAACACTTTGTATATGCACAAATTACAGTAGAGTTCTAAAGCTCACACTTCACTGATTTTCAGACTAAACCACTGAATCAGCAATACATCAATCAAGTCTCCTGGTACACTCAAATGTTTGTCAGGTAAATAATCCTGAAATTGTTGAAATAAACAAGTCCAGCATTCTCAAAGCCATGGATCATTAGGTCTGATCTTTCATATATTTTCATGCGAGATGCAGTTACCCATTCATGATGAATTGGCTTTATTGATGAGGTTTTAAGATCCACTTATACACACACTGATCTTCACCATTGACCTCTTTCTTTTCCTTGATGGTCAGCATGACCTGTTTCATATGTCGCTTGTGGAAGTGTGATGTCACATCTTCTTTGTAGTCTATATTCATTGTCAAGTCAAGTGGTTGAAGTTGGCCTGTACATGAGATAATCACAAACAGAGGAGTGAGTCCATTGTCTTTCAATTTAGTTAGTATCTTTGTACTTTGATGGTCTCTGAACACATCAAATATTGACACTGCTGGCTAATTGCATTGAGAAAGGGACAGCTTGTCACATATTTGGTTCACATGTGGAATGATGACATCCACATCGAGGGGAATCTAAGTAGAATTTTACCACTCTTATGCCACTGTGTTAAGGCCATGATCGTTAGAAAGTACTGATGGTGCAACTTTATGGACAGTTTTTTTGTTAGAGATAAAATACATGTGCTTTAATAACTGATTGGCTTAGTGTTGTTGGCTGCATTGGCTCCCTTTCATGTTGAACGAAAATGCATTGAAAGTGATTGATCTTGATAGGTGTTTGATTTGTGCTATACAGGTAATAGCATTATTTTAACCATTCAAGTGACTGCCATTTGTTGTCAGCATAGTTTTGTTCTTTTGTATTCTATATTTTAGGTATTTGTAGAGGTTAATCCATGAAAATAAATACCTACAAATATGCAAACTGTGGAAGACAAATCCACGGATTTATGTACCCATGAAAATGTCATTTTTATTTACAAACCACAAAAATCGAGACCCACAGAAATAAATTAACCACAGTATTATGATAGGGTACCTCAACAGGTTAAATGTGTATTACACGTGTTTATGAGGAATTAGATGAGTGGACTGCATGCATTTAATGCGAGGCCTCAGCTATAGTGGGTAATCAAGGTAAGTACTGATGCATGAACGATGTATCTAATAGTGATTATACTGGCTGTCACTCAAAGGTTACTCAAAACTTGTGACTTTCATGCAGTACAATCTGGCTTCTGTGGGATGGACAATGACAACAGCTTCTGGAGCTGATTTTTTTAGAAAACCCTTTTTTATTTAAAAAAATAGAACATTAATCTCAGGTTTATATCAACTCATTATAGTACCCCTACTTTGATACCAAAATAAGAATGTTCTTTTTTATGTTTTAGATCTTTTATGCCCTATCACAGGGGCCAACATTTCATTGTCAAGATCACTTTAGTCTTAATTTATTTTTTGTATGACAATTAATGTTTACAGTGGCTACTGGAAACTACTAAAAGCCTCATAGATGTGAGTGATGTAATTGTTGATTATACTGTTCTTTTAAACAGGATAGCCAAAGATGAACGGTTCCAGAAACTGCCATGTCTTCACAAGGGAACTTATGCAGATGACTGCATTGTTGAGAGAGTAAAACAGGTACAGTATTTTTCCTGTGATAAGCCTAATCTCAGGCATGGGCTTATCATGGGATAAATACAGTATATATTGATTTTCTCTTTTTAGCTCACCTGTAAGGCCAAGAGAAATTATGGTATGGCCCTGTATCTCTCTCATGTGTCATCTGTCCATCAACAATTGCTTATTACCACTCTGGAGTCCATATTTCTGATCCAGTTTCAATCAGACTTAAAATAAGGATTTATATCATCAAAATCTTGCATGAGCTCAGCAATGAGCGAGATCCATGCATATTAATGAGGTGATCTTGCATCTGATTGGCTAACCTTGTTACCACTCTTCAGTTTTGGTTCTTTTTTTGTGTTCATTTCTGCATTCAAACATGAATCTTTGGCCTTGACATCCTTGCAGTATGGTTCGGCAACAGATGCTTCGATTGTCGCTTAATTTCGGTTTGCAATCAACACTCATCAATGACTGATTTCTCCATCATTTTCAAACATGATTATGATTGTGCTTATAACATCAAGATCTTGGATGAGTTTGATAATGAGTGAGATCCAGCATGTTAAGAGGTAATCTTGCATCTCATTGGAAGAGCTTATTACCACTAGGATGACAGATTTCTGATCAGATTTTGATCAAATTTGCAATATATGCTTGTATCATCAAGCTCTATCATGAGTTTTATAATGGAAACCACACTACTAATGAGGTGATCTTGCATCTGATTGGCTGAGCTTGTTACCAATCTGGAGACTGTATTTCTGATCTAATTGTGATCAAACTTGAAATATATGCTTATATCATCAAGATCTAGGATGATTTTGATAATGAGTAAGACTCATGAATATTTTAATGAGGTGATTTTGCATATATTTGGCTGAGCTATCAACAATCTGGAAGCCATAGTTCTAATCCTGTTTTGATCAAATTTGGGATATATGCTTATATTGTCAAGACATTAGACAGTGAGCAGAATTCACACTTATTAATGAGCTGATCTTGCATCTGATTGTCTGAGCTTGTTACCAATTTTTAAACCATATTTTTGATCTGATTTTAATCAGACTTCAAATATAGGTTTATATGATCAAGATAATGTGGGGGGTGTACACATATTAATAGGTAATCTTTCATGCAATTTGCTAGGGATGTTACCACTCTAGAGACTGTATACATATCTGATTTTAATCAGACTTGGTCAATAGACTGATATTGTCAAGGTGTTTGATGATTTTTAATACGAGCAAGACCTATTCATATTTATGAGGAGATCATGCGTCTGACACATATTTTTTACCACTCTAGAGACTGTATTTTTGATAGGCCTATTTCATCAGGATCATACTTGAGTATGACTGTGAGTTAAATTGATGCATATTAATGATGTGAACCTGCATCTGAATGGTTGAGCTTGTCGGCAATCTAGCAGCTGTATTTCTGATCCGATTTTGATCAAACTTGCTCAATAATCGTATATTATCAAGATGTTGGATGAGTGATTATGAGCAAGATCTGTATCTATGAGGTAATTTTGTATCTGATTGGCTGAGATTAGCACATAATAATGAGATACCATGCATCTAATTGACTGAGTTTGTTACCTCTCTAGATATAGAGACTATTTCTAATCCAATTTCTATAAAACATGGTAAATTGGTTTATATCATTAAGATCTTGGATGATTATGAGCAAGGAACTGTGCATATTAATAATGCCTTTATCTTTAGAATTTTCTTTTATCAGGATATAGTAAAATAGGTCAAATCAACATGCTGTAAAGTTTGGGAGAAACTTGACTTAGAATGTGTTTTTGCAATACTACATCAGCCTGGTTAGTGGCATGGTCAACTGTTAAGTTATGTAACCATGTGAGCAGTATCAGACCCACATGAGCCTCTTGTTTTATGTCCCAATTGCTTGCAACAGGAGCATATTGATTTGATTTTGTCTGTCCACCCATATATATATCCATACATCTGTAAACTCATACCAAGATCATTAGCACAAAATTGTACAAAAACTACTCATTGTTGACAAATGACATTTTGTACACATATTTGTATGAATATGTAGATGACCTGACAAGATTTTCATGCAATCTTTCCTTTCCCCTTTTTTTAAAATAATTTCTGCACTTTTTTACCATAATTAACCTAAATAACCAGGCCTTCCAATTTTTGGGATACCTTATTTTCTAAATTTGTAATAATTTAAAATAGTACCCAAAATTTCCAGACACTAAGCGAGTTCTTTACAGTGAGTCGAAAAATAAAAAATTCAAGTTGGAACATAAACTAAGTAATGTTGTAGTAAAAACCTGGTGATCAAGTAGTCAATCAACTGGTTATGAAACTGCTTTGATTACCCTGATTATCACATGGATTAACCGAAGGTGTTGTCAATAGGCAGCAATGAAACAGCTGACATGCTCCACAACTCATGATCAAGCAGTTCCCTAAACAAAGCAAGCTATGAGCTTGTGAAAGGTAATGATAAAGGAAAAACAACCTTTCATCTTGAGACAGTTGGCAGAATTAATTTATCAAATAAATGGTCATCAACATTACATCAAGCCAACATGTTATTGCAGGTTTCTTTATATTTACTGCTGGAGAGCATACAAAGATAGACACAGCAGTCATGCACATCAATTTTTATTATCACCAAAGTGGATTAACTTGTGTGATATAAAGCATTTAAATATGTATGCAGGTTATTATCTTTGTTTTCCCTATTCCAGTAAGCTAAACTGGAGTCACATTTATTGGTGATAAATAAGTGGTCAACATTGCCAACACATGAGATTCACAAGTTCTTATAGTCTGTTTTTTTCAACGGCATATTTCCCCTTGATAACCTCATTTTGGATGTTGTTGGCTTGGTCTTCATACTTATAATCGGATTACAAATGATATTCTGCAGATAAATTCCTGAACCAGTCTAAGTGATTTGTCACAATTACATATTTAGGACAAATGTGGATTATCTTTCAGATTTTGAGAGGTAAGATAATATGAATAGATGTATATTATTTCGGTGATACAATCTGTTGTCAAAGGCATTTTTTACATTATGAAACAATATTGATGATAGAACTAGGTCACACTCATGGGCAAGTTTTTAGTGAAACCTATCACCAATGGCAGTACATGTACACAATGAACAGAATGTCAGAGTTTTACAACAAAAAAGAAAACTAAACATCAGAAATGCAGCTAGAATTCTTTATTGGTAAAAGAATACTGAAATATCATCATGCCAGTATTCTTTATTGACAAGCAATGATATTATGCAACTTAGTTTGCCTACCAAGACCACTTCTGATCAGCATCAATACATAATCTTGACAATAAAGATGTTAATTTTCCTCACAAAATAATTGTGAAAATTAATAATTTTCATTAGTACATGAATTATCCAAACAGAATTTGGTTGGCTTGTTTATATGCATATGTAGATGTCCTGATTGGTTGGCTTGTTTGTATGCCTATATAAATGTCCTGATTAGATTTACATGCCACTCAAGGGATTTTTTCCATTTTTTAAAAATAAATTCTTTAACTTTTTGGAGTTTTTTGCTGTAGTGGGGGCATATGTGTTTTACAGAAACATATGTGGTCTTTCTTGTCAGTGAAAACAAGTGATACTACAGCATAGGGCTGGCAAGATTAATCATATAATCAGTTAATTGATCAATGTATATTGTTTAATATGATTATCATACAAAAGTTAGGTAATCGATTTTTAAAGAGGACATTTTACCATCATGAAAATTACTCTTTTACATTGAATTTAGAACTGTAATTTGTATAATCTCAGCCGTGGGACTTTCATATTACAAAATTAACTGATATAACTCTGTTTTCTGTCGACCAGTGAGAGCGTTGGATTTTACTCCGTTCTTATTTTTAAATAATACAGCATGCAAATGAAACATCATTGTAAGAACTTTTGTGGAAAAATATTATGATTCTATCTAGTCAGTTTTCCAGCTCATTTGGTGTCATGTAAAAAGATCATGTAGAGAAATGTATGGAGTGGTGCACTGTACTTGCCCACCAACATAATTACTTTCACACTCCTTGAAGTTCATTTTCCTGTACTTGCCAAAATCTTTTTAAATAAATTGATATAATGAAACCTATACTGATTTTGGGACTGATTAGCCAGCCCTACTGAGGCATCACATTTTATGTCTGACCACGAATGTTGTAGAAACATATAGTTTAACTCTTGGCTCTCTGTACATACATCTGGTTGATTCTTGTCTGTCTGTATATACATCTGGTTGATTCTTGTCTGTCTGTACATACATCTGGTTGATTCTTGCCTGTCTGTACATACATCTGGTTGATTCTTGCCTGTCTGTACATACATCTGATTGATTCGTGTCTGTCTGTACATACCGTATTTTGGTGTGTATAACGCGCACCGATGTATAACGCGCACCCCGATTTTCGACCCAAAATGAGTGGAAAAAACGTAGTTCTGCCATATAACGCGCATGTGATATAATACATTTTAAAATCGTGACTACCGGTATTTCGCTCCGTTTTCATAATGCAACAACAGTTGGCCATTTTCGATAGTGAATGAAGAAGTGGCCATATTGAAATTGTATCTTTCCGATTTTATGGTTGGCCCATAAAAGAGCCCTTTAAAGGTTCGTCTAGTTGATGGAGTTCAATCTATTGCATCAAATCCCTCAAATTCCTCTTCGTCGTCATCACTCTCAAAAAGTCGCTGTATGTCCACGTCTGTCATTATTCCTGGTGTTGCTGCATAATAGCTTTCATCTTTGTCTTCGTTCTCGCTCTCTGAGTGGTCTTCACGCTTAGCATTGTCCTCCCACAAGATGTCATCCTCTGTGCCATACATTTTATTTGAGATGCAGCACTTTTTGAAGGCATGGATGATGATGCATGGCAAGTCGTGCCGTCGTAAAAATGCATAGGCCCAGATCACAGACCCCTTGTAGTCGTCTATTTTCTTCTGTTTTGCAATCAGTATTGCCTGAAAGCGAATCTCTGTCGCGGATACTGAGATTCCCTGTCTTCTTCTATCCATGACACATTCAAGGACTCCACTCTCTACGGCCGGATACTTCACACTTGTCCCTCTGTATGCCTGTTTTGTTCTCGGTATTTTCTTCAGTCTTTCTTTCATTCTTCTCTACTCCCTAACAGAAGACTCTCCTACATTAAACTCCATCCCAGCAGCTCTGTTACCATGTGTTTCCGCATAGGCAATGATGGTTAGCTTGTCTTTCGCATTGTACGAATTTCTTATATGACCCATGTTGATACTTTGACTATATTCGTTCAGATTCAAGATCGAACACAATATGCCATGTGAAAGTTTAGGTCCGGTATTTATAATTATTTGGATTATCATTACACCTCTAAAATATATCTCCATATCCAAGCTAGAAATTATGTTGACAATGCATTGTACTTATGTTTGGCCCATCAAAGCTTTAGCCGACGCTGATTACCTTTGAAAACACCAAGCTGAGTCGATTAAACACTGCTCACTGTATTGTAACAAAGAAGTACCGTATCAAATACTGTTGTTTAAAATGAGAAATAAAACAAAGAAACAAGTTTATTTTCTGAAGAAAAGTAAATACATTGCAAATTTACTTAGACAAAGCAACGTGACTATGTTTAGCACATCAAAGCTTTAGTGGTGCCGATTACCTTGAAAAGACCACACTGAGTCAATGAAGCACTGATCACCATTAAAAACACCATGCTGAATCAATTAATTATTGCTCACCGAGACAAAGCATTGTAACTATATTGAGCGCATCAAAGCTTACCTGGCGCCGATTACCGTGAAAAGGCCACACTGAGTCAATGAAGCATTGATCACTGTATAGTCGCAAAGATATCCCAAATACTATGATTTAAGATTAGAAATAAAACTAATAAACAAGTTTATTTTCCAAAGGAAAAATAAAATGTTTTCTTTCTTCATACATTAACGCTGTATCAGTGTTACTGTAACAGGCTAACCGTAGTCACGAAAAAAAATGAGAACATTAACACTGCTTGAATTCTAAATATTATATTTCAATTCAAACACGAATAAATGAAGACAAAATTAATTAGATCCACAGTTATCGAATATTGAACATTTACAGGTACGGTAATCATATATTTGTTCCGCTGATAACCTTGAAAAGACCACACTTAGTCGATGAAACATTGATCACTCTATAGTCAGAAATAAATACAAAATACTATCATTTAAGATGAGAAATAAAAACTAAGAACCAAGTTTATTTTCCGAAGAAAAAAATATTTTCCGACTTCATACATTAATTGATTATTTTGTTCCACAATGTGTCAGTGTTACCGTAAGAAAGAAACCGTAGTTGCAAAAAAATGTCCCCTAAAGGTGCCTCTAATGAGAACATTAACACTGCTTGAATTCTACACATATTATATTTCAATTCAACCAAGAATAAATGAAGAAAAAATGTATTAGATCAACAGTTATGGAATACTGAACATTTACGGAACAAGTACGGTAATCCTCACAGTGGTATTTGTTCCGCTCCAATGCGGCACTTTGCACAGCTTTTGAACAAGTTGCCAGTCGTTATGTACATGTATTTCTGGTCGAGCCACAGAACAAAACGCTACACAGTGATGTGAAATGAAACCAGTTTATTAACATAAGCAATCAAAGAACAAGACTATTTGTAAGCATTATTTATTTCTTTAATACGGCTAGTACCGGTAAACAATTTAGTTACAATGCAATGTACAACGGATTTAATATTTCACAAGGAGTGAATGTGACACATGTAGGCGGCTATAGTGCCTTCATACTCTCATCAGATCGACCTGGAAAAAAACTTTTTTTTATAGTTCTTGTATAAAACGCGCACCCCCGACTTAAGATAAGAAAATTAGGTGAAAAAAGTGCGCGTTATACACACCAAAATACGGTACATCTGGTTGATTCTTGCCTGTCTGTACATACATCTGGTTGATTCTTCCCTGTCTGTACATACATCTGGTTGATTCTTGTCTGTCTGCACATACATCTGGTTGATTCTTGCACTTAGATCAGTTCTTCTTCATGATCGCTAACACATTTCTAGTATACCGTATATACTTGCTTACAAATCAAGTCCAACTGAAAATTGCACAGACACAGATCTGCTGTCAGATAATGCACTGGCAGATCTGGGCCTATACAGTTTCTCAGGAGTAATCAGTAGAACAAACAGCATAGACTCTGATCTTCCAGCATAGTATGTCATGGCAGATCATGGTCTGTGTTGTATGCAGTTTGACTCAACTTGTATGCGAGTATAGATGGTAATGAGCATTAGCGTCTGCTTCGGTGCCATACCATGATTAGTAGTGGGGTTCTATACCTGCTCAGGTCAGCTGCCTCATTGTGTCCTTAGGAAAGGCATTTAGCTACCATTTCCTCAGCATGATGTAGCCAATAATGTGTTAAAAGTGCTGTTAAAACCAAACAAAAAAAAAAATGGCAGTGGGTAAACCATTTTTGGGGGGACAGAGTTTTCTTCATGATGCTTTTAAGCTTTGTTTATGTAGGTGAGATGTTTTGAAGATTATGTGCCTCAATATAGGCACACTTGTAAAGATTGGTTCTCATTGTTGAATGGTTCCATGGACATTAAGGAGAAAAGGCATTTATTCATTCCAGTGTAATAAATATTAACCAGAACATGCACCATTTACCAGTATTTTAACATTTTTAGTATTGTACCTGTGTAATTATGTTGCAATAAATATATTGTATGTAAGTTTTCAAATACAATTGGATGATCTCTGCATCCCAAGTTTCGTAATATTTTATATGACATATTTTACCCTGCTTATCTTGACCACAAAGAATATTGAGAAAGGTGATACATGTGGGTCACAATGTCCAGCTGTCAAATTGTCCAGCAGCAGCTTTAGGTTAATGACATGTTTGTATTAGCAAGGGTATTATCATTGGAGGTCAAAGGTCATGGTCTTTTCATCATTTTTTTTTAAAATTTGAAATGGCTGTCTCTTTAATTTTTAAATTTACATCAGTAAGATATTGCCAAAACTATAGGAACATCTGTTGCATGAAAACAATTAATACAGATTTTTACCATGTTATTTTAATGTCTTATAATTGTATTGTTTCATTTTCTTACCTGTATAGCATAAGTGTTATATTGTGGCTACATGCGATAAAGATCTCAGACGAAGGATACGAAAAATTCCAGGTGTGCCAATAATGTACCTGTCACAGCACAAGTAAGTCTAGAAGTCTTGTTCCTGTATTCGGTACATTTTTATAGCTCAAAACTTAAGCTCAAGACTCCAAAAATGTGGCCTCATATTCTCAAAACTTAAGAAACTCAAGTTCAGGCTCAAAGTTCCTAAACTTTGACAGTCTATAATGTTAATTAGAATAATGTTAGAATCATATAACTTTAAGATTTGTATAAAGTTTTTTGTCCCTCTGTTAGACTGCCAAGTTTGGATGACATAGATACACCCTAATTATTGTATCTGATTTTTGAATATAAAAGCCTGAGCTTGAGTTGCTGTCTAAATAAATTTTGAGAATATGGGGCCTGATAGAATACTTGATCAATAAAATTAGGCAGTCTAAGTTAGGAACTCTAGAAAATTCTGAAAGTACGATTATTCTCACACAATTCTATTTAAAGTCACAGACTGTTAGAGTTATGGGTCTTGGAACTGAGTTTCATGCTCAAGAAAACAGGGCCTGTTATTATATTGCATGGATCCTCTTAGTCATTTATCTGAAACAGATGTATCTTAATATGTAGAGGATCTTAAATGAGAGCTCATTTCAAATGAAATTGATGAAACAAGTTGAATAATAATTATCTTTTGGGAGCTTTTGGAAACCTAAAATTTAAATTATTTAACAAGGTTAATAAGTTTCATTTTGAATGAGAACAAAAAGATACTGTTAATCACATCGTGAAATTATTTTTTTTAATAATGCTACAAATTGGACTAATTAGGTGTCTGTTAAGTACATTTGGATGCCTTGAACATTAATCCACTGCATCATTTGACATCATGATATCATTGTTACATCTTTACTTGATAATTTTCACAAGTGACGTGTGAAAAATTGGAAGGAAATTACATGCAGATGGAAAGTCAAATTTCGAAGCTTTAATCAATGCACCTCTACAGAACCAGAACATACTGTATATACTCGTGTATAAACTGGGTCCAAATGCAAACAACATAGACCCTGATCTGCCGTCGCATAATGCGCCGGCAGATCAGGGTCTATGTTGTTTGTTCTACTGATTAGTCCTTACAAACTGCATAGACCCAGATCTGCCGGCACATTATGTGACAGCAGATCTGGGTCTATGCAGTTGGCATCGGCTCATATGCGAGTATATACGGTATATGTTGGGACTTCATAAATTAATTTTTAAAGTAATTTTTTGTGCACTGTAAGTTCTGGGACAGATCGTTTTTTAGAGTCATAAGTTTTGGGACACCTTTTTAATCATAATATTGATGCTTAGCTGATCAAAAAACACACTCAAACTTACATTTTATTTAAAAAAATAAAATAAAAACTGCTCTCTGTGTTGTTTGTTTACACTTTTCTTCCTAACTGCAAACTTTTGAAGAACAAAATTTGATACATCTATGGGCAATATTGGAGACTAGATGTTTGCTACTACATACAAAATATGTGCAAGTCCGAACAACCCGTACTTGTATTATATTTTGTTTTCCTGTATAAACACTGTTTGATGCAATAACAGTTTTGATTTGATTTATATTTGCCTTTTTCATAAGCCAGATTTAATTCCCAGGTAATATTTCCTACGTTAACTTCTAGCGAAAATCCCTTAGCTTTTAAAGGCAGCCTCACTTTGTTTTTCCAACCCTTTGATCGAGCCGTGAAGTTGATACTTATTCAGTGCCAAGTAGAGTCCTATATTCAGCTGACAGTGTTTATTTTAACTTCCTGTGACAATGCCACACAATTAACACTTGTTCAGTTGCAGCAAATCCTTTAATACATTTCACTGAATGTATGCTTAAAGTGTCACTTACAGAACCCCAACTGTTCCACTGTTTCAATTTATATTCGAAATTCCTGTGAATACTGCTAAAAAGAAACCAAAGCCAGCTTCCCTAGGTTGGCCTACTTTGTATATAAAATAATCTGCAGACTTAATAGAATCTAAAGTCGACTTCCAGGGTCAGCTTGCTTTTTAATAAAATAAACATTGTATTTGACATCCTACCGGTAAGTTGAAACAATGAGTATATCGCTTGCTTCGCGCTGTGTTTATTCACCACCTGGGCTTCTGTTGTTTGCCATCTGTAATCATAATTGATACAAACATGCACTGATGTCTGCAGGGTAAATATTATACACAGTATTAATTGTCTTTAAGAATATACTTTTTGTATCCCATGCTAGTGAAAATATTGTCATTTGCCCTCACAGTCAATGTACATTCTGATAATGATATTTATTTGCAAAATATTGTTATGTTTATAACCTCGATATAATACATTCTTAGTTAATTTGCGCTATACAGCGTGTCATGCATGAATTGCTGGTGCCTTAAAGCAATCGGTTTTATTTCTCTGTCACTCTCTCTTTTTCTGTTGTTTGTAATTTTGTTGGATCTAATTTTCAGTTTGATAATATATTCAAACCTCTGAGGACATCCAAACACGATTTGTTTATCTATATTCATGTCAATAAACAATGTGTCAATGTTGTTACCAGACATAAGTGATACACACTACTGGTACACTACATTACAGAACCATGTGGAGTTTCGATAGCGGATATGTTTGTGTCTTTTATACATAAATCGCTTATGAAGTACAAAAGAGAGGAATAAATAAGAACAGTACAAGTTTTGTTTCTTTCAGTTTATTATCAAATAAACATTTAATTTACCTACCTTATTGTAACATGAAGTGCTTGGGGCTGGGGGGGGGGGTGCAAATTTAACACAATTTGTTTCGGTTGTTAAGTTTTGGGACATACGATCTAGTTGAAAAAAAAGTTTAACCATAAGCTATGAGACAGGAAAAAAAATCATTTATTTTATCTTGTCCCAAGATATACGGTAAATATGGTCATTGAAATTGCAGGAAAAAAATATTGCAGTTTCTTCCAATAGCTCATGTTCAAAAGTTTCTTTTTTGTTAGTTACAGATAGTCAGATCATTTTTTCTGTATTTCAGATACTCCATAGAAAGAATGCCAGATGCTTTTGGAGCTCCGAGCACTTGATTTATCTTACTATTTGGCAACTTGAAAACTTATGCCAATACAACATTTTTCACAGACTCAGAGGACCACTTGTTTGCAGTCTTTATACTGTTAAACATGCAAGATTTGTACACCAGACTTGGAATGCCAACAACATAATAATCTGTAGTAAAACATATTGTTCAACACTCTGCCAATCCTTATGTGGAAATGAACACCTTGATATGCTCTCTACCCGAGAATACATCATTGATATTTTGAAAACTTGAACACTTGAAAACAGAATTTCTGTTTTTCTTAATTGATTTTTAACAAAGAAATAAAAGTTGAAAAATTGCCAAGGTTTTAGTCAATAAATAGCATGTAATACTTGCTACAGGTCGCAAGGATTGCAGCCTAGGATCACACAAAGGCAACATTTTGCCATTGTCGATGTACTGGGCTGTTCTGATCTTTTTCAGTAAAAGATGGTGCACACTAACCTTTGCATGTCGTTCTTTTTCTCACTTTTTTCTATCTTTAACACTTTAACAAATAGTCGTGGATTCATTTTTAATTTTCCTACAGATTTTTAGGATTCAAATCAACAAATACATCCATGTATGATACAATATATGTACTATTTTAAGAAGAATTGTATGACCCAGGGTGGTAGTATAAAGAAGTGTGACCTATTGATTTTGAGAAATATGGCTGCATGCATGCATACAGACCATACATGTAATTCTGCCAGCAGTAGGACAAAAATACCATTTTAAAGGATGTCTACTCCACATACCATTTTGTAGTTGAAATCTACCACTTTTGAAAATTAAAAGATTATTTTTAATGCAGCAAAAACGGTATCTTTACGCATTTTATCCACACATTACGGAAACCAGCCAGAACCAGTCTTCTGGGGACCGGAACTGTTCCACCATTGCAATGAACAGTGCAATGATGCATGGCTGAGTAACTGGATGAATTGTTAAACAACAGCTAACATGTGAACACAACAAGCTGTTAATTGATTACCTTATTGTTGTAATTTGAATAGTTTAAGACCAAATATGGGATGTTTTTTGAGGTGTTATGCTTAATAAAGGAATCAAAGCTGGACCATGATGGCTTTTGAGTCTTTGATTAATCATTCACCAACCTTTGGCGGAGGTGAGATGAAAAGGAGAGACCAACCCAAAAAACAATTTTGGCAGAAACACTTGAGTAAGTATTTTTTATTTTATTTTAAGAGGAATATTTAAGGGCAGCTCTTATATTTTTTTTTTTCAATTCGTGTCAAAATGCAGAAACATGCACCTTCTCCCAATGCTAAAAAACCACCAGCTAAGAAATATTACAAGAAGTTCAGCAATGCTTGGATATCTGAGTTTAAATGTGTTCAGACGAGTGGCAAAGGTCCTGTGTTTGCATTGTGTGTTTCATGTAAAGTGTATTCTAAGATCCTAGTATATGGTGGAAGAAATGATGTCACCAGGCATATGCAGACACCATCACATAAGAGCATTGATTCTTCTGTAACAAACACACCCACTTGAAGGCCTTATTTGAGACTGGATCAAAAGTGGATAAAGTGGCACTTGCAGAGACTTTGTTTGCAAATTTTGTGGTAGAGTACAATTTACCATTTCTCATAGCAGATCATTCTACTAAACTGGGTAAAGTTATATTTCCATACTTTGAGATTGCACAGGTATTTTCATGCCAACCTACAAAGACAACAAATATTGTCACTCAGGCCCTAGCCCCACCCCCACCATGCACCCCCCGTGACAGAAAAGTTGAAAATATATTTAGGAGTCAGAAGTTCAGTGTCATGATTGATAAATCAAATGATTAAGTGGATGATAAGATGTTCTAGTCTGTGTGTATGATCAAACAGTTCAACGTATTTCAACCAGATTCCTTGGTATTCCAACATGCAACATAGGCACAAGTGAAATGATCTTCAGATCCCAGAACCAGATTTTTATGTAATCTTCTTAAATTTTAATTTTATTTGTAAATTTAAAGAAAATAATTTAATATGTCCTAGCCATTTAGATTTTATACAGATGAATTATTATTTCAGAAGCATTAGTTCAGTATAAAAAATATAAATAATTATTTTGTAAATTTATATTATTTTTAATATTTCACAAAATTTGTCAACTTATTGAAGGAAATTACTTGAATGCAAAACATGGAGAAGAAAAAAAAAATATGTTTTTTAGGAATATATGGTGCACTATGAGAGTGTGACAAATTAGAGTCATTAATATTTGATTTTCAGAGACAGAAACAGCCCCAGGGCAAACTGTACTGGGTTTTCCAGTGACAGTTGCAGTGTGATGATTGGGAACCACAACAGTGTTCTCTCCAGAGTCAAGAGTGTCAACCTAAAGTGTTTGATGTTGGTTGTGTGTGCCACTTAGCAAACATCTGTGCACAGAAAGGCATAAAGATGCTAACCCTTCCAGTTGAAGTGTTCTCTCACTATTACTGCAAAGTATGCAGCAGTGAAAAGAATTTTAATATTTTTAAAAAAATTAGTTGTCATTTAAGATCAGGCTTTTGTAACTTGTGTATTGGTAATCATTTCAACTTGTATTATAAATATTATAAACTAAAAATTAAAAAAAAAACATAATTTAAGTTGGATATGCTAAGCATTTGACATTCATAGAGCTGTTTTCTCTTAACTTCATATGTAATACATATCTAACCAATTAAACTTATTCCTTTTCATTTCATTATCTGTATCTTCCAACTCAAAATGGAAAGAAGAGTTGAAAGAGTTTCGGCAGTTTACTGATGTAGAACCAATGAAACTTCTTAAAGACTACAGTACCAGATGGCTGTCACTGGAAAGGTGTGTTAAACATATGCTGTAACAGTGGCCAGTCTTAAAAAGTTAATTTGAAAGCCATCCAGAATGTGAAAAGCCTGGTTGAGATCAGAAGTGCTGTAAAAATCGAATCAGCGAAGAGATGTGGTTGTACCTCACCTTTCTAGAATTCATCCTGCCTATCTTGAAAGACTTGAACACCATGTTTGAGGTAAAAGAAAAACAACAACACAAAATAGACTGTTCTTAATAAGACCCTCATTAACATTCATGTATTATGAAAACGAGGCTATGCTAGGCAGTTTGACAAACAAACCATAAAACAACACACAACATCATTCACTACAATGTAATTAAAATCAGAATGTCAAGGTACAACCACTCACACTAACATGAAAAAGAGAGAACAAAGAAAGAATGTACCTAATGCTAAGTAGCTTACATAATACCTTCTAAAACCAATTTACATCATATATTCAACTAATTTTTATGCTTATTTGTCATCCTACTCAAATCATGTATAATATATGTTCTTGTATGTGAATGCACTGTATGTGCAGTAACTATTCATGACCCTGGTATTGTTTATCTTCCGTTAATCTTTAACTGCATGTTTCTTAGATTTTCCTACAAGTTCATACAGATGAACATGTGCTAAATATGTTACCTTTAGTAAATGGGACATAACGTCGACGAGGACGATTATTATTATTATTATTATTATTATTATTAATATTATTGTCATGTAACCTGGTAAGGTATTAAAACCAACATCAATAAACACCCATTACAGAAGGGTACATGCTGATCAATATTAAATCACAGACATTAATTTTTCACTTCTCATCGTAATCTTGGTAATCAAGATGCTGTTTACAAAGTGTGTGTGTGAATTATTCAATTTACCATGATAAGAATATAAACAACTTAGGGTCAGTATTAGAAAAGTAGTTTGGCAGTTCTTGGACTGATGTTTATTGTTACATAAAATCAAATGCAAATAAACTTTGATATTTACATTTTTTAAGGAAATGGCTGCTTAATCAACCAACGAAAATGTTGTTCCTTATCTTAATGAGCAGTCCCTGATCATGACATATAACAACAATCTATTGATTTTGTAGCTCCTTCTTCAAAGATGGAATATATTGGAAGCTTAAGTCTTTATGGATCCTAGCATTTCCATTACACAATGGAACACAACAATATTCATCACAGTTTTGGTCCTGGATGTGTTCAGCTGTAACCATCGATGATGTAATTGCTACTGCATGTGCCTAGCTTAGCCTGAGTATTGACGTAATGACCTGGGGTCATATAAATACATGAATAAATTCTAAGAAGGGTCTATAGCAATATTTATTTTGCATATCGGCAACAACAAACAATTTGAATGAAACCAATACATTCTTAATTTAAATATATTTATAAGCTGGTGAATCAGTGAATTGACATCTACATGCAGAGATGATCAGGCTACTAAGAAAGCTTCTAGGTAAGTTTTTTTCAACTAAAGTTATCACCAGTGAACCAAAATTTTACAACAGTGAATTTCAGACTCCTAGAAAACCAGCATGGTGACAGTATCCTTGCTGTTGGTTGGAGAGCGAGATATTTAGCAGTAATGAAGATCTAGCTCCAGAAATTACCATCCACTTCTTTAGGTAGGTATAATTCTATAAATAGAGGTTGGACTGAAGTCTTTGGGTAAAATACAAATTACTGCATGCAAGACACCAATCTTTTAATGATCATAACAGCAGTGCACATATGGTAATTATATTAAATAATATATTTTACTTTTTAAAAAATGTTCTTGAATTTCACCAGATATTATTTGGTTTTCAATTTCAGAAGTGTGAGAGAGTTCTACTGTCATGTGGTGGGGAGAATGATTGACAAGTTTCCATTCCATGAAGAAGATCTCTAATGAAAGGTATGTGTCTTTTGTAATTCATAAACTATATGATGTTTTCATGCACATAAATAAAGTTCAAATCCTTGATAAAATATATCAATTAAAAATATCTTAAAAGATGATTAGTTTTAAAGTGGAGATAAATTATTAATGAAAGCATACATACATCATGTATTTTTCATTGTTTATTTCAAGTCTAAATCTCTCTTTATTTTTTATTTTTTTCATTTACAGTGGTGAAACTTGCCAACAGATTTTGGTATCTGAGCCAAGAAGAGAAAGAAGCCCTTGAGGATGAGGCTCAGGAAGTCATCTGAAGTCCAACTCAATAACTTCCTCCTCAGGGTGAACTTAGCTTGGAGGAGTATTGGAGAGCAGTCAGCAACCATAAAACCCTAATCACAGGAAAACTGAAGTTTTAACTTCTTTGCAGGCTGAATGTAGTTGTTTTGTCATTGCTACATTCCAATGCTGATACAGCGAGGACATTCTCTATTCTTCTCAAAATCCAAAGTGATTCAAGGGGAAATCTGGACCAGAAAACTATTGACAGGCTGTTAAGTCTGAAACTTAAATATCATCAGCAGTCACCAGGCAGTTAATTTGTGAAGGAAACTAAAAAATGCTTGTGAATTTTATAAAAACTGTTTGCAGTGAACTATGAGATATAAAACTCTTCCTTTTTCATTTAATTGACAATACACTGACTCATATTAATTAATTATTATTGTAACATTTTCTGTCAGAATCTGATTCATGTTTAGAACTTGCTGTTTTATTATAGTATGAAGAGAATACATATAATGGCCAAAAATGCACTTGTTTTCTTTTCAATCCCCTTAAAACATGTCAAATTTATATTGATAAACAAAATCTACTGGTTTAGAAACCAATCTACTGATTAAAATTTTGAAACCTACTGATCACATATATGTACAGACATACTGACCAACAGGCTATCACATACATACATACATACATACATACATACATACATACATTCAGAATTCAGCTGCAATCATTAACTTTGAAAGCCCTTCATATTAATATGTGTAGAATGACTGCAAGGTGCTAGTGTTTCAGTTTGTACAACTTTATTTGGATTTTTCTTTTAACATGATGGGTCTTTTATCAGCTTTGTACTAACAATGGTAAAATAGTTGTATTAATAGCACAGTACTATTACACTATGTTGTAGCTGCTGCTTTTGCAAATATTTGTTTTCTGGTTTAGTTTGACTTTTCTGCTGACAGCAGTCAGTTTGATGAGGTAGTTGCATTCTTCTAGTTTCTAGTGATACTTTTATGAGAAATAGGATCAGCAGCATGAACCCATATTGTATACCTTTGTAGTTTCCCCAACTAGAATCTTGTCAGGTTTGATGGGCTGAAGTTGCAGGGCTTTTGCTTGTGTCATTAGCTTCTCTGTCATTGTCATAAAGGTTTGCTCCACATTGGCTGCTGTCTTGGCACTAGTTTCCATGTAAGTGAGGCCATTCTGATCAGCAAAGGCCTGTGTAAAGAAAAGATGGACTAGCAAAGTTGGACAGATCTACATGAAAAATTGAACTTAACTGCAGTCACTGAAGCATGAAATATAAATGATGATGTGCACACCCAGCATAAGTTGCATACCATATATACTCGTGTATAAGCTGAGTCCAAATGTAAGCAACATAGACCCTGATATGCCGTCGCATAATGTGCCGGCAGATCAGGGTCTATGTTGTTTGTTCTACTAATTCGTCCTTACAAACTGCATAGACCCAAATCTGCCGGCGCATTATGCGACACCAGATCTGGGTCTATGCAGTTTGTAGTTGGTATCAGATTATATGCAAGTATATAACGTAACTCAGCAACTTAACCAAAATCACTAAGTTGGGAAGTATAGGTAACAGTTAATTACTTTTGATTTGATGGTGCTGTACTCGCCAAGAAGCATCCACACAATTCCCAAATAAATTAAAAACTTAAAGGTGTTGCAGACATAGGGATGGACAGATAAAGAAGGGTAGTACTATACACTCGGACCATGTTCGTGGTGGGGGATAAAATATCAAGTTGATCACTAACACAAACTGACAAGTTCTACCACTAAAACTAACTTATGCCATAAATTTATAAATACTAACCTTAGCTGTATTATAGTTCACCTTTCTCTTTCTGGTCAGATCAGACTTGTTGCCCACTATCATCCGAATAGATTTTTCATCCACGTATCTGTCCATAACCTGGATCCATGTCTTCAGATCCTCAAATGAAGTCTGGAAAATAATGGAGTACAATCTACAAACCGGAATAGGAACAATGTTGCTGTGTTTCTCAAATACAAAATATTACATATGTAGGACAAACTTTTTTTAAAAAATTTCTTCCAAGTTCACTGCACAAAGATGTTTGGAAAGTTTTAATTCATTGGGTTTTTATCAAGAATTGATAAGGGATGCATAATTGAAGTATGCGTATTATGTGTGTAGGTATGTATGCATGTAAGAATGTTCTTCAGTTGATGATAAAAAAGATGATTTCTCACTGGTGAAAGGACTGCCTTACTCCTTTAAAGTTTCAAAGGAATATATGCCTAAAAATGACAATACCTCTGTGAAAAATCATTTTAACTATACTTTTTCCCAAATTTGATCTAAGCATTCATCAGTTTAATCATGATTTTTGTATATGTTATCTACATTAGGTTGAAGAACATTAAGAGCAAAACCAATTATAAAGAATGTTTCTAGCTAGACAGAGTAGTAGCTTGAAAAATTAAACTGTGGAGCTTTTAGATGTATAGACGTATGAAATACTTTTTTAGTACATGCAATAGATGTCTGTAGTCAGTAACAGATAATTCAATTTTTTTTTTCTCTGTAAAATGTCACTGAAATGTAAACATAATTTGCTTTATCAAATAAAAAACTGCATTTGAACATCAGTGATAATATTCTTATATTCTTGCATTTATGACACTAATATCAGTGATAATATGCTTATATTCTTGCATTTATAACACTAATATCAGTGATAATATGCTTATATTCTTGCATTTATGACACTATTATCAGTGATAATATGCTTATATTCTTGCATTTATGACTCTAATATCAGTAATAATATGCTTATATTCTTGCATTTATAACACTAATATCAGTGATAATATGCTTATATTCTTGCATTTATAACACTAATATCAGTGATAATATGCTTTTATTCTTGCATTTATAACACTAATATCAGTGATAATATGCTTTTATTCTTGCATTTATAACACTAATATCAGTGATAATATGCTTATATTCTTGCATTTATAACACTAATATCAGTGATAATATGCTTTTATTCTTGCATTTATAACACTAATATCAGTGATAATATGCTTATATTCTTGCATTTATAACACTAATATCAGTGATAATATGCTTATATTCTTGCATTTATAACACTAATATCAGTGATAATATGCTTTTATTCTTGCTTTTATGACACTAATATCAGTGATAATATGCTTATATTCTTGCATTTATGACACTAATATCAGTGATAATATGCTTTTATTCTTGCATTTATAACACTAATATCAGTGATAATATGCTTATATTCTTGCATTTATAACACTAATATCAGTGATAATATGCTTATATTCTTGCATTTATAACACTAATATCAGTGATAATATGCTTATATTCTTGCATTTATGACACTAATATCAGTGATAATATGCTTATATTCTTGCATTTATAACACTAATATCAGTGATAATATGCTTATATTCTTGCATTTATGACACTAATATCAGTGATAATATGCTTATATTCTTGCATTTATAACACTAATATCAGTGATAATATGCTTATATTCTTGCATTTATGACTCTAATATCAGTAATAATATGCTTATATTCTTGCATTTATAACACTAATATCAGTGATAATATGCTTATATTCTTGCATTTATGACACTAATATCAGTGATTATATTCTTATATTCTTGCATTTATGACACTAATATCAGTGATAATATGCTTATATTCTTGCATTTATAACACTAATATCAGTGATAATATGCTTATATTCTTGCATTTATAACACTAATATCAGTGATAATATGCTTATATTCTTGCATTTATGACACTAATATCAGTGATAATATGCTTATATTCTTGCATTTATAACACTAATATCAGTGATAATATGCTTATATTCTTGCATTTATAACACTAATATCAGTGATAATATGCTTTTATTCTTGCTTTTATGACTCTAATATCAGTAATAATATGCTTATATTCTTGCATTTATAACACTAATATCAGTGATAATATGCTTTTATTCTTGCTTTTATGACACTAATATCAGTGATAATATGCTTATATTCTTGCATTTATAACACTAATATCAGTGATAATATGCTTTTATTCTTGCATTTATGACACTAATATCAGTGATAATATGCTTATATTCTTGCATTTATAACACTAATATCAGTAATAATATGCTTTTATTCTTGCATTTATGACACTAATATCAGTGATAATATGCTTATATTCTTGCATTTATAACACTAATATCAGTGATAATATGCTTTTATTCTTGCATTTATGACACTAATATCAGTGATAATATGCTTATATTCTTGCATTTATAACACTAATATCAGTAATAATAAGCTTTTATTCTTGCTTTTATGACACTAATATCAGTGATAATATGCTTATATTCTTGCATTTATGACTCTAATATCAGTAATAATATGCTTATATTCTTTCATTTATAACACTAATATCAGTGATAATATGCTTCATAGTTTTTTTTAGTTTGTGTATGTGTGTGTATATACATACCATATACGTGACATCATACACAAGGAAAATTCCGTTTGCATTTCTGTAGAACTGTGTCATGATTCCCTTAAAACTGTCCTGCCCACCTGTGTCCCACTGCAAAAATATATGAAAACCATGGCAACGATTCGAAAATTCTGATAATTTAGGTAACAACAACTGGCACATTTTTAGGTTACTATTTAATTCATAATTGAAGCTTTTTTCTTGGTTAACATCTTTCTTGAAAGAAACTTTTATTTGAAACAGTAAATACATCCAATCCTTGCATGCAAGGGTTTTCTTTTACTCTGATTTTTATGTTGGGAAGGAGCAGTTAGTATGTGATAACTGAACTTTTTTATTGTGGTGTGACAAGTTAGGAATGAAGAATAAAAAAAATAAAAAATAATTTAGGGTGTCAGCTATGATACATCATCCATATACATTGACAAATGAACCAATTGGAACACAACTTATAACGTGGTAGTTTCAATGCATGTCCATAAAAAGCTTACAAGTTTAAAACCACATTGTACATTTTGTGAAGAAGTAACATAAATGTATAGACAACAGCCGATTACTTCGTCCGTAATTTATTGTTAACATTAAAATGTTGAATTATAAATTATTTGATGACAAATTTGCGAAGGTACTTCCATGTGCCAGATGGTAAATATCACTTTTAAGTTGGGACTTTCAACCCCCACCCCCGAAATTTCCAAAGTGTACAAAATGAGTTTATTCTTTATTTGACTTTCAAAAAGAGCTGTAATCTCACTTTTTGACCTATGAAAACTGTGCAGATAAATAATATAAAGAAGATTTTGTCTTATCGACATTTAACTTTTGTGTTAAAAAACCAGCCTATTTTGGGACAAATACCCATTAAGATCGGCCTTGTCTTTTTCTGACCATATCATCGATATAATATATTGTACAATATTCATGTGTCCATTTGGAACATGAAAAACGCCAAAAAGGATTCATAGCCGAAAAAAATAATCCCTGTCTATGGCATAGTTTCTTTCTGTCCATCTTTCTATCAATCTATATCTACCATCCTTTCTTACTTTCAATTTCAAAATCATCATACCTTCTATTTCAAAACAAAGCAACTGAACCAAACCTAGACATATAAATACTGGCTTCTCGAAACTATTAATGAAAATTGGAGATAAGTTTCTGCATTATCAATTGTGCTTAAATTGTAAATAATTACTGATATTCAACATCACTGCTATTTTTCTCGATTGATCGATCAATCGATCGATTGACACAAATAGACGTACACGCGTCAGGTATGACACCGGTCGTTGTACGTTAAAATTCAAGATGATATACATGTATGTAGATATAGGGATATGTTGGCTACATATGGTCGACGAAGTGAGAATTCACTTACCATACACAATTTTATCGCTTTCCCCTCGAATTCAGTAGTTCGAATTTTCTGTAAAAAGTTAAAATTTAAAGAAAAAATTACCATTTTAGCGATATTATAATTGCTGATATATATGTAAAGTAAATATATGATCGAAGAATTGGCGCAATGGCGGCGCAAGGGTTCGAGTCGTCCGGGGGCAATGTTCTTTAGTGGCGCCCCTATTTTGCCACAGAAAACATTTTTATGTCAGTTGCCAACCTCCATCCTACTCCCCCTTCCCCATATAAACCTCCCTTACAGCTATAAAAAAAGCTCCTTACGGCGCGCCCGGGGACAAACCCCGACCCACCCACCCCCACACCCGCGCAGCCACTAAATAGGCGCCAAGTTCCCATTTGATCTTGTTACTGAATGTGGCAAGGTGCCAATGTTTCTTCGTTAGTTTCTTTTCGGTGTAAAATTCAGTAATGTACATTTTGATAAACAGTATGTTTCATCAACAGTAAAGGGAGCCGCGGGAGCTCAGACGAACTCTTAATCAAAGGGTCGAGGCTTCGATACACGCCTAGGCTTTCCCAGGTCGGTTCTCTCTCTCTCTCTCTCTCTCTCTCTCTCTCTCTCTCTCTCTCTCTCTCTCTCTCTCTCTCTCTCTGTAACATCAGCAGGAAACGTAGAATAACAGTAGAATATTTATTTATTTATTTTTGGACTTCACCGATTGATAAAATATTAATCACTTACAAAATCCGTACCGATCGTGCTGATACAACTCTCTGCAAAGATATCATCCTGAAAAAAATTAAATCAAAGAATATACACCGTTCTTGAACTGCAAACTTATCCAAAATACATGTAGATGCATTCCAATAAAATCTGTCTTTGCTGTTATATTTTCCAGAAAGAGAGAGGGAGAATCGTCGTAGATTGTAGTATGATTGTGTTTGTACCAATGTTTAAATATATTTCCGACCATCATTTCCATGGGAGCATTAGTTTGATACGTTCTGATGATTGACAAGATTCAATATATCTAAAGGCTGTAAAATTTATATATTTTTTAATGATATTTAAATTTCCCCGGCCTGTCAAAAGTCATCAGACTATATAACACAGTGCAATTTTAGGTTAATGATAGTTTTATATGAATATGGATTTTCCCAAATTCACTGAGTCTTAAAATAAAATAGATTCATGAGTATACAACACATTTGCTTCCCTCATCTACTGTTCTGGATTCGATCCCTGATCCAAGCACATGTATTGGTTTTCCTCGGATTCCATGGTCTTCTTCACCTTCAACACTACCAGGTCCAGCGAGAAAACGTGACATGAGTTGTTTGGACATGTCACACAATAAAGATTAAGTAGATACAATTGAATAAATTTATATATCACGGTTTCTCCCCACCTCCATTTATCCATAACTATAACATACAGGTTAAAACCCTGTTTGGGGTATGTGAAATTATTCGGTTTGTTCGGGCCTCATCCACATTTCTGTGTGAAATTTAAAATATCGGTAATTTCAGAGTCGTTTTGAAGTAAAGCTCAGAAAACCGGGACAAAAAATTAATCCCTCATGACTCCAGTGACACCGATATTTCTTAAAACAAAAACCAAAGGTTCCAGTACGTATTTATTATCAAAGTTGAAGGGCTATACGAATACTTTGCGAGTAAATAAACGCTTTTAATAAAAAACTATAGTCAGTTTTTAATTTTCGATTATTTTATTCCATGAATGCATTCTATCAATTATAAAATAATGCATATTAGTACGAGTTGTTAAAATTTGCTAACCGAAAATCGAAGAATAAGACTCGTTTTCCCCACCCCAGAACCACCGACCATTATGATCTTGAACATGAAGAAGTCACTGAAATGATAAATGCAAAGATTGCATAATATACGTTTCATTGTGATTATATACAGTTTTACTCATTTCTTCGTAAAGAATGCTTATTCTAATTAGTTGCATGTCCTGTACTCTCTAATAAGTCGAGTTCAACTGCAAACAGCACAGACCCAGATCTGCCGTCGCATAATGTCCCGTCAGATCTAGGTCCATGCAGTTTGTTAGGAGTAATCAATAGAACAAACAACATATAACCTGATCTGCCGGCGCATTATGCAACAACTGATCAGGGTCTATGTTGTTTGCAGTTGGACCCGACTTATAAGCGAGCACACGAAACATCAATATTCCTTAGCTCACCGCCCTGCCACGAGGCTACCTCCGATTTAGAACATTCTTCTCTTTTTTCTTTACTTTAGCAAATGCGGAAGAACAAAAGTTTAGGCAAAATAAAATCTATCTGAATGGAAAGTTGATTTTATTTAAAATCTGTATGTTCCTAATATGTATTGAATTATTTTTTTCTGCATAATATTTGTGGTACTCATTAATTTTCTCTTTTGACCAAAGAAATCAAGTAATAAATTCAAAATACCGTATATACTCGCGTATAATCCAATACCAACTGCAAACTGCATAGACCCAGATCTGCCGTCGCATAATGCGCCGGCAGAGCTGGGTCTATGCAGTTTGTAAGGACTAATCAGTAGAACAAACAACATAGACCCTGATCTATGTTGTTTGCATTTGGACCTGGCTTATAGTATATACGGTAGTAATGACCTCCAAAATGCACCTCCATTCTTCTCACTACTAGTATTACTACTACAGTAACAACAACGGCATTGAATATTCATCATCATCATTATCAATACTAGAGGTGGAAGCCATCGCAATCGTCTGCATG
Organism: Margaritifera margaritifera; assembly: GCA_029931535.1. NCBI lineage: Eukaryota > Metazoa > Mollusca > Bivalvia > Unionida > Margaritiferidae > Margaritifera > Margaritifera margaritifera. Next base: position 55,821 of record JAQPZY010001493.1, on the reverse strand, counting down.
TTTTTACTTTTTGCAACATTCCCGACCCTCTTCCCGGTCTGCATCAAGGATCCCAAACATGCGTGTCCTCTTCTCATCCTCGTAAAACATTATACCAAACCATATCAAGCTCTCAAATCAGTGTAGACAAAGTTCGGATCTTCAAATTAAGTATGACTTTTAGACACCATACGACCCAACCCTACATCGAGGTTAAATTCAGGATCTGGAACCTTCTTTACCATCCTCTCATGAAACATCATGCCAAATACTAACACCCTCCCTTAATCGGTGTAAATGAAGTTCATGTTACGAGCAAGATTCCATATTATTTTTAAAAATGCTACTTTTGAACCCATCCCAACCTCCCTAGGGCTGCATCCAGAATCCGAAGTTGTCGTGTACCCATCTTCCTGAAACGTAATATCTAAGATCACCCTCTCTCTATGATGTGTACTGACATAGTTCAGGTTACAATGAAAACCGACTTGCAGACGGACGGATGGACATACGGACCGTCATGACTGATAGCAATAAATCCACCAAAGTGAGGAAATAATAATAATAATAACCTTACTAATCCATAAAGCTGTATCCAGGTAACAGTTTATTTTTTGCCTCCAGTCTTGATTATGAGCAATCATTAAATAGGAAACTTCAGATTGGAAAAATTTAATGTATCCAGTATTGTAGTTCATGATCTGTACTCTGCCACCCAACAATTATTCAATGACTGATTACTGTCATAACATACTGATTACTACCATAACCTGTCTTATGGGCTAACACATACTGATTACTACCATAACATGTCCTGTGGACTAACACATAATGATTACTACCATAACCTGTCTTCTGGGCTAATACATACCGAGACTCCATATTGGTAGATATATTGTCACACCATAGTCTGTAAAATCTTGGATGCCTTAACTTCAAATAATCAATTTGAACACAAGGTAAATTTAAATATATAATCTATTTATAACCATACTTGGGTCTATGCACTTTGGCTTTTGAACTGATCAGCAAAGATACGCGGTGATGTATGAATAGTGGGCAAGATTATATAGAACGGTGATCGGTAGTAAATGCACTATCGGTATCTATTTACACATAATATGGACGACACAAACACCTAGTACAGATTAAAATGCAATATATACTCTCTCTCACACACACACACACACACACAACACATTGGTCCATTTTCTGACAGTAATCTTAGTAAAACTGAAAACAAACATGCCCCGTATTCTTGTTTTTTTTTTTGTGTGGAACGAAACTCAAGCTCAAGCTCAAAATTTCAAAATCAGATATGTTTCTTGAAGTACATGTAAATCAGTAAATTATGATAGTGCTTATGACAATGAATTCATTTAATAAAATTTGACCCTTAATTATTTTTAGATACTCATGCTCAAAATTACTTTATAATTCAACACAAATACAGTTAATTGACTACGTGTCTAAGGTCTGTACCGTTAATTAGATCTTATCAGTAGCCAGTGAGTCTCCAGTTCGTATATGTGGCAGCAGAGACTTATAATTTATAATGTAGGTCTCTGGTGGCAGACAGGTTGTTGGACTACTTTCGTCTTTCAATTAATTTGAAAATAACCTCAAGTTGAAAAAAAGTTTAACTAAAAAAGATGTTCAATAGTTTGCAACTAGCCTTAAAATCATGTTTACGTTAACTGTTAATTTTGTTGCAAAATAATAGAAGGTAGTGAAAGTAAAACTGCAGGAATTTCCAAGGTTGACAAATCACGAAAGAAGATAGTTTCCAAACGAAACAAAGATCCACGTAGAGTCGAAGTTGGAAAACAAATTAGAAAACGTTGAAAAGCATTTAAAAAGCCAAAGCAGAAAAGTTAAAACAATAGCAAGACGCGAAGCAAACGGAGCACACAAAAAACTGAGACGAGAAAATGATATAACTGTGAGAGAAGATGTAATTGCTGTATTAGTAATAGGTATTATATTTATTTATTCAAAGAGTGTATATGCATAGATTGTTAAATATTGATAAGTCATCGAAAAAAGAACAAGTTACATAAGTGTAGAAAATAAACACAGGCAAATCAACTTCAAGAAATGATATAGTAGTGGAACACAAGCGACGGGACTGGTGTGCAAGCGAAGTCAAACAAATCTGAATTTTTTTATAGCAAATAACAAGAGAAACGAACAACATAATTAACCAAATTTACCATGCACCATTAAATTAGACTCTTACAATTAACTACATCATGCTTTTGAAGATGCTTAAGATGTCAATAGATTAACCAGCAATAACTGATTTTGAAGAAGTCGTAAAGTTGAATATTCCGATTTCTTTAGACTAGTTTACGATTGATTACTTGATAGCATAAGGGATGCTACCAGGCAAAATAATGAAGTAAATAAATAGCGTGATTCAAAAATGAGTCATATATTTGTTAAATGTATATAACCGAGTTCTCTACTGATATCCCATACGTGTAAAACCAGTTTATTTTTTCCGCAATGCGACAAATCTATTTTTAGTGAGAATGCACGTGCGATAGCCATTGGCTAGTATAGGGCGGTGTTCAGTCTTAGGCGGGAGTTTTATTTAGGCAGGGTGAGGAGTTATTCGGACGTGTGTAACGCAGGGCTCCTTATCAGGCCAAGGAGGATCATCAAAATTGGTCATATCAGGGCGATTTGAACAAATATAAAGGTTCCATGTGCATTGGAGTGCGAACACACTGATGTCCGTTCGTTTGTTCGCCTCGAACGTTTAAAAATGTTATCTTTCCTGTTCGACACTTGTATGTATGTACCAATGTAAAACGTGTGCATCCAACTACAATACTATGCACTTTATGTGAACATGTATAAGTAGCTAAATGTTTCGTTGCATGGACATGAAACTGACTCAATTCATAGTCGACCGTGCGCTTCATTGTTTTCTGTGCCTGTTCAGAACGCCCATTTGGTCAGTTACCTTTTCGCATATGTTGTCGCTAGCGTTGATTTTTCTTTCTGGTGATAATTCACATTCCTAAACTTTTTAAATATTTATTCATATAAATGTGTTTGGATATATCTACAGGTTTTATGTTAATGTTTCTTTTGTTTCTAGCTTCAATAAATGTATTGCATGTACATGCCTTAATGGTTCTCTCGTGTGCAAATATTTAATTGGTGTAGTTTCATTAACGGTCAAACGAGTAAGAATTCTTTTCGTTGATTGTAAAAAAAAATATGGGTTAATTAGACATGTTTTTATCAGTCACCCGTCTTTTCAGGATGGTAATACCCTTCTTCATTTCCACTGAGTATTTGCGATTTATTGGAGTTATCTTCCCTTCTACACGATGCTGTGTTGAGTGAACCACGCCCGGTTTGTGCTAACTGACTATGATGGATAGCTGCACTAGGAACTGCGGACACTTTTCCTGATTATTGGAGCTGGATATTCAATACGAACATTTACTGAATATATTAAACATTTGTGAAGAATTTGTGAAAATCTTCCTCTATACTATTCTTCTCTTTTATTCTTTCTTTCTATCTTTTGAAATTTGTTATATTAAATCACAAAATAAGTTCCTTGTTTTTTCGTTCCTGATTCCTTCGGTTACACACATAGGGATGTCCTAGTAACTTTGTGTTTATTCAGTTCGTATCGTTATATATATATATATATATATATATATATATATATATATATATATATATATATATATATATATATATATATATATATATATCGATGCAAAAATCAAAGGCAACGAAAAAGCGAGCAATAACAGGCAATCAAGTCTGAAAATTTCCTTCTGTGATTTCTAAACCTAAATCTGAAGCGAAACAAAGACTAAAACAAAGGCTATCTATTTCAGACATATCAAAGGGAGAAAAAAATACTAAATGCATCATCATGGTGCCCAATACAACCCTCATAGATTGATATTAATTTCAGGTTAACGAAGACTCAACGAAAATAAGAACTTTATGGTTATAGAGATTGAACGTGTTAGAAAAAAAAGTACAAAACAGCGTTCAAGTTTTCAGACTGGGTCAAGATTAGCATGGTAACTGCATCAGGTAGTATGGGACTTGTACCTGCTAGGCATCAGGTAGTATGGAACTTGTAGCTGCTAGGCATCAGGTAGTATGGGACTTGTAGCTGCTAGGCATCAGGTAGTAAGGAACTTATAGCTGCTAGGCATCAGGTAGTATGGGACTTGTAGCTGCTAGGCATCAGGTAGTATGGAACTTGTAGCTGCTAGGCATCAGGTAGTATGGGACTTGTAGCTGCTAGGCATCAGGTAGTATGGGACTTGTAGCTACTAGACATCAGGTAGTAAGGAACTTATAGCTGCTAGGCATCAGGTAGTATGGGACTTGTAGCTGCTAGGCATCAGGTAGTATGGGACTTGTAGCTGCTAGGCATCAGGTAGTATGGGACTTGTAGCTACTAGACATCAGGTAGTAAGGAACTTATAGCTGCTAGGCATCAGGTAGTATGGGACTTGTAGCTGCTAGGCATCAGGTAGTATGGGACTTGTAGCTGCTAGGCATCAGGTAGTATGGGACTTGTAGCTACTAGAATAGCAGCAGGATTTATTATTCTTCTAGCTTTAAGTGGGTTTGCTGCAACGTTATTCGAGTTTGTTGCAAAAGCTTTCAAAGAAAAGCTATTATATAACAAAGTTTTAACACCGATGAAATGTAACATCTGCTATAAGTAAGTTAAACAGTGTTGATGATATGGTAAGTACAGCTAAAAGCGATAATTAAAAAGCCACGAGAAATTTAATCTGATAGTTACCGAGTTCAACAAGTACAAGGATATCAAGGGAAAGAATGTTGGTAAGACAGAAAGCCAAAATACTGAAGAGTTTAAAAAACAAAAACACAAAAAATGTGAAGAGTTATACAAATAAAATATACAAGAAAAAGTTATTTTTAGAAGATTACAATTACAGAAAAGTAAATGACGAAGCTATAAAGGGCAAATCTGTATATATTTCTTTGAATGTTAGCGGTTTGAATTTATCTACTCAAATGGAAAGATATATTACTGAAGACCAATTTGAGAAACAAATATATTTTTAAGCTCCAATTGATAACAGAGATGGTATATTATTAATTTCATTACAGGGAAAAGATTTTATAGTCGATTATTGCAAATTTTCAAATGATCAAAAATCCACATCAACGATAAGAATGAAACAAAATATATTTAAATTCCAGATGGATTCTACAATTTTAAAATGTACCTTAACATGAACAAAGTCAAAGAGGAGAATACTGCTAATAACGAAAATGTGGAAAGTATTGATATTAAGTGCTTAAATCACAATTCAAAAGTTCTAGTAACTCGGAGCAATAATTATAACCGACTACAACTCTAAATTGCTAGAACTCAACTGTCAGTGATCTATAGAGACATCTACTGAATAGGACATAGTTTTGGGGTTTCTGAAACTTAAAAATGTGTGGATGAATAACACCAAAAATTACTTCAACGGAAATTATTCGTATTTGCAAGACCCCGAACCTATCAGCAATGTTTTTCTCTGTGACTATGTTTCAAATATTATTAATGGAAATTACAAGCAATTAAACAGACTGAATATCAGCATTAAATATGAAGATGGAAAAGTAATAGATTTCACGGTATAACTTAATATATTGTTTTGCTCAGGTAACAAGTTGCGAATTTCACGTTAGGTAAATATAATTACTACAATGATGGGGAGAATATATTTAAGAGCTCCTAGTGATTTTAGTTTTAAATACTGTGAAAAGGAAGACGAAAGCTCTTCAATAGACCAATCAATAAACAGCGACTTAAACTTGAACGATAACCGTATTAAAAATGTTGGTGATCCTGTAAAATCATCTGATGTAGATACTCCTTGTTTTGTAAAAAGACACAAATAAGCAAGACTTAGGATGATAATAATTTAAGAGGTATAACACACAGAGAACAAGCTGAATTAAATTAAAAGTTGTGAATGAGAGTGTCACAGAAAGAGCTACTAAAATCGAAGAGTTACAGCAACAGATTGACAACAGCAACAAAATGATTGTATATGCGCAAGACCTATTTAATCACAGATTTAATTGTCTAATGCTATAAAATCCTTGCAAACTATAAGAGAAAGACCAGGTGAAGTAAAACCTTTTGAACAAAAGATTAACTTATATTCATTCGAAAGTGCTATGGAAACTATAAAAGACTTAAACAATGAAATACGAGAGAATAATCATGACATTTAAAACGTAATTATTAATTTTAAAAATGCTGTAGTAAAATTAGAAGAAAAGATAACTGCTAATATTAATACATTGTCGCGGATACAAAACATTTCTTTAATCAGAAATAAACAAAAATTTACATGAAAACAAAAATGTTATAAATAGTGAAAGTATGATTAGATCTATGAGAACGACCTACGATCTATTTCTGACTTAAGCAACAAAATAAAATTGTAAATCATCAGATTTTACCAACTTTTAAAAATGAACTTACTGCTGTTTAAAAAAAAAAGAATATGATCGAAAAATGGTTAATAATATCGGTGTGGTACAAGGCAGTATAGAACAAAAGTTTACCATGGAAACACCAATAGAGTTAAATCAGACATAGAACAAAGAATGGTGTTATTCAAAACAGAATTAAATGTAGAAATGGGCATAATGAATATTTCAATAACTACTATAATTGGTTAAATGGATCAGATGAAAAACTAATACCTGGATAGTAAGTTCGGTATGATTTTCGCATTGTACAAGATGAAATGATGCTGAAGAAAACAAGTTAAATTCTTGCAAGAGATATATATGGTTTGTCTGATATATTTTTTTGCTAAAAAAAATAGACCTTAAAATCATTAGCGACTACTTGTTGATTCGACTGTACTTATCATGTTTTATTGAATACAAGCTACACACAATAGATGCCTTTCAGCAGTATGTCATTCAAATATAAATCAGGTTTATATGCAATTTTATAAACTTAACAAATTAAAATTATTAGTAGAATATTGCTGCATTTTATATTTAATTAGAGGTAAATAATAATTCCTTTCCTTACTCACTGAAGGACAATAAAAAAGATAAAGAAATTGATGATGGAAAGTACAGTATACAAGAATCGCATATATATTATCTTTAAAAAAACATTTTTTTATTTTCCATTAAAGGCCATTGTGATGGATCTACATCATGCACAATACAAATTGGAAGCAATATCAAAATAGTGTAAGCATAAAATGGACACATCAGCAGTAATAATTGGAGGAGCAATGGTTTAGCATCACAGGAAGTAATTATCTGCTTCAATAATTTTATCCAAAAGGTGCAAATGACGATATAATAAGACACGATAAATAGAAGAACGTCAAAAGAAAACTAACGAGTTCAATGAAAACAGAGCAAAGTCACTCAATTACCTAAATGAAAGATTGAGAAAACAACGTTTGGTTACTCTAATGTTTAATAATTAGGATGACGCTCTTGCTCTTTATTTTTCTACCCATTTTCATGCTGTTTTAGCGAAGCAAAGTAAACATAATTTAATAATTTTTATCATCCTACTGACAAGCAAATAGCTTATGAGTATATATTTATTGCCACTGCAATGAGCGCCAGTCTTTATGTAGGTTATACATTTCTGTAGTATTTAGCTACAAATATCATTAAAATATAACTAAATAAATAGGATGGCAAGAGACGGAAAATATATAATTCCTCACACACAAGAAAAACAATACGGGTGTTAAACATATTATTCCAACGCAGGATTGTATTACGCTCACTCCCTGTAATATAAAACCTGAACAAATGCTTTAAATGGTAATACATAGGTTGCGACCAAATGTCATGATTGTACCCTATAATGTTTCATATCGTTAAATATAAAGTTTAAATAAGATGTTAATAATACAGTTCTAAACAATTTGCTCAGAATGTTTATTGAAAACATAGCCATTTGTTTATGGTAGGGGTGTTAATTTTAAGTTGAATGATTGCAACATTTTTGTGACGTTAACAAATTTGTTGCTACCATGGTCCGGGAAAGTTACAATCAAGAGTGGCAAATGCACAAAACCCTGGTTCAGAAGCTCTTCATTTTATTGTATACGGAAAGAAATTTAGAATACGGCTTGATTTCAAGAATATGACAGACCATTGTCCATTGTGTATTTTGTTCTTCCTCAGGATGTGAGATTTACACTGACATTGGAAAAAGCATCTTAATTGAACAGGCCATAAATAATCTTATCGTCAACAAGAAATACATATGCAAATAAACAGAAAAGAAAACGTAGATTCGCACAAAATGTATATTTATTTTGTGTCTGATCTCAGGTAAACAATTTGAACAATCAGTTCAATCTATAATGCATTATTTTAAAAATTACCATTTTAATAAACGGATCTTTTTTAGATTTTAGGTATGATGCTTGAAAAGTGCAACCTATGTAATAAGAATGGCGTAGTTGATCAAGAAGGTATAAAAATGTGTGTTATATGTGATCTTTTAAATAATTATTAGACATAAAGGAAGAAAAAATTAATAGGAAATATGACAAATAGAATAATGTTAGATTCGTTGTTAAGGTATTTATATTATTTGCAAATTTTTGTGCAAATAAGATACGGTGAACAAAACATAAACTACTCCTTTTTCTTGACAATATATTTTCAATATATGATTTATTCACATGTATGAAACCATTAAGCACAACCAAAACATCATAAATTAAACCACATCCAATTAAGATGAGAACAATTTCTTGATTGTATTAAAGTTGACAAGATAAATTCTTATACCTTCTTTACGACATCGAGAGAAACAAACAGTTTTGGATACACACACACAAAAACACACACAGAGTTTTTATCTGACATTTAAATAAACTAAACATCAGGAGCATATAAACTGTGTATTTAAAAGAACCTCGTAGCATGATTATATAAACTGTTACAAATTGATTACAGACATAGTGTGCTAGATTTGATATAAGAATTTCTTGGACTTATTGTCGAACATTTCATTCAATAAGACCTAAAGCAGAAAATGCCTTTCTAGAGACAATAATATAATTGTAATAGAGCCTTATGATAAATTAAACAAATGACTAGGTTTACCAGGGAACTAATAATTTGTTTCTGATAGACGATTGTTTTAATCTTGTGGATGTAAAAAACTAAGTCAATCATCCTAACTAAGTTAGCATTCAGTGGTAGACATTATGGAGTATCTGTGTGGGTGGTAGTATAAAATTAAAATTCTGTTATAAAATATCCTCGTGGAAATGTTACATTTATAGATGTTTTTTTTTAAACTCTAAATATAAATTGTCTATGGAAAATGTGCCTAAGGAAACCATTGTAGTACCTATGGTTATGCAAGAAAATATAGTTGAAAAATTAATGAAAAACAAAGAAAAACTTTTAATGAGGTTGGAATATTCGTTTAATTACAAGGTGATAGATTGGCAACGTTAGGAATATTTACAATAACCATATTAAAGTGTGTTTATGTCATCCACTAAATATCTCTTGTCATCAAACAACTTAATGCAACTTTTCTTTTTTCGTAATATCATATAATGTTCATGATAGTAGGACCTAAGTAAATTCATCTCCTGGCGATTTGTAGTTTGACGTGTACATTTTTAATGTTAGATTCTCAGTAATTGCTGACTTTTTAATACCGGTGCATACTTTTTATTCATCTATGTCAGTCCAAAATACTATTAAGGTCACACCATTCTTGTATTGGTACACCATTCAATTCATCGTTAACGGTTCTGGTATCTCGTTATTCATCTGAGGAACACCAAAAATAATATCCTTTATGTAGTTACTTGTGTCGTAAAACGTAAGATTTTCTTTACGTCATTGTAAAAGTTATCTTTCTCTACTTGAATTTCCAGTGCACTTAGTTTTAATAACATATCGGAATACGCGTTGCGTTTCGTATTAGGGATAGTTGTCGTCAGAAACGATATGTTTCGAATAAAGCTTTTTTAAATTGTTTTTATCTATTCTGGTAAATATGTCTATGAATCTCTTCTTATTGTAAGATATCTATCTATCTATCTATCTATCTATCTATCTATCTATCTATCTATCTATCTCCCTCCTCCCCCCTCCCTCTCTCTCTCTCTCTCTCTCTCTCTCTCTCTCTCTCTCTCTCTCTCTCTCTCTCTCTCTCTCTCTCTCTCTCTCTCTCAATTATGAGTCTAGTAAACCAAACAGGTTTTAACTTTACGATCCTTTTCATTTGTTCTCATTGTGCTTATAGACAATGTTCTGTGTGTACAAAAGGTAATGTGTTTCCTTCTCTCACTTTGAGTCTAATCGATAAATCTAGCTGAACTTTTAGTGAATGCAATTCTTTATATTTACTATTTATTTTAGGTAAGTATAGTTCAACTTTCTCAACCCTCCCCGCACACAAGAAATCCTGGTTAATTTCATTATTACCACATCAAATATAAACTTATTTGAACGCCTATTAAAATAAAGCCTATTTTTAGTCTGCCTAATAATTATGCTTATTTCTCTTCTCTTCTCATCAGATAACGAATCACAGAAGGTAATTCTCTTCTTTCAGATTTTGACATTTTTGTGACAAGTAAATTTCTAACCATTTATTATAGTATTATTTGTAACAAATCAGCGTGAATTTGTACTTTTTCATTGAAAATTTAAATCTTTTGTAAAATGTGTCTACCCTTGCAAGTAATTACTATTTGGGTATATTCTCTGAGCGTGTAATTTCATCCACCAGGATATCAGTTCGATTTAATCATATTTTCACAATGTTTACATCTTTTGTAGTGTACGTTTCGAAGTTCAATCTAATCGACAGGCTTTATTACCACATCGAAAACATATAATATTGTGTACCATGGATGCTACCTGTTTTTTTATATATGAATCTAATGTTGTTATTGCTGTCTAAAATCATAGTTCCATACGCACCATTCAAAGTTTTTAAGACGTCAATCATTGTATTTATTTTCGTCTGTTCACACTCATTAAAAATGACCTCGTAAAATACTTAACCTATTTTCTTTGACAATATTTATAATAAAATTTCTTAAGCTCATCATTATCTGCTTGCAGATTTTGAACACAAATATCCAATAGTTTTGGCGATAACATAATTTTTTTATCGTCGAAGTTTTTGTTACAAATACCAGCAGACGTCTTGAGACAATTTAAGTCGTATTATTTCATCATACAAGATATGACAATATCTGTCTTTCAGAATAATTTGATTGCTTTTATTTTGACGTATTTATTTGAATTTTGTTTTTACATACCAATTTTATCTGTTCCGTTTATTTTAGCTGCACATTACTGTGTTGCTATAAATGAATCATCATATAATTTTCATTTTACTAGGATATATTATTTACTGTTCATTTTTTTGTTGTTGCTTTTTATGTCTTTAAATTTTTATAACCTTGAATACGTTATCAAGTTTTGTTGTATAAAAATAACTTCTCGTAACATATCCTCTTATTATTCTCTTCCTTTAAGTCATAAACATTATACATAGCAGAGTAACCTGCAAGTATTTGTATGATTTTTTAAAAATCTTTTGTGAAATTTGAAAGATAGTCTTTTGCAAAAATAGATTTATATTTTTAGATTCTAATCTTCTCATATATTTTACATTTACGCGTTCCATTTGTATCAGTTATCAGAGAACCAAAATAAGTTAATCCATACTTTGAACCTGCTTTTATGGTCACTGGCTTTAATTGGTGTCATATCTTATGACCTGTGGTATGTATTATTATATCGATCAATAACACTGGCAATACATTTACACATTTTCTGGTTTATTTGGAGTAAAATATTTCCATATTCTCGTCGTAAGAGTTCTGTTAAATGTTTTTATAACAGAAGCCTTTTTGTCAGAGTATGTAAACAGATCTGTATTTTCTTTCTCCAGTAATTTCTTAACCTCGCGGCTGTAAAATTCTTTCTCTTCATCCAACTATCTTTTCAGATTTACGCCCATTAAAGTTTTCCTTGAAAGCATCGTGTATGACGTCTTTCTTTTCTTCACTGTCTTAGACAAAGCATATTTTGAGAAGACACCTGTAATGTCAAGATTTATTTGTGACATTGTTGTATGTTTGATATGCCTGCATGACGACATTGTCTGCTTGCCACTGGTCATCCACATGACTAAGGAAAGGCAATCTTTCCTAGTTTGCTTATGTAACATGTAGATAGATTGTTTGGTTAACCATTCTTTCAATTCAAAGTACTTTAATTTGGTCACATTTAATTTGTTCCCACAATTGATTGATATTTGTGTCAGCAACTGGACTTTCAGGATCGTAGTAAAGATGTCTTAAATACTGCTGTCGGTTCATTTAATGTACAAGTATTGTTGCAGTTTAACTGAGCCCAGTTATAATCAAGTCTAAAGTATTTGAAGAATTTAGTATGTATATTGTCAGATTTTATAGCAAGGCAATGATGACTGTCTCTGAAAGTAGTGTTTACTTATCTTCACGCTTGGATGCTGTAAAAGTATGGTCTAACATAGTTGTCTCGAAAACAACGTACTACAAAATAAAAACATTTATCTGCCCCTCTTTTCCACATTGAGAAAAATATTATTCCATGTGTTTAAACTTTTCATTAGCATGACATTAAAATAACTAGCTCTCTTGAGTAGAGCACACGTGGGTCAAGCTAAATATAAAAATGTTGAAATATGATAGAGGTACAGGTGTTTATTTAATATTCAACAGAAACAAATATCTATCTACTTTTATCAGCTGTCTTTATATTACAGTTTCAAGACATTGCTACTTTTGCCAGATCTCTTCTTAATGACTCGACAAAAACAAAATGATTTTTTTTAAAAATACAGTTAGAATTTTCCACGGAACTTCAATTTTAGAAACACTTTTATTAAAAGAATATTATAAAAATCAACATTTGGAATATGCATGAGGCATTTTATTGGGCTACGAGGACTAAAGAACGATGTAAACTTTTTAATGTTGCAGTAATAACAAATTCTTATGTTGGTCTGCTATTATCACCTCAATATGAATTGTCAAATATTAAATATTTATTTCATGTTATGATCCCGTTTTATCAATTCTGTTTCATAATTCCCGCCTTTTTATGACTTTTGACCTTTATTTACATTTTTGGCAAAGCCCATCAGCTCACTCTTGTTTATCAATCACTGAGGACGACCAATGCATCCTCTGGGACAGGTGTCTTTGCATTCTAACGTCAAATTACCGGGAAATCGCTTCGATTGATTCACCTACACACTTACTTTTATCCTACTGGAGCTCCCTAGGCGAAACGATAGTTTAGGAGTTTCAGAAGTAAGTCAAGCAATAGTGAATACTAACTATCAATTAGGTATTATGGTGCACCGACGTTTGCATCACTTGCAAATGTATTCAATTTCAACTCATAACCTTGGCCCCAATCTGTTGTAACACTAACAACGAACCGAAGAGAGTGAACAGATGTTCTCAATTAATAGAAACATATTTTTTGTACACCAATGGCGTGTTTCGAACAGGCACTTTTAAGTGACGTGTGATCTCAAATCCAATACATTATTCACTACACTATGGGCGCAGTGAAAAAGTCTTTATATAAAAACATCAATTTAAGCTTTAATTAGGTAAAAGAAACTCAATTCATATAAATCAATTTATTCAAGCGAATAACTCTTTTTAAAAAAAAAGAGGTCATGTATAATATCTTCATAAATTTATATACTGTAGTATCATCAATTTTCGTGGGGGACCAATTTTCGTGGTTTTCGTTGTTGCCCCGAACCACGAATTTAAATACCCAACGAAAAATTAGCCACGTATGATGATGTGGCACACCCCCCCCCCCCCCGTTCATTTTCTTACTGTGTGTCGTTCCTAGAGATTAAGAAACCTACTTTTATTTCATAAATCAACGTCAATACTGTAATTTGGAAATAAAATATTAGCTTTTACACGTGTTTGTTTTATTTTAAACCTTTAAAAAAAAATTATACAGCATTTTATATTGTTTCAATGCACACGTGTCGATAAGATATCCGATAGCTGTAATTTCCACTCACTGCCTTAAATCGATATGCGAGATAGGTAAGGATAGAGAGAAACGAGAAAAAGCATAAGGTATTCAAACACTAGTAATGTTGAAAATGAAAGAAAGAATAATAAAAAAAATAATAGTATATGAAAATTAAATCAAATACTTGTTCAAATCGATCCTTCACTCGAGTACAACTGTTGTTAAACAATTTAAATCCTCCTGAAACCACATTTCATTTTATCCATGCATTTTTAATCCAAAAGTACAAAAAGCCTGTAAAATACTAGAACTATTGCTTGAAGCACTATTATTAATGAAACACTACGTATATACACTAATTACAGCAGAGTAATAAAGCTCACACATCGCTGATTTTCGGACAAAGCCACTGCATCAACATCGTGTCAATCAAGTCTCAATGTACACAATTTAAATCCTCCTGAAACCACATTTCATTTTATGCATGCATTTGTAATCCAAAAGAACAGCAAGCCTGTAAAATACTAGAACTATTGCTTGAAGCACTATTATTAATGAAACACTACGTGTATGCACTAATTGCAGCAGAGTATTAAAGCTCACACTTCACTGATTTTCGGACAAAGCCACTGTATCAACATCATGTCAATCAAGTCTCAATGTACACACAAATGCTTGTCAGGTAAATAACCCCCAAATTACAGAATTAAACAATTCCAGCTGTGTTGTTGTCTGCGTCGGCTTCCATTGATGTTATTCACTTGGACAAAAGCACGGTGTCAGTATTGAACTTGTCAGGTTTTTTATTTGTGCTCATACATGTGAAAGTATTGTTATAAACATTCAAGTGACCGCCGTTTGCGTCGGCAGAGTTTTATTATTTTGTATTTTTTATTTGGGGTATTTGTAGAGATTAAACCACGAAATTAAACACTTAGTAATATGCAAACTTTGACAGGCGAAACCACGAATTTAAGTACCCACGAAAATGTCTTTTTTTTTTTTTACAAAACCACTAAAATTGAGCCCCACGAAAATAAATGATACTACAGTAATTTGATTAACTTGGTTACAAATTTTAATACAGGAAGTCTAGAAAACTCTTACATTATACGCTATGTGCTCTAACTGTTTGCTATGGCTGTTTGTCGACATCATATACAGTCATAAAAAATGCATGTTGGTGGTTTTGGTAAATGTGTAAGTGTTACGTTATACATTTATTGAGAACAATTCAGTCATAAAAAATTCCATCATAAATTAATAAAATTTAATGACTATGAACTTTAGACAATAAACAGTCTGATGTTGTTATATTCAAGATACCTACAAATGCATATATACAGTATACTTAGAATTATACCGATTAACAGAAATTTACTTCCTTGTTACCTGTGTAAAGGGGGCATTTTTCACAAAACTTATATTGAGGGCTTTCTCCGGTTTCTACGTCTCAATAAGCAGTTATCGTGACTGACTGAAGAGGACGCTGATTCAAGTATTTAAAGTCAGTAGCCTAGGGGCGTACGAACGGACGGAGTCATTTGGGTTGGTTTTGTGGTGGAGGAAGAACTCGAGAAGACCCCATGAAGAACCATTGACCCACAGGAAGCTACTGGCAAGCTTTCTCACACACCCACGTGGGGTCGGTCTGAGACTCGAACTCATGCGGACAGAGGTGAAATGTGTGAGTGATCCGTAAAAGCGAGCGCTTTAGACAACTCGGCCACTCAATGAAGTTAAGTATTCACATAATCCCCACGTATTTCATCCATTCTAACCCAAGGTAATTTCTGTTAAATACGGTAATCGGTGATCAAAATGAAATACTGGAGAAATATGAGGAAAGAGAGTAACGTCTAAAAGTCGATCGACAGATACAAAGAAGAAAAAGAGGGATAGCTCATTTCCTTAAACTGAAGTTGCTATTTTATGAAAATACGAGGCAAAGATTGAATTCCAATGAAAAATTGAGGTTTATTTAAAACAAATAATTAGTTGTGAGGGAAAGTAGGAAACTATAAATAATCCGATACAACAAATGAGAGTGCTGGATTGCTTACCAACTTTAGACACCACACAAGAGAGTGTCTGATCGTCTCAAGATAAATTATTTATTCCATTTAACGTCACAAATATACACAACAAGTCACAGCATGGATTACACTGTGTTTTACACAAATGCTATTATAAATTATTATAAAGGATGGACATACATCATATGCACTTTATCCTAATATACTACTGTTACGACTCTGGGTTTTAAACATATGTAACAGAAAGAAAGTGAAACCAACAATGTAAGTAAAATCAACAAGCAATTTATTTTCAGACAATTAAAGTGAAAATTCAAAACCACTGACAATTTGTGAGTTAATTCCAAATAAACTTAAATGTCCCAATCACAAGTCCAAAATAAAAGAATGTTCCGAATGAATTTCAATAGTCTTGAATGGCCTGATGTACCATAAAGATATCCAGAATGTATTTGAATGAGTTTACATAAATTCCAAAATCATGTATTCTTCCAAAAGTCATGAGCACTTTTGTATTTCCAATGAATATTGTAAATTAATAATTCCTCTCAAATTATATCTGATTTCAACAACACAACTAAAATAGATTCCTTACAGAATGATCTTTTAGAACCGGAATTCTAGAATAGGAATGAATTTGTTTACCAAAATTTGTATATAAATACACATCCCTACATGACATATGTCACATCAGCCTAATTGCGAAATGCCTATGAAAATACTGGTCTACCTGACACATGTCACAACAGCCTGATTGCGAAATGCCTGTGAAAATACTATGTAACAAACTGGACAAAAGTTAAATATGTATTTTCAAATAAATATACAACTTACAATGATAGACAAAAGTTAAGTATATAATATCACACATAACACCTCCTCTCATAAAAAAGAGAAAGATTTATGCAATAAGCTTTCTTTTAAATTTGCATCTGATACTACAATAATCAAAATTACATAGGAAAATGTCTTATGATAACACTCAGCTGAATTACATAAAAAAGCAATATGGTACTTATATACACGAGATAGTGCATGTGCAATCACATTATCTTTTCCACTGATGTGTCTAATGCCAACGTTTTAATCTTGCAGCATTTAACTCCATCTCAACAATCTCCGATTTTTATCTTTCGTTTTGTTAATGAAAGTAACGGGATTGTGATCATTGAATAAAATAACCGGAGAAAGAGCCGAAGTAACATACACATTTACAAATGTTGTAAAGCCAATATCAAAGCCAAACATTCATTTTCAATTATGGAATAATTTTATCTGATGCTTGTTTAGTTTCATCAGTTGCTTTTTACAAACAGGCACAGGGAATTTAGAGACAGCCTTGACCTTAGCTTCTAGATGTTTAACTTGACCTTGTCCCACAATAAGTTCTAAAAATGTGACACAAGCATGGCAAAACTCACTGAGTGGATCGAAGAATTTCCGAATGGTTTCCAAGTGATTTTCCCATGTGTCGCTATAGATGATGAGGTCATCAATGTACGCCTTACAGTTATCTAGACCAGATGTCATCATGTTCATAAGACGCTGGAATGTTTCCAGAGAAACTTTCATACCAAAATGCATCACTTTTATTGATAAAGACCATCTGGAGTTACAAATGCTGAAATTTATTTTGCTCTTTCTGTGAGTGGAATTTGCCAGAATCCTTTTGAAAGGTCAAACTTGGTGACATATTTCGCATTTCCAACTTTATCAATGCAGTTATCCGTTCTTGTCATTGGAAATGAATCCGTTTTGGTGACACTGTTGACTTTTCTATAGTCAGACACAAGAAAATAGTGTGAACTCCAGTTACTTTTACTTGGTTCTATAAAATCATTCTCCAGTAAATATTGAATTTCTTTTTTCAAATATTCCTGTTTGAGAGGATTCATCCTGTAAAGATTCTGATTCACATGTGTAGAATCTACAATGTCAACGACATGATAAATTTTATTTGTTCGTGTAGGAAAATCAGGAAACAAGTGCTCATACTCATGTAATAGCTGTTTTAGTTCACTCCTTTCCTTTTGTTGCAAATGTGACAATTTCTGGTCCAGATTGTTTAATATTTCTCAATTCCGAAGTTTGCTTAAACCAGAGTCACGACGGTCAGATTGTATTCTATCGTTGACATTCTCATTGTGTGGGACAGGTACAACTCAATTGATTGAATAATTAACTGGGCTATCTCTGTCATATATTCCTTTAACATATTGATATGACAAATTTCTTTCTGTTTCCGCCTCCCAGGAGAGTTAATTATATAATTTAAGTCATTTACTTTCTTTTCAACTATATAAGGAACATAAAATTTAGCCCAAAGGAGACTTTGAGGTATGGGAAAGAGAGTTAGAACTTTATCACCAGGCTGAAAACTCCTTTCATGTGTATTATACTTTAATTTCATTTTTGACTGAGTAGAGTGAAGATTAGTTCTTGCTACTCCAAAAGTCTTTGACAACTTATATTTGAAATCAGAGACATAGTCAAGAAGATTAATTTCTGAATCTTAATTTTAAATAAATTTCTCTTTTAATAACTTCAATAGTCTACGGACAGTATGTCCAAAACTAGTTCAAAAGGACTAAAACCCAGTGACTCTTGAACTGATTCCCTAACAGCAAACAACAACAAATGAACACCCTCACCCCAATCCTTTCCTGTATCAAAGCAATATGACCGAATCATATTCTTCAAAGTTTGATGAAATCTTTCCAAAGCTCCTAGACTTTCAGGGTGATAGGCAGAAGATTTAAATTATTGGATGCCTAATTCATGCATAACTTGCTGGTAAATTCTAGACATACAATTGTACCCTTGACTGGACAGATTTGGGAAGGCCAACAAATGTAAAAAACAAATATTAAAAAAATACTTAAGCTTCTACAATGGTTTTAATTTTAATATTTTTCAAAGGAATTGCCTCTGGAAATCTTGTAGACGCACACATTATGGTCAACAAGTATTGGTTGCCTGACTTGGTCTTAGGTAAGGGACAGACACTGTCTACCATTATTCTGCTTAATGGTATCTTCTGATTGGGTTTTCCTACCATTTGACAAGTGTGACAAGATCTGCAGTATTTAGAAACATCACTTTTAAGTTTCGGCCAATAAAAATGATTCAAGATCTTGTGATAAGTCTTATTGACTCCTAAATGACCATCCAAGGGGTTTTCATGGGCTAGACTAAGAATTTCCTGTCGAAATGACTTAGGAACGACAATTTGATAGCTCACTGACCACTCGTCACCAGCGGGTACTTCAGGTGGTCTCCATTGTCTCATAAGGACCACATTTTGGCAAAGTAACAATCTGGGACTTGTGTAACTTCAGTTTCACTAATAGCCCTCTGAAACAAGCAGGAGATCACATGATCTTGTTCCTGTAAGACAACGAGTGATTGAGTTTTGTCACCCTGATTAGAATGGAGAGAATGAGTTGTAAAAAGAGGATCATTGTGACCAATACCTTTTGATTGATCAATATCAGGAGAGAAAGTGACCTCATCAAAAGACTGACCAATAAATGTGTCCACCAAAGGAATAATTTCCTGATCAACATCATTCTCAATAGCTCTTTTTGCCATAGCTCTAATAACTGCACAAGCATAATACAAATCAGGGATTTCAATCTCAGTAGGATCAACTTTTTGATCCAAACAAAGCTTGTCAGTTACAAATGGATTAACCACGACATAATCTCCAGCTAGGTGATTGCTTAGTAATAAATGAATACCTTTTACAGATAAAGAAGTCACTGCTCCAACAGTCACAGGTCCGGAAACTAAGTATGATGCCAAATTGACCCAACGGAGAGGAACATTTACAAAGCCGCACTCTGCTCTTTGAATAAGTTCACTTTCACTAGAAGAAGACTTCTCAGTCAAAGTCAAAGTATCTGATAACAAAAGACTCTGAGAAGCTTCTGTGTCCCTTAATATTTAATAGGGATAGGTTTGACAGAATCACCAATAAGTGATATAGAACCTTCTGACATGAATGGTTCATAAGTCTCCAAACTAAAATTAGACTGGGGTTTGTTTGACCCAACAAATGTATTGCTTTCAATACAAGACCCTGACCTTGACCTCTTTGAATTAAGCGCTTTTGGAATAGCTCTGTCTTTATTCTGTTGCCTATTTTTCAACCTGAAGCAATCTGAAATAAGTCCACGTAGGAAGAGATAAGGATTTCTGATCAGTCTTATCAGATGTTTGATTTCTAACAGTTGTGCTGTTTTTAAAGTCTGAAGTACTCGTTGGAGACTGAAATGATTTTTACCAGAAAACTGCTGAAAGAACGACTTACTGACAAATGAAATTTTGTGAGTCGATAAATAATCATCAGCCATACGAGCAGAATTTTCCAAAGTTTCCACTTTTTGCTCGTCGGGGGGGGGGCGGGGGGCATGAAGAAATTAACGTATATCTCGACCATAATGGTACGATGGAACAAAAATTAAGTGTGAAAATAAAAATTTTAAGAGGGTATTATTTTTGTTCATGGATTTGATATAAAGTCAGTAGCTACTAGTGAGCGGAAACAGAATGTATCAAGATTAACTTTACACGGATGCAAATAAGGATGCATCTAAACAAAAATACAAGAGTTGTGTTTACCAAATGAAGATGAAATGTAACGTGGCAACTGATAAGAGTTTAAATGTCAAGAGTGCAGTGATATATCATCATATTTGTAGTGGCCTTCTTCTACTATTTCCTTATACTCAAGTATCATGAAGACCCAAAATCAGTGTTTACTATAAATCATATAATCGCAAAGGAATGATTGGGATGCATATTTTAAAAGCAGCTGGAACATACGAACATCTTATCATTAAATGCTATTTTTTTTTTCAAATGCTTCTGACTTTGATATGACATATCGGGTGCATTAAGGTGCGTCCACACTGATCAATTGGAATAGTTTAGTCGGAGTGTTACTGGTGACAAATCTGTGATACGTTATTCCTGTTCTCGAAATCATAATACTTCTGAGATTGAGTTTGAACTCAGTTTTCAGCCAATCAACAAGAGCTTTACTTTTGTGACACCATTTCAAACTCTTATGGTATGCTCGTGCTGTCCACATATATTTCACATAGCGATGCAAAAATATATAGCTGTCAAGAGATTTCTAGACCGAACTTCGTTGCACTGACAGGAAAGCAGGTAAAAGTTTTGGGAAAGAGCGAAACCAGATGCAGTAATCTCGTGCGAAATAAATCCATACAAGAGTCCTCATGTCCTAAAACGTGTTATTCTAAACCATGTGTTAATGGTGTAGATACTAATGCAAATGATGGAGTAAAAAACTGAGCAAATTTCACATCTCATATCTGCAAGTGTTTTTAATGTTTGCAAATACGCCATCCATATTTTCTGAAATAGATCAGCACTAAAACATAACATAAATACTTTCTAAAACTTTGGATAACTTATTTTTTTTGGTAATTTTTAATTTAAGTAATTAAAAAGTGGACACTCTCTACACCTTGTTATGTGCCTTAACATTTTCTAACACATCGTAAGTGTTGTCCATATGACTACATGTAGAAGTTTCTGCTTAGAAATGTTGACAAATGCCTCGGGATTTGAGATGGAATAGCATGAACATAGCATGCAGAAAACCTATGTGGTCAGGAGCTAAATGCAAAAACCAAATTTAAGCCGGTAAAATGTGAAATGTAGGTAACAGTGACATTTTTAGTATGGATGTGCTAATAAAAAAAGAGATGTATACAATCATCTATTTAAATGATTTAAGCATGAACAGTAAAAAGAAAATTTAATCAGTCAACGAAGCGTGAAATATAGGCCACAGTGGCCTACTTTTAAGATGAGGCTTTAATACTCATCAAGATGCATCCTCTCACCAAGTTTAATGATTCGAGGTATAAAAGAATTATACTGGAAGCAAAAAATCTATTTGGTCATGATAGTAGTAGAGTGTGGCATTATAGCGACTAGATCGCATCCTATGCTAAAACGGGTTCATAGCGACAAACGGGAAATTAACATTAGGCCAACATTTTGCGGCATTATCGCGACAAGGGGAAATTAACATTAGGCCAACATCTTTGTGGGTTTTTATGATTTAGGGAAAAACCTATGTTATAATTTTGGATAGTAGATAATTGGGTGTTGGATAGTAAATAACTAGGTGATGACTGTTTGATAGTAAAAAACTGGGTGATGGTCACTCCTAATGGCACGTTGAACAGTAAATGTGGGTGTTGGATAGTAGATACCTGAATGTTAGATAGTAGATGTAGTTTTAACATTATATTTCCCGTTTGACCCTATACAGACCCTCACATGTTAAAGTAATGAACATTTTTAACATTACTTTTCGGTTTGACCCTATGTATTTTTCAACATGGAGACGTAATGTTAAATTCCAGTTTTACCTCTTTAGAGCCTCACACACGTGAAACCTAAAGACATTTTAACATTACATTTTCCGTTTGCATAAACATACGACGTAATATTAATTTTCCGTTTGGCATACAGGCCCACACAGGTTAAACCTGTGGACTAACGGCGTAATGTTAACTTCCCGTTAGAACCTATACAGGCCCACATATATTAAATCTATGGACTAAAGGCGTAATGTTAAATTTGGTCTGACCCCATACAGAACCACACGTGTTAAACTTATGTACTAAAGGCGTAATGTTGCATTCCCGTCAGACTCCATATAGGCTCACACATAGGATTTTAATAGCAGCGAAGCTACTGCAACCGCCTTAAAATGTTTGTATTTTACACATTTTGTACAGGAGGGGGGGAGGGGGCTAAAATCGAAAATTCAAAAAGCAGTAAAACAAAAATAGTAAGTGTGTGAGAGTTCTCAATGTATATCTACTTTTACAGGCTTGACGACAGAAAAAATGGTGTTTAATTTTTTATTTTTTGTATACCTTCTCTCTCTCTCTCTCTCTCTCTCACACACACACACACACACACACACACACGTCAGGCATCAGATTGCCTTGATTGTTGGGTGACATCTCTTCTATTTCATGGGTGACTGTCCTATCTATCATTCTGTTCATCCCGCATACCTGCCTACTTACCTCTCTCCTGCCCTCTGACCTTCCTACCTACCCACATGCATACATACATTTATACATTCATACAAACATACATACATACATACATACATACATACATACATACATACATACATACATACATACATACTGAAAGACGGGTAAATTGCAAAGATTATCACATATGGAGAATTTAAACCCAGGTATTTATAAGTCACAATGGATGTTGAATCTATGAACGTTTTTAACATTACTTTTCCATTTAAATACTCAAAATGGTGGCCAGTTACCAATAGACTATCTACTGATCTATAAAAGAAAGAATAGGAAAAAATCCCAAAACTGTCCAAGTTTTAAAAATACTTTATACGGCTAACCTGATGTGTTTTATGTTTGTGTATGTCATAATGACCTGCATTAGTAGTAAAAATTTGCCGAACTGAAAATGATTGCATAACACAAATGTAGAACACAATTGTATCTTTCTTCTTCTCTCTATCCTGGCTCTTCGTTGGGTACATTCCACTGATCATATTAAATGTAGAGTTTATTTTTGCGTTTTCAAACACTTGAATATAAAATGTTGCAGCCTTACAACAAAATCTTAATTTCATACAGGCCACATTCGTTAGTTTGAAAATGTAGCAAAATAACTCTGGTCTCAAAAACAGTTCATATGTAATATTTTCACTCCTCGTCCAAATCTAGGACGCCAAATGTAACATTGGGTAAAACAGGGTCAAATCAGTGTAGGCTTGTAGAATTGTAAAATGTGTAACAAAAACAAAATGTAAGAACCAATTCTGGCACACGCCAAATTCTGCCTTCATTCGACAATGTAGAAAAATTAACTCTGGTCTCAACCACAATATTTTCACGCCGCGCACAAAGTAATCCAAAATCAAGTCAGTGCTAGGGTTGCCAAATTTTTGTAACATTTACCTTTACCTAACTTAACACTGAATATGTTTGAAATACACCTTGCTGACAGTAGGTAACCTTTTTAGTAAGGAAATTACATCGACGCCTGAAAGATAGAAAGAACAAAGTATTATAGCTGTATCCATGCAATTGAATAATGTGCGATTACAAGATCGGATTTCCAATATTGTGTGTATTTGCATCATTAACGCAGCCTTGGATTCCTATTATAACATGTACTGAGACAAAAGAAGAATCCATGCAAGTGAAGAAATTGAAGTAAAAAACGAAAGAAAGTCAAAAAGGAAGAGAAAATAAAAATGGACTTTTGTGATGCGTTTTGAAATTTCATTGCGATTCTTATTCACGAGAATATATCAGAAAACATAAGTGTCTCTCTGCCTTTATTTTGTTTTTAAGTATGGATACGATATTCAAACACACACACACAAATTTCATACTCTCTCTCTCTCTCTCTCTCTCTCTCTCTCTCTCTCTGGACCATCGTCTCAAGCCACGGGTGACAATCCGTAAAAAAGGAAGGTAGATGATTTTCGTCCGTGTCATGTGACGATGTCTCTGGACCTAGAACGGTAAAACTGACAGACAAACCAACCAACACAAGAGAGAGAGGGGGGGGGGGGGGAAGAAAGCGCGAAACAACCAGAACGTTTCCTATAGTCCAGTTTCTTCACAGATAGATGGTTAAAATTATGCCCTGCTGAATGCAGAAGCTGTCGGGGGCTTCGCCCGCCTATGCCCCCGCATGGGGTTCCGTTCCACAGACTCCTCGCCTACTTGTTTAGCTCCCCTCCCCCCCCCAAAAAAAAAAAAAAAAAAAAAAAATAATAATAATAAAAGATTGTAAAAAAATTGATCCTTCCGTAACCGTAAATACAAAACGTGTTCAGTGTTTGTTTATATCAAAATGAGGGTAGGGGTTTAAGAGTCTATTCTGGCCACCACCCCCAAACGGAACAAAATTGAATATTTCAAAAATGCAATTATTTCTGTTAATTTTGATGACAAATTTCTCTGTTCGTTGAAATGTGTAACTTTTACTTAGGGAGACAGTATTTTATATAAAAATTATAAGAGGAAAATAAGCATAAATAGCGTCCTGACCGGGAAAAGGTCTTTTCCATAAAAATTATGGTCTTTGGTAGAAAGAATTGTTTTCGTGTACAAAAGAGGCAGGTGCTACTCGATATGGAATATTTCTAATAGAATGCAGAAATATATCCAGCGTTATCGTCCACAACATCCAAAATTCTCTACAATACAAAAGATTGCGAATGCGAAAAATATTGGAAAACTATTAACTTGGTGATCAGAAATAATGCTATTGATAGATGAGTTTGGTACTCTAGGACTCTCACAAATGGTTGATTTAACAACGGATTGATGGCAAAATGTAAAATTTAAATCAGATCGATAGTTTAAAAAATGCCGTGAGTTGAGAAGGGATAAGAATCGCCAGGGATATAAATATATCATATTACGTTTGATGGGGAATCACAGTTTATCCAGATTGTATGCAACATACCGTATATACTCGCGTATATACTCACGTAAAATCCGGATCCAAATGCAAACAACATTGACCCTGATCTGCCGTCGCATAATGCGCCGGCAGATCAGGGTCTATGTTGTTTGTTCTACTGATTAGTCCTTACAAACTGCATAGATCCAGATCTGCCTGCGCATTATGCGACGGCAGATCTGGGTCTATGCAGTTTGCAGTTGGTTTGAAATTATACGCGAGTACACACGGTAAGAGTGTCAACCCCAGAGGATCAGGTGCTTGGAACGGAAAGAACATTGTTTTTGCGTTAGGGGTGTTAGATTAAAGCTGAATTTTTTCAACCCTTGTTGACAGCGGCTCCAAGGTGCTGACGATGTAGATTGCATCACGACTGAGTATATTTTTGTATACTCATGTCAGATGTAAGCAAAAAATGTATATTTATGTCAGATGTAAGCAAAAAATGTATATTCATGCCAGGCGTAAGCGAAATATGTATACTTATGTCAGATGTAAGCAAAAAATGTATACTCATAGCAGACATAATCAAAGTTCTGAAGATTGATAAATTGACAAAAATAGTAATTAAGCCGCAGAGTTCCAATTCATAAGGTCTTAAAGAGGGCTTGGCCTACAATTACACAAGACAGGCAACTTCATAGAGCCGGCTTCATTTTGGGCAATGAATGAATGAATTGGATCAACACAGTAAAAGAAAGATGTAACCAAATTGAGCGTAAAGATACAAATTTTAAGAGAATATTACATGTATTGAAAGTTTTTGATATAAAATCATTCCAACCAGTGATTTGCTTCATACACACAATGCACCACTCAAACGGAAAAAAAGAAGTTATCAATGTTAACTTTACACGGATGCAAATAAAGATTCATCTAAAAAGAACACAAGAGTTGTGTTTTTGAAGGGCAGATTGAATGTAACGTGGCAACTGATATGCGTCTAAACGTCAAAAGTGTATCGGTACAAAATTATATTTGAAATGGCCTCCTTTCCCTATTGGTACATACTCCAGTATTAATGAAGACCCTAAATGAGTGTTTACTTTTAAATCAGCCAACCAAAAAGGAATGCTGATCCGGGATGATGCAGATCGTACCGGCAGCTGGCATAGTATGAATACATGTAAGCTCGTATGTTGGTGTATCCACTAGAGAGTAGTAAATTGTCGAAGTTTGAAATCTGCTCCGTAAAAGGTAAGTCGAGATTAGATTTAATTTATATTGATTCTCTACATTTAAATATTCCAAATTTTCAATTTGGTGCTACACATTGAGTTTATTGCCCTTTAATGTATTGCTCTAAATATAAATGATAATTCACAGGAGATAATTCTGGATTATCAGGCGAAAAAAAAGAGGAAAAAGAAAGAAATTTCAAAACAACATGACAGACAATTCTGAAAAAGCAGAAGCGAATCAGAACTCTGTGAATAGAGTCTACGCTTCAAGGACCTCCCAGCTTCTGGTCCTAGACTCTCATTTTTACAAAATTCGTTTAAGAATTTTCTGTATACTGGATATCAAGATTTTGGAGAAGTGTGTTTCTGGATTCCAATTTTAAAATCCTACAGATAACTCTGCTATATTGGACTTTAGTTTGTACCCAATTAGAAGTTGACAGATGTTATGCGTCTATATACTTAGACTGCAATATTCGACAATGCTATTACTGGACCACACCATGCAGACTCATATTAACGTATAATTACAGACGGAGACAATCTGTGTTTAACACTTATTCTAAGAAACAGTTCGTAATACAGAACACTTTTGTCTTGTAAAACAATTTTTTTTCATCCTACCTCTATCATGGAAGAAAAAAGAAAGATTTAATAGTTGATCATGTTTATTATACGTAGATTTCACAATAAGTCACAACTTATACAACGTACTTTTTATTGTATATATATATATATATATATATATATATATATATATATATATATATATATATATATATATATTTATATATATATATATATATATATATATATATATATATATATATATATACAATATAGATAGATATACAGATAGATAGATAGATATACAGATAGATATACAGATATATATATATATATATATATATATATATAAGATTGAAAGATATAAAAAGTACTTCATTGTGGATAATTATTCATTGTACCATGCTTGTTGTTCATTACTTGTGGTTTGGATTGCAGATGTGGATAAACTCCAACCATCTTGTACAATAATAGATACATTAAATGATAATACAGAGTAAACAAATTGTAAAATAGATTTAAGAAATAGCAAGAACCATTTTACGAGGAAGTTTTAGGTTGAAAAATCTAATTTCATCCTTTATTAATTCATGAGATAGCTTCGTCAAATCCTATTAAAATTGATGAATAAGTTTACAAACTAGAAACAAGGAATAGCAATGATTCAGAACATTTTGCTAATGATGTAAAACAAAAGTCAAGACAATTCAAAAATAGAAACTATGTTGACTAAAATAATGAGGCATATATGTAAATGCCGTACTGGGAATTATATATATATATATATATATATATATATATATATATATATATATATATATATATATATATATATATATATATATATATACAAGAACCATTATGTCAAGCAGACGTAGCATTTCCTTATGTTTCTTATTCTTCGGAGACCCACTTTTTTACTCTTGTATGAAGTCCTTTCTTGTTTTCTTCGCAACAGATGATGCACTTTCTTCTAGTGTTGTTGTGTGTCCCCGCACTAGCACTGGTATCCGACGGAGATCTGTTCGATGTTGACGGTAAAGAATGTCAACTTCCTGCTGATCCGGGACAATGTTTTGCAATGTTTCCAATGTTCTTCTACAATGCTTCATCCTGTAAATGTGAGAAGTTTGTTTATGGGGGCTGTAATGGAAACGACAACCGATTCAAAAGCGAATCTGCATGCTACCGGCAGTGCGGCAAATACGATTGCCCAAAGTGTAGCCTTCCTGTTAAGAAGGGGCCTTGCAAAGCGAAGATACCAAGATTCTATTATAATCCCAAGACATGCAAGTGTAAGCTCTTTTTTTACGGCGGTTGCAAAGGAAATGCTAATAATTATGAGTCGCAGGAAGAGTGCATGTCCAGCTGTGGTCATCGAGAATGTCAGGCATGCAGGTTACCGTCTGAAACTGGTCCTTGCAAAGCGAACAAAATCCGGTATTTCTTCAATTTCAAAACTTGCCTCTGTGAATCATTCATCTGGGGTGGTTGCAAAGGAAATGAAAATAATTTTGGCTCTCTAGTAGAATGTCAACGAGCCTGCAAATCGTCTGCTTGTCCTGTTTGCTCGCTGCCAGTGGATCCAGGTACCTGTGAAGGGTATTTCACGAGATATTTTTTCAATTCTGATACGAATAGGTGCGAGGAATTCATCTATGGAGGATGCGGAGGCAACGCCAACCAATTCAGTAGTAAGGAAGATTGCGAAACCAATTGCATGAGCGCAAAATTCTCCAACTCCTTTTATTTTGGGCAGCTGTAGTAATTTTTAAATGCACAAAGATGTTTGCTGACATACCTGAGACAAGCTTACACCAACAATACAATATTAGTCTGTGTTAGGCAATTATCAGAGAGGCAGAAAGTATTGAAGGAACTTCTACTAAAATCATCTGTAAAAGGGTCTTATATCCATAAACAAAACTTTTCATCGGAAAATTAGAAGACACTGGATGGAAGTGAAAATGAACTATTATTCTTCAAGTGGAAAAATATAAATCAAGTGTGCCTTTTACTTAAAAATTAATTTGTGCCTTTAAAAATGGTAGGAAACAGGTAAAGAACATAAAACTCAAGTTCTGTTTACTTTCTACTTCATAAAATCAGAAAACTTTGCCCCACCCCCCAACTCTTTCTTTCTATATAAATTTAATATTGTATACGTTGTTTGTTTTCCCCTATCTTTCCTCCGCTTATCAATTCTGAGTACTACATTCAAGAAATTAGCAATACAATAAAAATAAATGTGTATTTCTTATTCAGTATTTAATAAATTTGCATACTTACGTCTGTCACAAATTCTTCATGTAACAATGTTTACAATATTGCACATTAATTCCATCTCTTTTTTGTCTTGGTTAAAAAGAAAAAAAAAAGAAGAAGATACACAGGGTATAGAACTGGCATTTCTGTGCTTCCGTTCCTGTTCTGTCCCTCTTTCCTTTTATATTATATGGTTGTTGTAGGTAAACTAATGAAACCGTTGCACGCTGATATATCGCCTCCAGAAAGAGGTCACGCACCAGAATGACACTTGTATCGTGCAAATACAGATAAAGGGTATGGCCTGGATATAGCAGAGTCTAGAGTTTGAGTTTCAGCTTGAGATCTGTGATCAAGCATGCGCAACAGACTTTACTTTTTTAACACATTTTTTACTGATGGTAAAAATCAAGCTCAGACTCAGACTCAAGAGTTTTATAATCTTCAGACCTGGTCAGGATTTGCTCATTTTTCGACTCGATGATTTGACTCTAAGGTCATTTGAGGTAAAGGAATAGATCTTCATCCGCTTTCATGGGAGCCAAGGGGAACGGTTTCGAATCATGCCCTGACAAGGCCGGGTCGACCGCCGTACTGTATCTCTGGGCGAGACACTTTGCTCAGTTTGTCTCCGCACGATGTGAGCTTTCGTTTCTTGATGTGCCGTTAAACACCAATCAATTAGTCAATCACTCAATCAATTAATCTCTAAACTGGGAATTAAGCCTCAAACAAATTCCATTACAGTCAATGCATGTATTCATGTATATGGCATCTGCTATGGTATGCATTATAAATTCTGCAAACAAAAGAACATGATACAATTAAATGGAGCTGATGACAACGTGTTTGACAATTAACAAATTACACATAATTACATTATCTTGGTTTACAAAATTATTTTATCAACAGTACTTTATTTAAGACATTCATAATGTTATAAGATACACAAGAGTTTGCAAACCAGCAGAATTATTGGTAGATGTATTTCTCCATTTAGAGTACATAAGATATTATAATATCTGAAATGTAAATAAGTTATTATTTACTGCACTATTTCAACATTTAGCATTGCATTATATTTTATTTGATTATTAATGAAGGAGTATATTCGGCTTTAGGTCATAAAATAGAAAATATAATCAGAAAAAAATTTAACAGAGTATTTGTGAATACCATGTAATTCAGACACACCTTAATTAAGGTTATAATGTATGCAAGAGGAAACGGTACGGTTTCCAAACAGGCAGACATCATTGCAAACACTACAGGCTCCATCACATATTCACAAGTCTGACAACAACTGATATTTTAAATAACAAATGCTACATGAGCTAATTGCTAAAAAAATTATTAGGAATATAAACTACGCAAATATGAAAAAAAATGCGTAACAACATTTGGACATTGATGGGATTTGAGCTTGGATAGCTCGCTTCATCAGAACTATGCACATTTACTTGACTATTAAAGATACACGCATGTATTTTCTCACCATTCAGTCAGTGACATTTAATAGATCACACTTTACAAAGAACAATTAAATGTTCAAACTAGAAATGTAGATAAATTAAATGAATATGGCAATATAATTGACACATTTTAGAAATTGATTATTTTATAAACATTTAAACGGAGACAATTATTATCTGTATTAGTAATAATGAGAACTGGTACTAACAATATCAACAATCTCGTCAAGAAACTGAAGAGAATTAAAATTGTTCACAAACATACTTGCATTAAAAACTCTGGAGTGAATAACATCTGTGCTTTCTCTCCCTCAATTTATCACATGTGAAAACCTAAAAGCTGGTTTGTTGTTTATCCAGGTTGTTTTGACACCTGACAGTAAACAAGTGTATGAATTAAAGCAAACATTTAGTCGACACATAATGTATGAAAGGACTAGGTACTACAAGGGTCAAATTTGGCCCAACCACCAAAAGGCTCTAAGTTTTGTACAAAGACTCTTCAGGATGCATTTTGTGCAGAATAATAAAAATTTTGTTGAATTCAATCAAATTGTGTATGCTGGAGGCACCAAAAGTTTACCTACATAAAATGACGTTACTTCTGGTTCCATTACGTTATCGTGATTTTAATGACGTCATGCATGCAAATTTTAATTTTTAAAGACTTGTTGATTATATATATATATATATATATATATATATATATATATGCAAATCTCGGGGACTAAAGGACTTTGACAAAAGACATCTGCAAATATCAACAAAACACCAAAACATCCATAAGAAAAAATATTTATTTTATGCTAGGCAGTGAATTACTGGATTTTCCGAGTGAAATAATTGTAATATTTCACTGCAGTGAAAAATATGATATTTTTTCACTGACCGTCAATAGAGATGGATAACATTATGAGTAAGACATTTCAATTCTTTTTGTAAGATCCTTGCCAGGTGTAAAGGTTAAGGTGGCTGCTTTGCATCCAAGCGAACCGAGTTCAAATCCACGAAGGGATGAAAAAAAAATCATTTTTTTTGTCTACTGTTAAACCTTCAATTGGGAAGGAGCATTATGTAACTACTGATATCTACTGATATTTTATGTGCAAATATACAAAAAAAAACCAGCAGAACATAAACGGCAAACCGCTGACATTATCGCGCGGGATGCAGCAAGAAATCAGCTACTTCAGTGTTTTATACAAATTGTTAGACAATACGCTTGAGCATAAAATAAAAAGAATATTTGCTTGCTCCGAGTGAATAACGGATATATTTCATCTTGTGGGTGAAATAACTTAAGTATTTTCACTCGTGGCTTTGCCACGCGTGAAAATACTGAGTTTTTCACCCACTCGATGAAATATATCCGTTATTCACTCGTTTCAAGCAAATATCCTCTCTATATTCAACTTCACTGCGTTAATTTATTTATTTATTTTTATCCAGAATGCCAGTACTTACCCTAAAAACAAACAAATGGTGTGACATTTACATGCATAATGTATGGTAAGAAGAATATTGACATCAAGTCCCTTGTCGATAACAATTCCAATACAAATGAACTAACTACATAGCAAATACATGAGTATTTCGCCATACAATTATCGTCACAAAAAATCTAAATGTTGTACATCGTCAATGTATGTTTAAAAGAACTAATTATGTACACATGTATAACTAGAACACATACAGTATATAACTTGACTGGAATGTACAAGGCAATACTATTAAGTTATCATTTGGTTATTATTCTAAGTTTGAATAAAAATATTAAGCAAGCAAATGCATGTTCTTGTAATGACCTATTCACAAAGAATATTTACACAGTCCAAAACAGTATGTACTTAGATCTTTCAAAATGATATATATTATTAAAACTACAGAGAAATCTGACATAACAATATTTACTGGTTTTTTTTACCTGGACTAATTACTTCACAAGCAACTTGTAACTTATTTTTAAATATTTATTACTCTTCGATGTCAGCTGTATCATCATCATCACCACCGTTATCATCATCATCATCATTCAACTGAAGTTCAGGAATGTATTGTGCATCATTCAAATAAGAACTCCAATCAGACATCGAATTAAAAGGTGCATTTTGACGACGTGCATATCCAAGGTACCAGATGACGGCTGCTATGTGCGCACACGTACCAACAACACGGGCTATGGATCGACATTGGCAGTACCAACCTCTGACTGAATATTGATCATGATCAAGCCAGAGTTTATAGGCTCTACTAGACACATGCCGGCTCTGAATTTTTGCCATTAGAAGTCCATTCTGGTCTTTATGCACTAATAAATCATAACCTTCATTCTCGCTAAGGTGCTTACGGGTGTAAGATTTTGCTAACTTCAGTTGATAAACTCCAAAAGTAATATTTTGCAAGTCTTCCTCATCAAGCCTTGGAAAGTCAGGAATTATGGTATCTGAGGCATCTATCTTTTCCCAAGGATTTCTCATCTTGTCTAGACTCTCATGTTCCACCTTCTGCATGAGCTCATTACCATTAAGATTTTTTCATATCAATGTGGAAAATAAAGTTATTACGGATTACTATCTGTACTAAGTGGAACGAAGAAGAAAAAATAAATTTCTACTTTCCTGGGAATCGTACCCAGGTCGGCTCTGCATGTAAGCGGACATTTTACCATTGGACCACGAAACTATGTTTACATGATTTGTATTTTTATGAGCTATATAAAGTTTTTTGTATTCTGTAGCAGCCACATGGATTATCTTTCTATTAAATATTTATGGTGTTTAGCAGACTGTTTATATAAGATATGGTTTATGCATGTTTGCAAATCAATATAAATACTCTTTTCATAGTGCGTTTCCTCACTAACCCTTCCAGTTATAAACATAATGAGTTTGGAACTAGAGTCCCCTAGAGAATCTGGCACCAGTTACCGCACTGTCGTTAATTCTCATGGATTATCTTTATTATTGATGAGACAAAATGTACCTTATATTGAATGTTAATTATTTATTCTGCCATTTCAAATTGTACTACATTGAGTCTTCAATAAGTGATGAACGTGAGGTAGGCCTGACCGATTCCGTACGGAAACTGCATAGACCCTCAATCGCTTTTTATGATTGGAATTTTTTTACCAAACAATTCAAAACGAATTAATAAAAGTTTCACAGTATTGCATACCACTGTATATAATGCTCTTATAGAGAAATACTTGTCCAAAATACCAGTCTGATACAAATATTTTATAAACCAAGCTGGATTTGCTTATTTCTTCATAAAACTCGTCGTCTGCAAATCAACACCGCTTGGAAATATTTCAACTGTGAAGATTTTCCTTAATTTCTAAAGGATATGTGTGTCTGATAAAGTAAAACTGCATTTAATTTCATACTTTACTCATTTATTGTGACATAATATTTGTAAAATGAAAGTTACATACCTTGTAAACTGCTGCTGCGATAAAAATGTCACTGTTACCTGCCATTTTATATAACCATTTTCTTTAAAATTACTGTATCCCACATGAGTGAAACAACATACAATTTTCTGAGATTACAACTTATCTAATAAGGGAAACGTCTTCAAAGTTTCCCGTTGTTTCATGGCTGCGGGAATAGTTTAATATATATAAATACATTATAGTCAGACGAATTTTTCACATTTTCCGCCTCACGTGCGGCTGCAGATGACATCATCGCACACGATAAATATGAAAATAAAACGTATTATTAAAGACAAAGGTATGTCTATACAAAATAAATAAAACAGCTTTTAAAATAAAGAAAATACATTTTGGACATTTTCTGAGGCCATTACAGTGATCTAGAGTCCCTAGTCCTTTTGTTGTTTATTACTGGCATCAGTACCAAAACAGGAGTGCAAAAGCCAATATTAATATGGTTAAATTTGATTTAATATACTGGAATTTTTTTCTGGAAAGTGACTCTTCAAAGGAGGAATTACCCATTTTTTCCTCAAGTGAAATATTGTGGGTTCACATGGATTTGAGGCCATGTAGTATTATTACTACATCAGGTTTGGAGATTACAAAAATCAGTGTTACACTGTTGCCTGGAAATAAGGTAATGTCACTACATGAATTTGGGGATAGCAGTGTAGTATTATTACTACATCAGGTTTTACAGATCACAAAATCATTGCCTGGAAATAGGGTAATGTTCCTACATGAGTTTGGGGATAGCAATGTAGTATTGTTACTACATCAGGTTTTGGAGATAACAAAATCAGTTTTACACTGTCACCTGGAAATAAGGTAATGTTACCACATCGGTCTGGGGAGCAATGTAGTATTATTACTACAACAGGTTTTGCAGATCATAAAATCAGTGCCTGGAAATAGGGTAATGTTACTACATGGGTTTGGGGATAACAATGTAGTATTGTTACTACATCAGGTTTTGCAGATCACAAAATCAGTGCCTGGAGATAGGGTATTGTTACTACATGGGTTTGGGGATAGCAATGTAGTATTGTTACTACATCAGGTTTTGCAGATCACAAAATCAGTGCCTGGAAATAGGGTATTGTTACTACATGGGTTTGGGGATAGCAATGTAGTATTGTTACTACATCAGGTTTTGCAGATCACAAAATCAGTGCCTGGAGACAGGGTATTGTTACTACATGGGTTTGGGGATAGCAATGTAGTATTGTTACTACATCAGATTTTGGAGATCACAGAATCATTGCCTGGAAATAGGGTATTGTTACTACATGGGTTTGGGGATAACAATGTAGTATTATTACTACACCAGGTTTGCAGATGATAAAATCATTGCCTGGAAATAGGGTATTGCTACTACATTGGTTTCCGGATTATTGTGTGTACACAAATTTAAAATTCCTTTAAAAAGGACAAGCAAGCAATTCCTTTTTTATTCTGGAAGCCATTTTTTTTTTTTTTTTTATTAAATAGTGATATAAAATATTAAATGTTCAAGTTCATGTTTTAAATTATTCTCCTTTTGGTCTGTAATTATCACCTAAGGATAATCTGTTAAGTGTATTTAACTATTGGATCGTCAAAGTACAAAATTAAATTAGTATTAACGCACTGTAGCAACTTAGTGTACAGATATAGAGAAAGACAGACAATTTAGAAACCATAAAACAACAAACACACAGCGACAATAATACCTTAAGGAGATGAGAAAGGTTGCACCTATTTAATAAACTTTCTTTTCCTATGTCTATGGCATCACTGAAGCATAACTGCACAAGGTTTGGTTGCGTTTACAACAATTGGGGTCTGCTGCAGAGAACAATTTATATTACGAGATAGCGGTCTAAGTGGGGTGTCATATGATGTCATTGCTGACAAATGTTAGATCCAAACAAGGGGACTAACTTCCCATACTCATCAGAAAATGAAGTTTCCTGGATGTATGAGCTAGTTATAATAAATTTCTACAAACAAATCGGTTTCATTTGTAAAGACAAATTTGACTCAATGTTAGGATACTTTGGTTCATATTTCAGTTTAAAAAATGAAGAGAATTCAGAATGTTTGGCGAAAATCTCCATCCAGTTTCTTGCCTTGAAAGGAGGAGGATATCACCAAGAAGCTTAAAATGAGCTTCTATTCTCTCAATAAATGGATCTGAAGAAAGTATATCTCTTTTGTGCACCTAAGGTGAAATATGAAAAGTTGCTAGATCCCTGGGACATTTCTAGAAATACAAAACTACATCGATATTAGTTCTCTTAACATTTGTATACACACTTTGGAATTAAAAAGAGTGTCATAAACTCATTTTGTATGTTTACTTCTAATTGTCAGAAGACATTGAAACTGTTTAGAGTGGTAAATAATCTGATGATTTAAGGGTCAAATATTTTACATGTTACTCACAATTTACTAGGCTAGGCGATTCAATGTATGCCTTATCATCCTTCTCTGTGTCATATTGAACAGAAAAATCAAACTCTTTTCTATAGCAAATGGTCACTAAATGTATGAATGTTTAATTTTTGCCAAGACAAACTAAGCATTACTTTAATTATGATGCTGATTCCTGAAACAATTACCATTGTCCCACAGATTGTAAGATTGAACAGTCGGCATGTGTCCTATCCAACCTATAGCACTACCCCATGGGTGAAGAAAACACATCAATGTAATAAGTATGCAATCATATTTAGCTTGCATCCAAATAATGTTATCCACTTTTTCATATTTAAGATGACATCCATTGCATTAGTTGTAAGTTCAGATACATCTAGACTATCTTACTTATGGTAGGCACTAAAAAATCAATACTGGTTATGTTGCTTTTTCTGGAAATAGTTGCATTTTTAAAAAAATGACTGGAATTTTAAAGGCAACTGACATTACGAGAACCGGCTCAGTCACACCTCTTTGCTTTGAAGAAATGTCAAATGTTTTTGGCCAAAATCGCCACCTAGGTAGTTGCTTTGGAAAAAAGATACGAAAATAAAACTCTTAAATGGTACTTCTTTTTTAAATAAATGGATCTGAAGTATATCACTTGTGTCGATCAAAGGTAAGATATGCAAAGTTTTTATATCCATTGGCTATTTCTGGAAATACAATACTGCATATATAGTAGTTCCTTTAACATTAGTATACACCATTTGGAATACAAAAGTGTGTTAACAACTCATTTCTTTGTTCATTTCCAATGGTTAGAAGATATTTAAACTTTTGTGAATAGTCAATATTAGAATTGTATACTTTCAGAACCAAATATGTAGAATATTCCTCACAATTGACCATCCAGGACACCCATTCTATGCCCTATTATGGCTCTCTGTGTTATCTTGAGTGAACAAATCAGATGAATTTCTAGACAAGACAGACTAAACATTCCTATAGTTATGATGCCAGTTCCTGAAATAATTACCATAGCTCCACAATTTAAATAACTGAACAACCCACATGCGTCCTATTCATCCTAAAACAGCATCCTACTGGCGAAGAAAACACATTTCAGCAATAAGTATTCAATCCAGTTTTGTTTGCATACAAAGTTTTAAGTAAATTAAAAACTATGTAACCATGTGAAATCTTGCTGTGTATAGTGCGTGCATTTGTAAGAAAGAAATATAGTCAAAGTCTGATGTTCCCATCTTTAATAGCAGCAAACAATGCATTCTTCCAATTTGCACCCATAGAACTGATTAATTTACTGTTTTTAATTGCATGCATTAACAAAATTAGCTATGAATGCATTTTGGCTGCTTTATTTTCAAAGCGATGTGTTGATAATGGATTTCAAGATATCACTGCACTAATAAAGTTAATTATTTAACTCCATCATTTTTCCATATCTTTGATGAAATCCAGTGCATTAGTTCTAAGCTCAGATGCACCAGGATGATATTAAGTATGATATTCACGAACTTTTACACAACATATGCAAAACTCGGCATAGGTTAAGTTGCATTGTCTGGAAATAACATCATTTGAATGAAATCACTGGAATGTTTAGTGTAAGTGTCATCCAACGTAAAAGTCCAGAAGCTGAACTCAATAAACAATATATTTTCTGATTAGGCATTAATGCTGATTTCTATTGAATGCAAGTAAAATAACTCACTGGTCAGCATCTATAGGAAAATCAGAAGAAAAATATTAATGAGTTTAGGAACTGCAATAACAGATAATTGACTCCATGATTAAAGACGGATACCTAACAAAAGTATATATATATATATATATCTCTCTCTCTCTCTCTCTCTCTCTCTCTCTCTCTCTATATATATATATATATATATATATATATATATATATATATATATATATATATATATATATGTATGTATATATATATATATATATATATATATATATATATATATATATATATATATATATATATATATATATATATATATATATATATTTATATAATTTTTATAGAAATCAACTGGAAATAAGAGAACATATATTCAGACAATATAAGAAAACTAAAATTTTGGTTGATTTTTAGGATAATACATTGTATAGATTGAATTTAACAGAAAAATGTATAATGTTTGTTTTTTGGGAAATTAAGGAACAATTGTCAAATACAATATTGATAATATCATATTAGTTCATTTACACACCGAAAATTAAGACACTTTTGCCACTTGTTGAGCAATGTAGGTTTTTTTTATCTTAAAGAATCTTACTTAGTTTAAAAAATATATAGTTTGCAATAATTTTGTGAGGATCATATATTTAGCCAGCATTGGTCAAAATAAAAACAAAGTACCTCCCCAGAGACACGGGGTAGAGACTTGATATTTTAAGCATAATAAGAAGTACATACTCTCCTTTGTCCCCCCCCCCCCAATAAAACTGAGACTTGTTTACGAGAAGTTAATATTGACATATTCGGTTTCATCATCATCATCAACTCTCAAAAATATAAGATATAGACTTTATGTATATTATACAGATAAAAGACGTCAATCACGAATACTTAAAAAAAGTTATATATTATTGGGAAGGATTATATAACATTGGTAAATATTCCTAATAGAAAGACAAAACAAATTATATAATCATACCATTTTACTAACAAACTCAATACACGTCGCTCTATCGATCTTATCATGTGTTTCTTTCGTGCAAATTGTACATCATGGAAGAAATTGTATCACACCATAAAATATCTAACATATAGTGTTTGTATCGTTGATTTTTTTTTTCAGAAGAGGGTACGGTAGATGGCATTCGATGCCACCAGAGCGATGAAAGACCCTCGCACTGGAAGTATGCTGTTGCAAAGGTTGCTGTTGCATGTGCACATTTGAACTTTGACCCCGTACAGTGTGCTTTCATCGCATTGATTATCAAATTCCAGACTCAGAAAACATCCTCTTGTAACAACTGCAATGCAGAAATATGTTCAAATTAGATAATTCATGAATGATGAAACTGCATTTTGATTTTTTAAAAAGTCAAGATTACTACTTGATAATGTATACAATATTATTTTATTTCACTGTATTTCCTGTGGCAACATGAGACTAATGATACTCAGGGGCGGATCAATTATTCCTCAATGGAAGGGAGCACCAAACGCCACACATAATTACCTACCTATGTACCTAACTAACTTACTGAGTAACTAACCACATACCTTAACTACATACAGGCAGACAGACAGGCGTATATACAAAATATAAATCATACACGTGTGATGCCCTTCTCCACACACCAGTTCCGGACATAGTGGAATGGAGGACTGGGTCTACCACAGGTACTGTAGTAGTACAATTGTCCATATACCATTTGGAAGATAAGAAGAGGAGCACAAGAATTTGTGTTAGCTGATGCTTTCCAAGCTTTTATTCCTTTGCTATATCGCTTAATATTGAAAGAGACTTGAAGAACTAAGATAACACCATATAGAATTGTGTTAAGACATGGCGCTTTGATGACCTATGGTAACAGTTTCACCATTCCATGTCAAATACATTTGGATCAATTGGGCTTTTCTGCATAAGGTTCAAAATCGAACGCGAGTGAACAACAGGCCTAACTTCTGGAGCAAAATAGAGTTGTTCGGGGAAGAAAACCAGCCGTCATAAATAGAAGCTACTTTTTTCTCAATGATGTGATAACTTTGCATATATAAAATTAGAGACAAAACATCGCCACAAATCGGACATATTTTTTTCAAGATAGCGACTTCTGTTGTGAATCATGTTTTCGGCCGTTATTTTACTATCATGAATATTTCATGAAATTGATGTAGCGTACTAGAGGCACTGTGTTCCGATCTATTAATCTTGACTATTTATCTTGTCACTTCGACCAATCATTGTGATTGTCTGATACATGAAGCCAACGCCAAAGCTCGAAGCATTTTGAATGATCTTGAATTAGGGTGGTGAAATGGAAAGTTTTCAGTTTCTTCTTTCTTACGATAGTGCAATAGTATGCACATTAAACAGAAAAGCTTAAAGGCACAAACTCAAGCAGTTTTTATATTTGCACAATATTTATACATAACAACATTTTTGTAAGCATCGACAAATAGGAAACAAGTAACAAGCTACCCTAAAATTAACAGCAAAATATCTCTCCTTACTATACGGCAAACTATTAAGTTTTTGTGCCACAAAGATTCACCATGCTTTCAATTTGCATATACACAATTGAAAGTTGAGAAACTGCTCTAAGCCCGCCCACGTTCATTTACATAAGGAAATCATTTCTAATATATCAAAATGAAATTGTAAGGACATGCTGAACTAAATATTAAAAAAATCAAAATTTGAGCAAAATTAGATCAATGGTTGCTATGTTAATTTAGCTTCAAGTTACTGTATATTCCCCATATTTTAGTTAAAACGTGGGAGTAAGTCCCATACAGCAACCCACATTATGAAACATTAGGCAATTACTCGTACCTGACTGAGCTTACAGTATTATAGAGGATCTATATCCTGGATCAGGTCACAAATGACCTTGTTTTCATTTTTAAAAAAGCAACATCTACCACCACCCCGATCCCCATGAGACAAAAGTAAGATAATAAAAACCATGAACCCAAGACCCGTATAAACTCTTTCTTTTTCAAAAACCAACACCCTACCCTACAGAATATTTTCTTAGACCGTATGCCTCCTGGCTCTGCCACTACAAACTTGTTTTTATTTTTCAAAAACCAACACCCTACCACCCACCTCAACGACCCAAAAGTATATTATTAGCAACTATGAGCCCAAGGCCACTACCATATCTTCTTTTTGTTTTTCAAAAACCAACAACAACACGAAAACATCTTGCCCCATTGCATCATAGTTTGGGCCAC
Organism: Margaritifera margaritifera; assembly: GCA_029931535.1. Lineage (NCBI taxonomy): Eukaryota > Metazoa > Mollusca > Bivalvia > Unionida > Margaritiferidae > Margaritifera > Margaritifera margaritifera. Next base: position 13,942 of record JAQPZY010001493.1, on the reverse strand, counting down.
CACATTAAATGTTTTAAAAAAATAAACATTAAACATATGTGCTCTGAGGTTATAACCATTACTGAAGAAATAATTAACTCCTACTGCTTTTGAAATGGGTGAGATATCGCCCATGCTTTTTTAAGTCAGACACTCCTTGGGTTAAAACCCATATGCTAAATTAGATAAGTAACAGGGTAGTAGATGCCAGCTCTGACATTATAACTTATTTTGTAAAAATTAAAAATTATTAAGTCCAGAGCTACTGAGACCATGACAAAGTAGCGGATGTCGGTGAGACACTGCAAGCCACGCTTTAATGAACAATTTAGTACAATATTAGGGTATTAAACCACATGCTAAAATAAGAGATGAATGCCTACTATCTATTATTTTAGATTTTCAAATTAAAACATTTGTAAAATAAGAAAGAAAATTTAAAATGTTAGATAAATAAATAATGTACTATCATTTAAGACAAATAACAAGCAGTACATCTTACCCATGTGCAGCAGTTTAAAACATTAAACTAGCTAACAAGAGTTATCCAAGTTAACAAAGCAAATTAATTTAACAAGATACAAATATATTACAGTCACAATATCATCCAGCACAGTTCAGTGGTATGCTGTGTGTGATACACATCCGTGCCAGACTATCGGTTAGAAACTGGCTGCGATGTCAACTTACATACTGTTACAACAGTTGTCTATGATACTGTCGTAAGCCACGAGCAAAAAGAGATCGTTAGCAGAGCATAGAGGATTTTTCGCCCGTAACTTGCGACAATGATGATACCCTGTAATCTGTCCTCCAGGCAAAACACAATAACCTCTCTCTCTCTCTCGGTACTATATGCAATTTGAGTGCTTTCTTTGGGTCTGCGTGTGAGTTGATCTGAGCGTTTTTAGTCTTTTATCCATCTCTCTCTCTCTCTCTCTCTCTCTCTCTCTCACACACATACACACACAGCTACTACATTTACGGTTTTTTATTTTCATGCGAGTATGAAATAAGGACATAATCTGAAAAGGTTTTTATTTCTAATTTATTATTAGTTCATGAAATTGAAAAAGTCATGAAACGTAAAGAAATCTTTGTTGATTGTCTGATGACCTTATAATTCCCACATCATGAACACCAAGCTGACAATGTGATATACATACAGGGAAACAATGTTTAAACTTAATCCTTTTCTTGTTAGTCATGGTAATTACAGTTTTAAGATACGAGAAATATTTCCGTGGGAGATAATCTTTTCTGCCAAGATTCTTGTTACATGTAAACCATGTCCCATCATAGTTTCATGGGAACCGCATTGTATATCTTATTAAACAATATCAAGGCATATTAATGAAATGAGGTCAACTGAAATAACATAAGAATATACGTCATCTGTCACATATAATTGTCATTTCCTACTATTTTTGTCTGAAGTTAAGAAAGAAAGAAAAGGTATTTTATTTTTACCCCTTTGAAAATGCCTCTGGTTAGCGATATCATAGACCCCTTGTGACTATCAGTACACAATACATAACAACATATGAGATTCTCAATCCAAGCCAACGTCAATGTTTGTGTCTTCATTCAAAGATACACCTAACAAACAAAGTATCCCAGTCATACAAACTGATCGATATGAACAAGTAATGTATTGGTATCCTACTCTCTATGATAAAATGATTTCTCTCTAATTTATAAACTTAAAAGAGAGAAATCATATTAAAACCAACCCAAGTACACACAGGCACAAGGGATCAAACCTGGGAACCACAGGCACAAAACTATCTAGATTGTTACAAATATATAACAAATGTATTTCCAGAATGAAATATTGGATACAAGCCCTGTTCGCCAGATTTGTCGCCTCTTTTATTGAGAGGGTCCTTGCATCTGTCCGAATCTTTGCATTCGTAACAATCAAAGGCATTCGCTGTAAAGATAGACATATAACCACAAAAGTGCATGAAAATTCGCACAATGAATGTGAAAGTTTCAAAAACGGCAATTCGTGTAAATATGTTTTCGAACATTATTTACATCACAAATGCAAAATGAACAAGATAATGCACAGATGTGAAAGTACAATCAAGATTGCGTTGAATGTTGCAAATAAGTTTTTTTAAAAACAGGTGCAAAGAAACAAAATAAGCGTTAAGATATAAATAATACCCAAGCTTATTATTAGTAAAGAAGTGATTATTACATACATAAATATAAATAAATGTGTATTTATTTATGTATTTATTTATTTCTTGATTTATAACATACCTAAGTTATTGCTTGAATAAGAAACTTAATATCCTTATGACTGAAAGAGAATTTTTAATGGTAATAATAAAATACTTCAACTTAGGAACACCTTTTTTCACATTCCTATATGTGTATGATTATGTTTTCTAGTATTGAACACCAGTGCATGATAATTCTATCTTGCCTCATACGTGGCCTTTATCCTGACTTGTGGACTATGCAGACCTTCTATTCTACTGCAATCATAGTGTGCACAACGTTGCAAAAGCTTTCCACTTTCAGTCATCACTTGAACATTCTTTTACAATAATTAAGATAAACATTAATTATAGCACACTGGTTGAAGTTAAGTGTTCCACAAAGAAGCCGTTTTGCAATGATCGACCTAGCTACATTTACGTCTTCTTTAGTCCTTATCGAGTCGAAAAAGCTGTTGTTGTAAATGTTATTTTTTTAAAATTCATATTCTCATTATTATTTTTGAAGGATAAATCAATTCTAGATCAAAGTTGAATCGAGAACTATTTCATTATTTTTGTCTGTTTCAGTTAATCTTTTGGATAAAAGTGAACTTTACTTTTTGACCTGTTCACATTTGTATCATTGCGCAAGCTATCTGCAGTAAGTGTATATTCAGACGCTGTGTATTGCCATTACCTTAGCAATTTCAACCACTGTTCTTTGAAAGTTAAAATCTGTTTAAAAGTCATTGAATGTTTACATTGCATATTTCAGTGTGAACCTAAATTGTTACGCACTATCTTAGGGCAAGGAAATGTTCAATGGGTGTTCTACCATTTGAAAGTTACAGCTGTATTCACAATAAGCCATTTTTACTTAGGCTTATTTTCTCGTTCATAAATTTGAGAAAAAGAATCCATCAGTATGCTTCAGTATATGATAGGGAACATCCATGCTCAGGATCAAAATTTTGCTTCAGACACTCGGCACAGCCTCATGTCTGATGCAAAATTCTGACTCTCAGGTTGAAATTTCCTATCCTACACCGATGCATATGATGAATTATATTAATCTCAATTAATCTGAGTAACAAAGATACCAAGAGTTGCAAAATCTCACATTACCTGATTGCAGGGAGACACCAATCCCAAAGACAACCATGCACGTGACACCGAATATTCTCATTTTTACTGGAGGGTGTCTTTATGGATTTTCAGTAATGTAAATTGCAGATCACTGCGTCTCCCACTTTAATATATATTGTGGGGTTTATGGGTTTACGTATTTATACAGAAATTCGATTTGGTCGATAGTCTGTACAGATTTTATCAAGGCAAGCTTTTAAAAATTTGCCCCTCCCATTGGTAAAACTATCGAATGATACTGCATCTAGCAAATTGAATAGATTGTTATCTGACTATTGATTGGTTGTTGTCTGCTTCTGAAATCTTTATTCCAGTCATGCTAATAATATATTAAAATAATTTCCTATGTACTAGAGGTTACAACAAAGGAGATACTACCGCTTAATTTTTAGTTTACACTGTGGAAAAGATGGATTCATCGTCGCGATAAGTAGGTATCAAATAGGTAGGACTAGCACACTCGTGAAATTTATAAGAGTACATTCTATTGCGTAGGCTTCATTGACACACAATATAAAACAATATCACTGTGATAAATTCTAATTCCATATCTCCTTATTTGTCAACATTGTCAGAGAGGTGATAGAAATATGTCATGATTTTAAGATAACCGGCTTAATTTATGTATTTGATGTTACATCTTTGCAACAATGCTACATAAAGTATGCGTTGTCTTTTTAGTGGTTTTCTTTGCTATTGTATTGATTTTCTCCATGTTTGTATGCCTATCTCCATATTCTTTATCTTATCCCTGTTTATAATATAAAGAGTTTCCATCCTTTGCAGTCATTGATATATCGGTATTTTACTTTGAGGAAACAATTTCAGCACATATAGTCTTTCTCTTTAATGAATTATGGTATCTTACTGTTAATTTATATACAAAATATATTTTCTGGACAGATCTGCTTTAATTGATATTTCATGCAATCAATATTTGAAATAATTAATTATGCAGTAATTTAGAATGAGATTCTTATATCTGGGCATTCCTTTTTATTCTTTTGGCTATTCATGTGTAAATATTTAAAACAGTACATGTCTTTCGGCTATTCATGTGTAAATATTTAAGACAGTACATGTCTTTCGGCTATTTCATGTGTAAATATTTAAGACAGTACATGTCTTTCGGCTATTCATATATAAATATTTAAGACAGTACATGTCTTTCAGCTATTCATATCTAAATATTTAAGACAGTACATGTCTTTCGCCTATTCATGTGTAAATATTTAGGACAGTACATGTCTTTCGCCTATTCATGTGTAAATATTTAAGACAGCAGTACATGTCTTTCGCCTATTCATGTGTAAATATTTAAGACAGTACATGTCTTTCGGCTATTCATGTGTAAATATTTAAGACAGTACATGTCTTTCGGCTATTCATATGTAAATATTTAAGACAGTACATGTCTTTCGGCTATTTCATGTGTAAATATTTAAGACAGTACATGTCTTTCGGCTATTTCATGTGTAAATATTTAAAACAGTACATGTTTTGTTTTTTTAGGTCTGGGCACTGTCATCAGATTTGATGGTAAGCATTGCCTTGTGCTTACCTTACAACTACCAAACTACACACTTGTCTCAATAACATGGGAATGTATCTTCATCCCGAGATATATAGAGGATATCAACGTTTTTGGAGTACATATAAGGAAATATTTCACAATGAATTTCAGTTTGCAATACACGCTCATCTATGCTCGATTTCTCCATCATTTTCAAACATGATTATGATTGTGATGAGAGTTAAATCGCTACTTAAACAATTGTATTACTATATTTTTAATCAAGAGCGTTTATCTGAAACTTTTTACCGTTTGTCGTAGAGTGTAACAGGTATAAGATACTGTATGGGGGACACAATATCGAATAGCAAGAGGTCATGTAATTTCAGTCACTGATAATGAATGCATTAAATAATGTGTAAAAGTAATTATAACAGAGGCACATTCTGTTGTTTGGATTTCGATTTTAGGTATTTCTTGATGACGCCTACTCATTGATTACATAAGTGTATACTAGAGGGTCTACAGAATGTATACTGTATGATCTGTTTATCCTGATGGAGAGAGAGAGAGGAGAAGAAGAAGAAGAAGAAGAAGCAGAAGAAGAAAAATGAAATAGGCTTAAAAATGGAAATACAGGTTTGAATAACCTACATACGGGCAGATATATTTCCTAAATGGGAAAAGAAAGTAGCTTCAAATGTGATATCGCCACTGATACATTTCAATGTCACATTATGAAATATATAATAAATAACTCTACCAAAAGTATGTATTTTTCACCATAGAGACTTTTGTATATGCTAACCTGTTGTATAACCTTGAAATTTCTTTCTCGCACTTAAAAAGCCTATTCTTATGACTCTAGGTCTTAAAATAATGTAACACTGGAAAACTGCATGCACTCATAGTCACTGTCTGGCAACATAATTAAGACAAACACGTGTTGTCAACAATGTACTCTGCCATTTTCTTTTAACTCTGACCTTACATTACCGTATGTAACTTTGTACGAGAAGAATTCATGATGAACATTATTTCCATATGGGAAAAGCAGTATTGATGCAGTAGTTATTTATTATTGTAATTAAGAAAAGAAAACAATACATTTTTTTCTTAATGATACTGTTCTACAACGATACATTTCAACAAGGATTTGGATTTCAAACTAGTATCGGCGAAGACTATTTCTTTTATTGTACAATATAGTCTAGAGTGCTTCCTGTTTCATTCTTCTAAAAATAACTTACAATGGGGCAATCTCAAAATTTTGAAAAGACATTTTTACATAATTATAACAACAACAATAATGACCAACACTTAATTAAGCTTGACATATTTACACATGTTGTAAGGGTATATATATATACAGTATGTATATATATATATATATATATATATATATATATATATATATATATATATATATATATATATATATATAATAAATATTTTGAATTGTAGATTTATGTATAATATCAAATATAATGTGTAATATGCCATTTATTTTTCCTCATTTTATTAATAAAATCACACATTTTTTACAAATATGGTGTTCAATTTATTTTTAAAAAATGGAATCACACCTCCACTTAATTACATCTCAAGAAGCAAATTATAAATTTTTTTTTTATATATATTTAGAGAATTTATGAAAATAATTTCTTGTGTATAGCTTTCATTTATTTGATTAATAATAATAAAAATAATAAATATTTTCAAACATTGACTCAATTAGTTACAAAGAATGTTATCTTCTGGACCTCATTTATAAACATATATACCAGCTAGTAAGAAAAATTATCCTTTCACACTCACACAGACAGACATACATACACACATTACACTAACAGAAAAGACAAACTTCACTAAGTATGTAATTTTTTAAATTTCCTAAACAGGATTCCCAAATGTACTTGGATATATTGATGACATTTTTATCAAGAGCCAAGTACCACAGGAAAATGAAGCAGAGTATTTACACAAAAAAAGTTTCCATTCTTTGAATGTTCTGGTATGAAATGTTTCTGTTTTTATTTAGTCATCAAGAAGCTGTCATATTTACATGTGCAAGAAGTCAATGTGATAACATATTATATTGAATGGGAATAATACCCCTTACCAAACTATCAAAAACATGCATAGAATATCACAGACTGAAAAAATATTTATAATTGTACACATTTACTTTTTGGAGTGCAAAATGTAGACTACCATACAATTTACGAATGCACACACTATTCCCATCAGAAGATATAGACCACTCTCTCAATGATCCCTCTGTGGTCATGTGCTTTATTTACTAGGCTAGCTCAGCTATGGAGTATGAGTAACTTTCCACGTGCTTTATCTATTAGGCCAGCTCATCTACAGGCTATGAGTAATTTTCCATGTTTGGTTCTTGTCTCTGGATGTTCACGTTTCTTCACCTTATGCAAAGACCACTTGTGCCACTACATACCCATGTGGTTCCAAATACCTTATCAGTCACTGTATCATGATATAAAAAATACTTACTGATGCATGCTAATGACAGAATAGGATTAATTTAAAAATGCACACTAATTTCTTTTAATTATAGCATTTATCCTTTGGTACAAGTGTGGGTCTTTTAATTTATTTGTGATTAGATTATCATCAGATTAAGCTATATTACACAAAAAATATGAATAAAAATGTGTGATCGGCTTATCACAAAATATGCAGTGATCATTAGATAATTATGGTGAACTATAATACTTGTAAAACACATATCCCCATGCTCCACTGCTTTTTCAAAACTAACTATCCACCAGTCAAAATCTAACTCTCTGATCAATGTGCATTTGATTAGAATAGAAGCAGGGGCCAATTTAAGTTGAATACTAGTATATGAATTCATTTCTTAATGCCAGCTGTGTGTTTGTGTGCAGATATATACATATCTCTTTACTTCCAAAAATATGCCACCAGTGTCAATGATAGTTGCATGTATACATTAATTTTTTCATGCCTAATAAAATCATACAGAGTGAGGATCTCAATATCTAAAGTTGTGACCCTGACAAAGGGGTTACAACTGTATGGAACCAGTCGTATTGCTCATAGGTTCCATTCAGTGCTACCTGTTACATTGGTTAGCAACTAGGTCAGTTTTCAAACACACCAATTTTCATACATGTTTGTTGCAAATTGAGACTTATGTACAATTTTGTTTTGTTAAACTCACTCCTTAACCACACCCCAATGTCTGGTTGCACCAGAATTTAAAAAATGCTGTGCAAATTGAAAGATCACCTTAAATATTATCAACCAGTTAGGAATTTCTCTTGAATAGTTTAGGATGATTTCTGCATAATGACTTGTGCACATCTTTCACAACATCAAAATCATCACCAAATCATTGTTAAATATAAAGAATTTAATCAACCTATAACATGAAATTTCAGGACTGCACCATGGGATACTACTTGGTGATTCGGGTTACCCTTGCCAAAGTTTTCTTATGACACCATACCTAAACCCCCATGAACCCCGTATGGAGAATTACAACAAAGCCCATTGCAGAACCAGGGTTTTAATTGAAGACACTTAGTATTTTGAAGAGAAGGTTTCCTTTCCTGCACTTTGGGCTTACGATCTCATCCATGAGGGCTTGTCAGTTGACAGTGGCCTGTCCTTGTCTACACAATTTAGGTATAGACAGAAAGGACATCATTAGACATAATGACAAAGAGGATCTCATGATATGAATGGGCCAGAGATGAATGACATTATGGGCAGTATGTTAAGAGATCATATTGCCTGCACCTTCTATTAAGTCTCATTTGGTATATGGTATCTATGTAGTCTCCAGATATATTTTAAAACAATTATCTTTGCTGTTATATATTACACGTTTCGTCTTTATAGCAAAATTAAGTTATATGCAGAATATAATTAAAAACCTTAGCAAGACATATTTACACAATAATATTATGTTCAATATATTTTCTTCTTTCACAGAAATCATATTTAGGTGTGCAATGAAGAAAGAAATGCATACTAATTTAATTGGTCATACTAGTATTTTTCTTGCCTATCAGTCTTGTCTGAAGTTGAATGGAAATACATGTAATAGCAGAAGGTTTGAGACAAAATCTTTCTCAAACATTCAGAATGAATGTGTCAAGTTTAATAATAAATATAAAAATAATGACTTAATTTACCTAATTGAGCCTGATTTTTCACACATGATGATTAATTGTTGAAGAAGATATATTAATATACCATATTTAGAGCATACTCAATTACTAGTATATCATAAGTAATTTGATTTTCGTCATCATCAATCAGCAGCATCAGCAATAGTATTAGTATAGTCAGAATACTATCTCATGAAGTACACTGCTAATGTAACATTAATCTGCAAAAAGGATCTTTTGAACACAACGGACAATACTCAAACAGCAGATGCAGTTCTAATGTTTGAGTATAGCTGATGTCACAAAAGTACATTAAACCAGCCTGAATCAGCCACATCATGTAAGGATATAATTTCATTCAACATTATTTATTTGTGCAATATCAGTATGTAGAAAACAAAACAGAATAATATAACTTGAAAATGAATGGAAAAAATGTGTTATATTTAATGATCACAGCTAGAATGTACAAGGATAGGTGATCCTCTACCTTCTCCATAGCAATTTGGTAATTTACCACTATAAACACCTCCTAACTTTTCTTAAGTACAGTGGTCCCTCGCAATTTTGATATTTGAAATTTGATATTCAATTGATATTCACTGGAGTAACACACTGGACTTCTTGTTCTTCTGCAGGGCAACATAAAAGTCAGTACATTCCAATGTATCAGTGCTTCACACAATTTGCCATCTGTGAAAAATAAATTGATATATCAATGCTGCATATTTTAATCGAGTGTTTGTCTTTTTTAATGAAAATTAAGGATAATATCTGAATATATTTGTATATGTAGTTGGAGGTGGGGGTGTGGAGAAAGTGAAAGGTTGTGAGGAAGAGAGAAGGGACTATACTGAACCATCCAATTACAATGTTTGAAATGCATCATTTTGATTATCTTAATTTAAAATGACAATAGTTAAGAGTCCTTTCTATATGTGTGGTGGTGGTGGAGATAGTGATGGTGACAATGTAAAACATTCATAGTGATCGATTATTGTCTTAGTTTAACTTAGCCATATGTACATAGACAATTAATATATCTATGAGTACATTTAAAAATATTTACTAATGTTGGTTCTACAAATATTGTAGTAATTGAAATAACTACACATTATCATACTAGTGTCAAACAGTGAATGATTACAATAATTACAAATGCTCATTGTTTTGTTGTTTCAAATGATAACTTGTAACTACCAGTATGAACTTAGCGTCTTCTTTATACATTTCTTCTAGCTACATAGAAGTATTCCTTTAAAACAGGGAAAAATTCAGTACAAAAATACAAACATGCTGTGTTTCATGAATAATAATTAAACTGTTTGGAATTACCACTAATTGTATTCTTGTTTCTTACTTTGCTATCCTCAGTGAATTAGAGTAGTAAACTAAAAGAAGGAAAAAAATCTCTTATGAAAAGATTAACTGAAAATAAAAATTTAACATGTTGTGTATGTAAATCAAAATCTAATTATCCAAACACAATTCATCATTCATGTCTAATATTAAAAACAAATATTTCATAATAATTTAGAAAAAAGTATAAATTCCAAAGAAACTGCAAATGATTGCAAAAATATGACTGTTCCTAATTCTGACAAATTTAAATATTGTAGTAGTACTCCTAACTTCTGTCAGCTTCATATGTCATTCTTATTTTGTTCTTTTTTATGAACATTAGTAGATAATATTATACACCTAAATGTTATTAAGTAAATCTTCCACATTTCTTTTCATATAAGGGAAGCCACTATATGAAAACAGAATTTGCAATTACACTTTCTTATTTAATGTGATAACTATGTGAAAAAATTACATAAATTTCAAGTAACATTTGAAAATAACATCATTGTTCTATGATTTCTATTTGTAAAAACTTATGACATTTTAAGGAACATATTTAATTACTATATGATGTTTTATTAAGTTCATAGTTCCAATTACTGCAATAAATATATACAAAAGTAGTGACAGAAATTAAAACCTATATACTAAAATCACTTTTCAATAAATTGTATGCATCATGGAGTTTTGTATCAGTGTATAATTAATTGTCAAGATATATATATATATATATATATATATATATATATATATATATATATATATATATATATATATATATATATATAAAATAAAATAACTTTAGTTTAATTTGTTGAAATAAAGATTATTATGGCAATTTATACACAACAAAACACAGATCCAGTTAAGCTTTAATTCTGCTGCTACTGATGAAACTGTTTTGGTTCATTCTGTCAGTGAGTGATTCAGCGGTTACTGAATGGCACAACGTGGTTGTACAGAGGTCACAGCTGGGCTGTGAAACTCTCTGACAGAATGTTATGGATAACCCTTGAGTAAAGTTTCTTCAGCGGAAACTGAAGGAGCCCAGCGAAGACTGGGCTGTCCAACAAAGGTTGGGATGACAGCGGCAACTGTGTGGACTTCACTCAATGGGTTAAGTTTGAATACGCCATATAGCGCTGACATTAGATTCTTGGGTGAATAAACGGAATGGAATGAAGTGAATGCCTTTTATTTAATGTAAGCAACATGCAGCAGCACAGACATTCCCGTGTCCATTGAACACTGTAGGCGTTGAGGCGGGGATGGCGGCGGTTCAACAGAAATATGCGAGCTGTCGCTCTCCACTCCAAACTAAGAACAATTTAACAAAAATGCTGCACGTGACAGCTGGGAATGTTTTGATTGGCTGGCAAGTGATGTATTAATACAGCTCATGCATATTAATGTGGACTATTTGCAGGAATGGTAGTGAATGGGTCACCTATTGCTGTGTATAAACTATGCTTAAGCAATCGCATAAGCAACAATTTATACACAACAAAACACAGATCCAGTTAAGCTTTTATTTATAATTATAATGTTTGCTTAGGGGGACTGTCTGCTGCTACTGATGAAACTGTTTTGGTTCATTCTGTCAGTGAGTGATTCAGCGGTTACTGAATGGCACAACGTGGTTGTACAGAGGTCACAGCTGGGTTGTGAAACTCTCTGACAGAATATTATGGATAACCCTTGAGTAAAGTTTCTTCAGCGGAAACTGAAGGAGCCCAGCGAAGACTGGGCTGTCCAATGAAGGTTGCGATGACAGCGGCAACTGTGTGGACTTCACTCAATGGGTTTAGTTAGAATACGCCATATAGCGCTGACATTAGATTCTTGGGTGAATAAACGGAATGGAATGAAGTGAATGCCCAAAGAGAACATATGTGCAGCAGATGTTGTCCCCCATGAATGTAATAAGCTGGGGAAGCCTTCAATGTTCAATGAAGAGAAAAAAAAAGAAAAAATGTTTGTTTATACAACAGCAGCATATCTACAACAATGGAAAAGAATAGTATACACACATGTAGAAATAAATTGACAATGGCAAGAAACAGCATGCAAATAAGTAGACTGGTATTACTACTGTAACGCTAGATTCGCACTTATCAAGACAAAGTCACATGAACTGAAATAAGTCTATGATATATGAAAATGTCAAATCTTGTGTGATTGTCTCGGAGTGGTTCCATGCGTGCTTAAAACACTGCACTATTTCACAGCAGTCATATGAAACATAATCGAAAAGATAGGTATACATACAGGTAGGAAAAAATCGACAATGGCAAGAAACAGCATGCAATTACTATAAGAAGACTGATATCACTACTCCAACACTAGAATATTGCAATTATCAAAACAAAGTCACCTGAATTGCAAGAAGTCTATGATATATGTAAATGTAAAGTCTTGTGCGAATGAATGGCCGAGAGTGGTTCCATGCATGCTAAAAACACTGCAGTGTTGCACAGGCATCTGATCATGTATCGACAGCATTATGTGAAATAATTGCATACCAATTCAAGTAGGACAATGGTGGCATAGCATGAGAAAGATACATCTTGGAAGATGGCAAAGACGAACCCGCGGGAAATTGAGAATGGAAATGATTCAATGATCACATCCAACTCAGGCAGGAAGCAAGATGATCACATCCATGAAATGGGCAGAAGAAGACCATGAGAATGCACAAACACCTCCATGAATTGAACACACCGAATGCACATGTGGCAATGACGATGATGGATATGCACAAACACCACAAAATGAACACTGGTATCACACGCGTGCAGAACTCCAACATATGATGAATATAGAAACACAATGCACGACTATGGAAACTGGAACCACAGCAATTACATCACATGGCAAAGCACCGTAGAACTGGATCCAGAAAAACATACCCAGGATAGAAGAACACTGTGAATGTGAGACCTTCTATCCTTGTATGTTGAATGCAGCATGATCATGGTCACTGTATATTGCTATCCGCATCCATGGCCATGGGCCCCTGCGCTGCCCGGATAGCACTGTGAGGAGTGCGAATGTATCTTGTGTAACAATCTGAAGACCACCGGCCCAGAACTTTGATGATATGGTCTTCCAGCCAAGCCGCTGAAGTAGCTGCACCTATACGGAATGAATGGCCACTAAACTGAGAAGTGTCCATTCCCATCTTACGGTAGACAAGTTGCATGTGATTAAGGAACACAACTCTTGATAACGCTTGACCTGTAGCCGTAATGAAGAGTGGGGCATATGGCTGGGGTGATGAGCGTCTCCTGAATTGCATGAAAGTCTTCAGAGCAGAGAATGGACATATAGCACGACCTGCGGCATGAAACTGAACGGTCACACCCTTACGGAAAGGGTCGGTTTTTGAAGATTTTAACTTGAGAAAAGCAGTTTCTAGGTGGAAGTGCACATCGCCGACACAGAGATGAATGGTTGGATTGAAGGAATCCCGAACAGTGAATTCCCCACATCTCAGAAAGCCGAAGAAAGCAACTATGCAGACAGTCAATAACAGCAAATCGGTGTGTGTGTCAAACACTCCTCCTCGCAGAATTGTACAC
>JAQPZY010000082.1:0-41017 GCA_029931535.1 Margaritifera margaritifera | reverse complement strand
CCAGCTGACAGAGGATGTTAAGATTGATAGCAATTTTGTTCCACTTGTTGATGAATATCTGCTTCAGAATGGTGTTACCAGACTCTCATATGCACTGAAATATAATCCACGCAAAGGTAAAATAGAAATTGATAGCTACTACCAACTCGAGGCCAGCTTGTAGTCATAGCATTAACACGCGGAAACACCAGACAAAAAGAGACATCACCATCAGGCGTGAAATCAGCCAAAAACTGTTTCTACAACGATGAAGTGAAATTCACCGCTGAATACACAACGGTTACATTCCCCATCGATTATGTTAAACCAACATTAACTAAACTAAGAAGAAAAAAGATCTCGACTGTTATTTAACAAGAATGCACTTGTCCGCGTAAAAGTTCTTGGACGAAAACGATCGTTAGAGGCATAAAACAGAGCCGTAATCAGTGTGTTTCAAAATGAACGTGGTGCCAAACCCCAGGAACGCACAATCGCCAGAGACTTAAAAGATTACCTCGGAAGATATTTTCCACGATTGCATGACGGTTGAACAAGTGAAGAAAAGTGCTTGGTTGGAAGTACGTGCACGTATTGCAGCTGAACAAAGCCATCATGGCAAGCAATTGGTCTCCACGATGACAATATAAATAGATGAACTGTGATAGCCCCTCAAATCTACCGACGCAAAAACATAATTGAAGCGGAACAACAACTGCGAGATGAAATAATCATGAGAACCGCGCTACTCATGAAAAACAAACGCGTGTGTATGATTGTAGTTGCTATTTGTGGACTCGCCGCGGCAACAAAAGTTGACCTTGGTGTTGCTGGGATTGTGACCACGGCAACCATCATAGGTACACCAATCGGAATTGTTGTCGGAGCTATATCAATAGCAACCGGTGTCTCTGGTGGTGCTGCCAAAATAATTTAGATACGATTACATTCACGAATACGTGTTGATTCAGAACTTCTCGCGGCAGCACAAAGTAGTCTCAATACAATATCATTTATGCTAGCAGATTTTCTTACGCAAAACCGTTCACGTTTCCGAAGGATATCCACAATGACACCGCTATTGGCAGCATATATAAAGACAAACTTGTCTGCACCTGCGGTTGCAGCGTTGTTGTCGCTGTAGCAGCGGTGTCGTCGTCGCACACAGTCCCATCGCACCCGTAAATAATACACTCGCGTGTGATGTGAGGGGTAAAATTAGTAAAGTAATGGGGTATAAAAGGCTCTGACCTATATCAGAAACCGCAATCTAAAAGCCCCGTTGTAATACTACTGATTCACAACACCCACACCCACACACACTTGAACTTCCTATAGAATGATTTATATTCAAATCATAATGGTATCTGTTTCCATTTTAACACACTACTCGAAAATTTTCAGTAGCGAAATGTGTACTTGAAATAGAAATCTTAGCGATACTTGGGTATTTTTTTTTTTTTTTTTTTACTGCATCCATTCGCATGAGCAAAACGATATGTTTTGGATTTTTATTTTTTACTGTTATTATTCATTTGACAATATTTCATTGTGCAATATGCTCACAGTGGCTTAAAGGGCTTTTCATGTGGCTTATGTCAATTCAGTACGAATTGGCACTGTTTTCGAGGGCAGTAAACTGCAATCACTGCTCACTTTTAATACATAATGTAGGCTATTAGGTCTAGTCAGTGCGAAAGAAAATCCGAGTAAACAGCCTTTTTGCTTGTATTAAAATACTTAGAGAGAATGGAAATCAGTTCATAGGTATATGAGGAGTACCAAAAATGGTAATTATTTAATAAAAATAAATTTTTAAAAAAAAAATTTTTCTGAAGAAAAACCCATTAAAAATGTTAAGCTTTTGATTAGAATGTTTTTATTATAACGGTGGTTGGGGGGGAGAAGTAATGATTTTTGATAGCAAACACATTTGCTCCCCATGCTTCCCTTTAGTGCTTAACGTAGCTAGGTCAATCAGTTGGGTAAAACGACCTGTGCAAGGGACGGTAACCTTTAGGCCACTACTCGCTTTAGTACGTAAATGAAGTTAGGGTCAATCGTAGTGCCGAACGGTTTGTGTTTTTTAAAGGGACCGTTTAAAAAGCTATACTTGTACTTGTGTTTTATACAGGGGGAGGGGAAAAACACGATCATAAAAATATACGGGAATTATTTAAGAGAAGAGAGATTGAGATATTCAGATTTGGTGTTTTTTTCAGGTTTTGAGATCATTTATGGTTTATCTCTTTTCTTTAGCTCAGGAAACGTAGGTTGTACATCCATGGTAATAATGTTTACTGTATTAGACCATTGGAAATCTAGGTTGACATCACAACGATGTCAGGCGGGACTTGTAAATATGTTCTTGTTTAATCTTTTGTACGTGGATAAAATGGATTGGGATTTAAGCCCTGAGTCCTTCTTCTTCATTTTTAAGTGGTGCGGGACTCCCTTATTCTTGGACCTTAACCTTCTTAATGTGGGAAAAGGACTTAGCCCTTTTCTTCTAATGGGGGGAAAATGTTGATTTTGAAACCTAATTGTTGATTTGTTTGTTTTGTGTTTTTTGTCTCTTTTCGAAATCAAAAAATGTATTTTCTCTCTTCTCTCTCTCTCTCTCTCTTCTCTCTCTCTTCCTCTCTCTCTCTCTCTCTCTCTCCTCTTCACGCTGAGTGGCGCCGATGCTCGGCCAGGACAGCAAATAAAGGCGCAGCACATACACCCTACACCCTCACCCACATGTTGGACAGACATATGTCTCTTGTTGAAAACTAAATGACGTTCATTCTTCATTTATGTTCAAGTTACAGACCGTCGCCCATTGCTACATGCGTTACAAACAGTCACTCCATCTCATATGATACTATACCTTATGAAGTCATATGGTTTTTTCCGTTCGAGTGCAGATCGTCCGCCTAATAGCCTACACTGTTACATTGTTGCTTTGTAACAATGATGGCACGCCTATGGTTAATTTCTCGGTTTTTTTTTTTTTTCCGCATATTAAACTTTCGACTCTTTGTCACTCACCCAATTTATTCTGGGACACATTTTCCCTTGTAGAACCCACAATTTATAAATGTTCGACCTTTTTTTAATATGGGACTCCAGTAGAACCCTCCTCTCTCGCTCGCTTCTTTCTTTTCGATCGCCGTCCTCATCTACTTATGGACATTGTTGTCCATGTTTTTAAATTCCCATAGATAGTCACCATAATTACATTAATCTTGTTACCCCTTTTTTTAACCACGTTTACCTTAGACCCTCTCAAAGTTGGCACACTTGAGGAACTACTGTTATTTTCTAGCTAAAATGTATATTCAAGTTGAACTTAGACTGTTCTTTCTAAAATTTTGGACACCAATACTGGGTTTACATACAGGCCTTACCTGTCGTCGTAGTTGTTGAGAGCAAGCCCTACTATCCTTTTTGTTAAAAGAGGACTAACTCTAGCTAATTTCAGTTTCTCTTGGCACTAGACCAACAAGTTGTTCTACGCCATTTTTTTTTCCCCCTGTCATTGACTGGTGAATGGTCATCCACGGGTCATGTCAGCAAAAAAAAGGAAAAAAAAAAATAAAACTAAAAAATGGCGGAGAGGGGGACGGAAGGGGGGAAGGGATGGAAAAACAAACTTGTTGGGTCATACAAATACCTCTTGATACAGACATTTTTACAACTGTATGGTAATGAATGAAATCGTTTAAAAACACTGGGGGGGGGGGAGGGGGGACCAGTTCGAGGATGTGGGGAGTTTACGTGGCGTTCTATTGAGTCGGGAGGTGTTTAATTGGGGTAGGTTGGGCGGGGGCGGGTCGGGGGGGTTGATGGGAGGTGGGGGGGGGGGGGGGGGGCGTAGGGGGTGGATGTTAGAGTAAGTGGGGGGGTGGGAGGGGGGGGGTGGGGGGGGAGGGGAGTGTTTTTTGTGGCGGGGGAGCAAGGAACAGTGGTAATGAGTGTGTGTGTGTGTGTGAGTGTGTTGTGGGGGGGGGGTGGGGGTGGGCTTTGGGGGGGGCGGGGGGGGGGGTCCAGGAAGCCAAAATAAAAAAAACTACTACGGGACGTGAATTCATAGTGATTCGAATAGGGTCAAGGAGAGCGGCGGCAAGAATCCCCAAGTACGGTTTTCCATGTGGTTTAATATTTTGGAGGTTTGTTTAATATGTTATTTCATGCAAGCTTTGCAGATATATATATAATATATATTAGTATATGATATCTATTATTATAGTCTATATTATAGTATATAAATATTTATATACTATATTTTATATTATATATATTATATATATATTTATATATATATATATATATATATATTGCGGATATTGTAAAAGGCGCTCCACCTTGTACATATTACACTGGATTTAATAGTTACTTAATTCTTTGTATGTTAACAAAAAAATTGGAGCTTAGTGTGTTATTATGAAGTATTTATTACCCTGTAAAAACTTTTTTTCCAAAAATTGTTGGAAAGCTGTTTGTAAATATTTTTGTAGGGTTGTGGCAAATTTCTCCAAAGAGGAGTAGATGCTAAAGTAATGCAGAATGGTATTAAAATGATTAACAATATCACAGGGTCTATGACAGTTGCGATCCTCAATAGTGAGTATAATATTAGAATTATCGTTTGATTTAGAACTGTAACCGAGCGATTTCTACTTTTGCCATATTTTCTTTGGTCTATTTTTATTCCCTTCAACATATTATATCCATTATATTAGTTGCAATAAAAAAATATCTTGCAGTGAAAAAAAAATATAAAAAAAAACCCCAAAATCATGGGTCGAGAAAAATCCCAGCCCACCATAACGAAAAATTAATTTGTCAGTCCGGTAGTTTTCCGTCGCATGTTGAAAGAAGGTCCGTCTGTTTTAGTGATTAGTAATAAAACATTTCGCGCGCTAAATTTTAGCCCTGCGCGCGCAGGGGGGCTGTCTATGAAGATAGTCATTCTTAGTTAAGTCGTTGGCAGATTTTGTCACAGGTGAGTATCATAAATGATTTATATGTTGATTTATAACTGTATGCTGCCATTTGAACGTATTGTTCACGTCATTGCAAAGTTTTGATAATGAGAATCTTAAATTTAGGATAGCTAAAATTGCAAGATTTGACCGAAGTTGCACGTGCATTTACAGTTTGAATAGAGAAAGCACAATTGCTTCGCCTTGCACCATCATCCCCCTCTCCAAGAATTAACTTTTGAAAATGAATATTGTACATTGTTTGTTTCCTTCTGTTTTCTGTCGCTTATTATCTTAATATTTACGCTATTTCTTCCTTTTTTTTTTTAATTCATTCAGTTTTTTTTGCCTCCCACCCCCACCAAAAAAAATTTCCCGCGCTAGGCTACCGCCTAGTTTGTCGAGGCTGTTTCAACTGGCCCTGAATAGAGATTTTAAAAAAAAAAAGTTGTTTAGTTACATTTCCCATCCACTTAACACCGGATTAAGCTGGTAGAAGGCCAATGAGCAATTTAAAAGTACCCCCCCCCCCCCGAAATAAATGAACACCATAAATTTATAAAATACTTGCATCGCGGGGGCCTTGGAGCAACTGCTGCATCTGCAACCACTTTTAATCTGGCCTTGCATTCATGTAAGTACATGTATTGTGTAATGCAAGGGCGGATTTGAAAGGGAGTGAGGAAAAGTCGGTGCCCCTCCCCAATTCTCTAACAAAATGAGTGCCAGACGGAATGTTTCCTTGAGCAAGTTTTCTTTAAAGTTAAATGGTTAAATTTATGCTTTGGAAATGCTTAAGGGCTATTGGTAATGTGCAGTTAATTACTGGTGGATGGGAGATGGTGCTCTGAAGAAATGGCTATATATTTTGGTAATAGTAGCAACAGGGGATGATTTTTTTCGGAATTATAGAATATACAAAAATTGAACGTTTTCTGCATAATTTGAGTGTGCAGATTTCAAAAATGAACCCATCTTTATATCTTTTCAAAATAAATTCACAGGAAAGTTGCAGCAATATAATTATGTAATTGTGGGCAGTCCAACATCACCACGTGGAACCTTGCCCTTCAGCTCGGCGACAGTACATGGTACAGAATGCTTCTCATCAAGTTGTTCACAATGCTGTTTAATATTCAAAGACTCTCCCACTTAAAACGCATTCACATACGCATGTATTGCAAGAGATGAAGGTAAAATTTCCAAGCAAAGAATCCTGAGACTATTTAGGTGCTTTACCAAAATATGCAGTTTAATTGTAGTAATTTTAATAAGAGAGAGATTCTTGCCTTTTAAACAAAAGAAAAAGAAATCACAAAGTATTAGTGGGTTTCATTCTGTTACTAAAATAAATAAAATGTGACAAACGACAGTGATTTATTTTGTCATTCATCACAGTCACTTTTAAATTGTTTGCTTAACAAGTGCCCACACAATGAAATATACACTGCACTATTTATGCCACACATTTTCTCAGGAACTAGACATGCGCTTTACTCTTTACCATAGACCTACTGTTTATATGCAGACTCGATGAAGCCACATGAAGCTGCATTCTATAACCAACAGCTTAACAAATATACCTAGGATTATTGGTTTGGTCATCAAAGTTTAATATTACCAAATGGATGGGTGAAAGTGATGAAGTATAATTAAATATTTTCGGTAGGAGATAAACTTGTGTGTATTAATTTCATTTAATGCAGATGCAGTTTATTTGGTACAGTATATTCTTTCAATCCACATAACAAGTACTGCAAACTACCTGAATGTCAAGTGAATATTGTAGTTAACACCCAAGTTCAACACCATTCTTCTGGAGTGCACAGAGCATTTCCATATAGGACCATGGTTTTCCAAAATGGGGTAGGGTGTAGGCTGTGATAAAACTAACCATTATTTTGTTTTTCAGTTCATTCACATTTAGTTTTAAAATGTACATTTCCTGTGGAGTGTCGGCAAATTCTAACTTTTAAGACTTTCTTCATATGCTGGATAGTGTCAGTCATATACTGTGCTGACTGGCCTTGTGAGGTCCAGAGCTGTAATGAAACTTAATTGGTTCAGTTTCCATTGACAAAAACTGGTTGAATTTCAAACCTGTGCCAGTTTGGGATATTGTTTGTGAT
This sequence comes from Margaritifera margaritifera, assembly GCA_029931535.1. NCBI lineage: Eukaryota > Metazoa > Mollusca > Bivalvia > Unionida > Margaritiferidae > Margaritifera > Margaritifera margaritifera. Next base: position 33,939 of record JAQPZY010000082.1, on the reverse strand, counting down.
AACTGCAAACCATCTTTCCTTCCATTTCTGTCTCAGAAGTTTTATATTTAAGATGTTTTGCTGCCATGGAGACTAGCTTATGTCTCTTTGGAGAAATATTTAAATTCCTATTTGGTGGCAGCTTTCATTTTATCCCGACACGTTCATGCAGATGTTCCTTCTCTGAATTTCCCCTAGAACCTTCCTTGCAAAAATGATTAAGTAAACACACAATAAAAATGATCTCACCCGTCAACTACTTCTAAAGTTGTTATAACATACATTTTGTGGTTTAAATATGAACACAGACAGCTCCTTAATTAGCATAATTGCTTTGTTTCAAATGGAATATCTAGTGTGGAAGCTAATCCTCTGTATAATCAATTAAAAATTAAAGAATCATTACTGTTATTTAATCAGTTCATAAAGGGAATCGACACTAATGTCAGTAGAATGGCTTTCATTAATTTAATTGTATTGAATCACTGGATTGAAATTAGAGGGTGATCCACTTGCGAGTATCTGTTTTGAGTAACAAAATAAACGCCAATATTTAAAAATCGAGTGCCTAACTTTAACCATTATTTGAACTATGTCTCGTTTTAAGCTTATTTTGACATTGTGTTGATAATTCAGTCCGCTGTAGCCTCAATATTGCATTCAAGTAGTAATAGATCATGCACACATGCGACAGTTTTTCATTGGTTTACTTTGCTGTAATATCGCAGGATATGATTGAATAAAATGGAGAGAGGTTGATTTCAAGCATTTAGTATGCCTGAAGAGTGATGGGGGTGGTGGGCATGAATGGCCAGCTAAAGCATGAAAATTAACACTTGCCCGACTTGTTTTAAGTAGGAAACTAAGCACTGGTCCTGGAATAGCATCCTTGCAAATTTTTACTTGTTCAACTTCACAAATGAATAATTTTGGGATGTGGGCTGATGGAATTTGATCAGTCCTGAGCTAGTTTTGAGAGTTGAATAGATGTGTTACTTATAATTTCTGTTGGTAATGGTTCCACTGTTGAATTGTGAAAGGCAGGAATAAATTTTGATACAAGGTAGTTTTATAGAAAGGGGAGCTGAATGATTGAGTGCTGTAGGTCTCATTGTTAATAAGAAAGGTTGAATTACATCTTTGCAAGTAGTTCGAAGCAAAACCATTGTTTAAAACAACTAATCTGGTTTTGAGCTATCTCTCCTCATTACCAAATAATCTTTACTTAGGTGATCCTCAGAGTGAAACGAGGAATGGAAGACCCACAGATAAATGCACAAATTTGATACTAGCTGTTTTGACTAGTTCACAAGTTCTTTCTATTGCCGATTTTTCTTTTATGAGAATCAAACAATGGAATAGCCTTGTGGGATAATACAGTATGATTCAACAAAATGCCTTATTCAATGATAAAAAAACTATTCACTTAACCCCCAAGTACACCGTTTATTGTCAGCATAATGGCAAAGAAAACCAAATTCTAGAAGAGCTGCTGCTGTTCTTTTTAAGTTGTCAGTTTGCACATGAAATTAAAAAATAGGTGGCAAAGAAACAAACCATGATGATGGGTTCTGTTGTGTTTATAGTTTGCACATGAGCATCTGTAATCAAAAAGTGTACATGTATCTAGGATGACTTTTGCAACCATTTGTGATTTAAAAAAGAAAACACTACTTTTTGATAATTAATAATCTCTTTCTCTCTCTCTCTCTCTCCTGACAGTATATCTGAGGCTAACGTACATGTATGTAGTGCCCCCTGCCTATGCACACAGATCTGTTATGAAGTGCATATTGAATGCATCTTCTTTTTTTCTCACAACATGTAGAAACTTCAGTAAGAGAATGAACTTCACTTTGTCATCATCTATATATTTCTGGAACAAGTACATAGTCACTTGGCTTTTAGCAATTTTTTTTTTTTGTATGTTGATGAAGCAACCTGCCAGAACTATGCCTTCTCAAGTTGTAATTACTCCTCTATAATGCAGTAAATGTGGATGTCAGAAGAAATGATACATTATGTAAAGAGCACTCATGCATGAGGTAACCATCAAAACTTTTGCGGTTTTGTTTCACTTTAGTCAGTATGAATGCGATTTTACAATCTCACTGATTTTCATATGATCATAAAAAAAGTATATTGTGCGAACTGCAACAGAAATAAGGACAATGAATGAATCTTGATTCCAAATAGCGTAGTATTAAAGGAAAAAAATTAGATTCATTGCGCAAAATGTAGTATTAATACAGTTTTTGTGAAGGCAATGTCACTTATGTTAATATTATCTAAAATCTTGATCTGGCATTATGTATCATATTATCTTGTCTAGAACTAGTAAATGTTTATCATTAAATAATGATCACATTTTTTTCAATAATAAAAAAGTAAGCAAAACTGCCCACCTGAAAGACAATGACAATTTACATAAATCGGTTGCTGTCTTTCTCTGAACCTCTTTAGATCATGCTTGCAGGTGTCATCAACAGTAAAACCACTCATATTATTGAGACCACGTCACTCTGCCGGTGGTCATCGATTGTGAGAAAGTGTGGTGTGCAAGAGCTATTCTCCGCTATATATACCATGACAAACTCCCATCAGGGTGCATGGAGAGGTGTTTTTTTAATAAAAAACGAAGTTTCATAATCCTCTCCACTATCTCTACACCCCCACCTGCGAAGACATGGGGAATTAAAAAATTGAGCGAGTTGTGCTGTATTTCACAATTGTGTATGGATCTTTCTTCTCTAATGAACAGTAAACCAACCACAACTGTACTTATCTACATGGAAACCTTTGATAACCCACTGGGTTTACCAATGACTGTCAGAGGACTATTGACAAGGAAAAACAATATGGCGGCCCTTCATTATACTACCCGTATATACTCGCTTATAAGTCGACTGGTTTTTTTTTACCTAAAATCTCGGATTCTATGCAGAGTAGGGTCGTCTTATAAGGTGACATTAAAAAATATAAATCTTGAGGTAATGTTGGAAACTCTAGATGTATTGCAAGTACATACAATACTGTCAATTCATATATTTTTTCGTTTTAATGCCATTATCCTATGCAGTACTGCATATATGGTATGCACTGTGTTTATCATTTCTATGATTGTATTCAATACATAATACATGTATCTACAGGTAATTGGCTTTTAATAATTTGAAAATGTTACCGGTAAATTCAATACTACCTATCGCAAAATGAAAGTGTACCGTCAATGTTTACGGTAGGTGTTTACTCGTAAGTATATTGCCCTCCATTTTCGTGCAAGTCCCGAACCAACCTGTATTTGTATTAAATATTTGTGTTTTGCTGAATAAAGACTGTGCATGATGCAATAAAAGTTTTGATTTAATTTGTATTTTCCTTTTCCACAAGTCAGATTTAATTCCCAACTGATATTTCCCAAGTTATCTGCCAGTGCATGTGGGCTGGTAAGCCTTTGGCTTGTAAAGGGACTCGCTTTGTTTTCAAGTTGACAATCCTTTTGATCGAGCCGCGAATCTATACTTGTTCAGTGCCAAGTGGATGTTCCACAACTTCCTGTACATATACTTTAACCTTAATCCCTTTGCTTGTAAAAGCACCACACTGTTTTCACATGTGACAACCCTTTGATCAAGCCACGAGTTTGATACTTGTTCAGTACCAAGTAACAGAGGGTGGTTATTTGAACTCCCTGTGATCTTGCCGCACAATTGACATGTGTTCAGTTGCAGCCTTTAATAGATTTCTGACTTTATGATCAAAGTGTTACTCGCAGATCCCAAGCTCAGTCTCTGCATAAGCACCCGCATATGACAGTTAAAGCAGAGGACTCGGGTCGTCGACGAGATTTACGGTGACTAGACAAAGATTTACAATGACTAGACGATGTAGAATTTCAGATCTTTATCAGACAATGAGGATTAATTCTTGGTCTTTGTACCAGATTACATTAGATAGTGACATTTATAGGATACACGTGAACTCACAAAAAAGTGGACTTACTTTCATTGTTTATTTGTACAACATGTGGAATTAACATATTACGGGGATTATGTGAATCGGATCATTCTGAAGTTCTATTTTTATACAGGTTATGTGATCCTATAATTGAATTCATGGATTTCTCATATAAATGGATTTAAAATGTCAAGCATTATGGATTTCAATGGAATTTATTACACTGAGATGGATAAATTGTAAAGTTGTCAATTTATTTGTACATATTCTCACTCAATAATATAATTGTATTTTATACTGGTTTTGTTTTTTTTTTTCCTTATCTATCCAGTTTGGCCTTGTATATATTTCCAAAGTGCATTTCTGACTCGCTAAGAAGTTACCCCCTTCAGACAGATCTGACTTGCAAAATACACCCGACATTGTAGGAGGGTCAAAGAGAAATCTCAGTTTTTGCAGCCCTAAAAGATGGGGGGGGGGTCGACTTGTAGTTGATGTCGACTTCTTGAATCGAGTATATACGGTTAATTGCATGGGTTATTTGCCACAGTGTACTTAAGGCCCCATGTGTATGCAAAATGTAAACCCTCATTGCATCCTTGTTTGATCTTTTTGCAATTTGATAATTACAAAACAATAGCCTCAATTATAAACTGGGCTTACTCTGTTGTGTATGCTATACAATATATTGCTTATTTTAGCTCTTATAAATACCTTATCTACAAAACAGGGTTTCAAAACAGTGTCCATTTGCTTTTCAGATACAGTGTCCATGCAGAGAAGATGTGCCACTACTGAACAGGCTCCCATATACACTATGTATCCTTGTCCAAACACAAGTGATCCAATCAGAGGCATTTTCACAGTAATGTCATTGCGGGCGATGAAGATGTGGTGCATACATAACAAGCCCAATCTACATGAATACGGCATCATGACCATGGATGGAAGAAACAAGGAGATGGACAGTGTAGAGGACCCTCTGCTCTCAATAATAGGGATAGAAATGATAAATTTAATGAGATGAATTGACTAGTTTTGTGCATTTTATTACATCCTACAGGCTTTTTGTATTTCAAATTGGAAGGTGGTACAAACTGCCGGGGGGGGGGGGGGTTCCCAATTAAAAAACATATATAAAAAATCAGATGCAGCCACTTGTCCCATGGGTTTTAGAACCTTAACAGTTAAGTAGTCTGAAAACATTTGCTAGTTCCAGGTGCACTTTGTGAGTGGCCAACTAACCACAGAATGTAGGTCTCAACAACCTAATTTTTATATGTGACACACCTGATTTGTGTGTTTTTGGTAGTAAATAGGTTAAAAGGTGTTATAATTTGAGCACAGACAACATACATACATGCCAACCATTACACTTTTGGTGTAATCATTACACTTTTTTTCACCTAATTATGTCTTATGCTTGCCTGTGTGTTGAATACGCTTTTTTGGTATATTAAAAGATAAAAAATAAAGCAATAATAAGTTGCATTTTTAATTTTATTATCACCTCTTTAATCAAATATATCATATAAATTTGAGAATATTCTAAAAGAAGACTGCTGCTTAAGAATAGCACAATAGTACATTTTGTCCATTGTAGACCTACGTGTACTTCTTTTCTATTTATAGCAGCTGTATATGACACATTTCCAAGAAAACAGACCAGTTTCTTCAAATCAATAGTGCTTAACAAATTTAAAAAGAATACGAGTGATGTAATACAGCACTCGGGTTGAGCACATTGTCATGTTTATTGCAGAATTTGTGGACTTGACTTTACAATCATTCAGCGAAAGTTCAACATTTAGACTAGTTAAAGTGTTGTATCTAAATAATTTTTTAATATGTTTTGTGTTTGTATTCTGGTACTAATTCACACAGATTTTGACCATTTGTGATAAGAATTTTAACCATACGCAGATCCAGGTTAGTAGGAAAACTAAATGTACATTTTTCGTACAGTTTATTGTCATAATGGCATGTAATATATAGATTACACTTTTTATGCTCAGATTATGCTTTTTCGTCACTTAGGTTACTCTTGTACCTCTGTTAGGGGTTGGCAGGTATGATTCTGGCTGGAGAGGTAAATTAATCCAGATATTAGGGTCCAGCTTGGACCCTGATTTACTATGATTAAATGCACTTAAAAGCAATGCCAAGCGTTTGTATGATTAACGTGACTTTTGGTAAGGAAAAAAGTAAAAGTATGGTTGTGGTCTAGCAACACATGTAACATATAAATGGAATAATGAAGGGAAAAGTTCAGGCAAGCAAGATTGACTAACTTTCAAAAATGTGAACATTTTGATTTATAATCTTAACCATGATGAAAAACCATTAAAATTAATGACACATTCAGGAGTTGTACCTTCAATGGCTTTAGTGTTAGTCCTAATGCAACAAGTAATTAAGCTTTGCATGTGACTTTGATCTTGCTGATTGGACGATGCTGTTGATACACATGATTGGTACAAGATGCACCCCAAGCTATGATTTGATCGGGTGAAACATTTCTTTCCATTATCTGTAATAAACTTGATTGCTTCTGGGTGACGGTTTGCACACACAAAAAATGATAAATGATTTTGAGACCTGGCCGTAAAGATGCCATAAAAGTGCCAAGTGACATCAAGTCCTGAGATGTAGCTATACCAAGCTTTATGTTTATTACTTTATTTAAAAGTTTGTGAGTTACATCTCCAAACAAATATAGTAATGTCCACCTTTCACTGAAATGAAAACCATGAAAGTGGTAAATTTGACACTCTTTGTACTTACATTTATGTAAAAGTTGACCAATTTTCTCTCCCACTAATTCTAACCTTTTCAGATTTGAAAACCGTACACTAAAAGTAAACGTAACCTTCATCTGTGAACTTTACCTTCAAAAAAGGTGGCAACACATGTACTAGTTCCGATGTGTAAATTTACAAATATCATCCAATTGGCTGGTTTCATTAAACCCTTCCAAGTGGAATAATATTGGAAGATTTTGTACAAAATTATACAAGTATATACTGGTATAAAAGACTGATTTCCATGTTTTCCTTCAAGAGCATATGGCAGTGTTATTTGTACAGTTTTCACACTGGATGATGTTATGTATGATGTTTATATAAAAATTAAAAACCGTTTCTTGACTTTAATATTTGCTTAACCGTAATGTTAAGTATACTGTTGACATGTTAGTTATTGTCCCTTGAGTTAGGTTGTTCACTTAGTATTTGATTTCAAGGAGAGTTTTGGTAAATAAGTTGTTTATTCAGTTTGAGGTCAGGGTTGATTTTGTTTACAGATAAAACCAGAATTTCCCTCTAGAGTTGTTTTAGAGTCACATACACCCATAATATTCTAGAACATTCTGTCATATGACCTATCACTTTATATATACCATGTTCTAGTGGACAGTTTTTCAATTTTCTTTTAAAGAGCCATTACAGTTGTGAACAATCATTCCAAATTCCAGAGAGAGGAATTTTTTAAACAATATTCAATTCGATTATAAAAGTGCTCTTAGTCTTTTGAATTGACAATTTTGGGATTTATGTACAACTTATTCAAAGATATTCTGGCGTACTTCAATTTTGGATAGGTTCATTTGGAACATTCTATATTTAGAACTTATGATTAGGACACTTAGGATTATTGGATTTATTTGGATTTTAATTCACATACTGTAAGTGTCTTTTGAATTTTCACTTTAATTGTCCAGAAATAAATTTCTTCTTGATATTTACTTGATTTGTTGGTTTCACTTTCTTTATGTTTTTCTAAGACCATAGAGTCGTAACAATGATTTTTTTGGGTAAACATAAAATTCAGTGTAATCCAAAATGAGATATAGAAAAAAAACACTAGAATTAGGTAAATAACATGGCATTGCATATCAATGGAAAATGGAAAATATGAATTATGTTTAAAATATTCAGAGGTTAGATAATATGAATATATGTGTATCATTTTGGTGATACATTCTGTTGTCAAAGACAATCCTTATATTGTGGACAATAGCAATATTAGAACTGGTTCCAATCAGCAGTGTGCATGCATTATTATAATCTAGGTCATGCTCATAGACAAATTTCTAGTCATGATTGAGACTTGATGCACTTGAATCAATTGATTTTTTTAATATTTGACTAAACACATTAAGTAACATGATATCTGTCATGGTTTGTGGACTTGCCCACCGTTTGCAGACATTAAAATATCGTAATTATATAATTAGGGCCATGTCTCACTTGTCAGAAATGGCAGTACATGTACATGATGCCCAGAGTTTACGAACATGCAAATATGGTAATTACATCATTAGGGCCAGTTCTCACTTGTCAGAGATGGTCAGATCATGTATGTGAACATAGTTTATAAACAAACCTAAAAACACCAAAAATGCAAGCAGAATTCTTTATTTGTAAAAGAAAACACTAAAACATAATGTAAGTGTTCCTTATTTGTAAAAGAAAACACTAAAACATTATCATGGAAGTGTTCTTTATTGGTAAGCAAGGATATAATGCAATGTAGTTTACCTAGGTCATTTCCAATGAGCATTGAATTTCCAGTATTAACAATAAAGAGGCTAATTTACTATACAAAATGTTTGGGAAAATTATAATTTTAATTGTATTACTGGCTGCTGAAATTTTCTGTGAAGATGAAACTTCTTTAAATCACTTAACTCGGAACAACATCAGCAATGGATCCTAAAAATCGTACTTCGCTCTGCCCTCATTGCCAGTTGTCCAATAGAGTGCAATTGTACTTTCACATTGGCAAGGTCAGCGACACTAAATACACATTGGCAAGGTCAGCGACACTAAATACAGATGGGAGGGATGAGAGAGTACAGATGAACACTAAAGCAGTAATTCACCCAGAAGATAAAATGTAAACAACTTTCAAGAATGGAAAACAATTAACCTTAATCCTAACATCACCCTTGTAATAACTAATTAAAAGGAATAATAAATAATCATAATACTTTCTTTATTTAAAGAAGAAGCTCATCTGGTCAACAGACCAATCTTCCATGAGGCCTTCTACAATTACGTGTACATGTTGGGGTAAATACATTTAGAGAGAGAGAGAGTAGCAGATGCATTAAATAACCAAAGACTGGTGAGGAAATCGAAGAATTGGGTATTATTTCATGATAACTTTGAATTCAAAAACTTCTATCATTGATTTAAAAATCGCAATTGATGTATTAAAAAAGTATTAAAAAATGAATTACCAAACATGCATTCATGTCTCTTAAAATGAATACATAAATTGTTTAATTTGTGAACAAAACAAAGCCACATTTCAATTGCATTTATAATATGTTTAATTTGAGAAACTAAAAGATTAGGAAGGAAAACTACCAAGAAGTGTGATGCAATATAAAAACTGAAAAAAATCAGTGGTACTTGTGCATGCAATGAGTCGAGTTAATGTGTGAAGAAATATCTGACAAAGAAATGCTTAAAATTGTCAAACAAATGAAATAAACCTTCCTAAATTTCTCTAGAAACAAACATAAATTCCAAATCTTTTTTTAATATCTTTTGATCAGTAAAAGTTTCATAATCTTTGTTTCAAACAAATCCAAAACAGAAATTGGTCTAAAACAATTGTACAGTTGTTGGGAAGTTGAACCCAAATTGCTCTGATCCTTGAAGGCTTTACACATGTAATTGTTGCACAAATTCACTCCAGTGTCCTTCAATTTTAATGAATTTGTAGGGAAAATTGAGGGTGGGTGGTGAGTTGGATAGGTGGTGGTCCTAAAAAGTGGTACGTGCATGTGCATTACAGTTGGCGATTGCAACATTTATAAGCGTCGAACATGTTTATTTTGGAGTGAAGGCCAGTCCTTCCTTTACTGATGAAGAACCAGGTTTTTCCATATACATCAAGTCAAAAGAGTTGTATATCTATTCCAGCCAGTGGGATATCTTCCGAGACTATAGTTTGGTTTCTCCAGCTTGTGACAATGTCAATGGTTGGTCCAAAAAAATACATAGTAAAGGTTTTTTTTTCCTTGCTATTGTGATGGCTGGCATCTTCATTGCTTGCATTTTCAGTTGTCAATTAGACATGTTACCAAACTGACAATGTTTGAAAAGTTCTTCCGTACATGGGTGCAACTTTTGCACTAAAAACATAACTGATGGATGAACATGGGGGAAAGCCATGTGGGGGTACAAAATAGCTGGACAGCAGATAACATAAAAGGAAACTGATGGACTTGTTTTGAAAATGACTGAATGCCCAGGTTACAAACCATTAATTGACATTAATTGGACATATTAGAAGGGTATGGTGGGATGAGTGTCTGGAAATATATTTGGCCAATAATAACAAATGTTATAGAGAACACAACACATCAAATTGTCTTATATAGAACCTAACTTGGGGCTATGTCCCCTTGCAAGGTTAAATAAGAAACCATTAAACCTTTGGACATTTGGGAACTGGCCCAGGGTGTTAATTTGAAGGGAAAATGTTAAGGGACATTAAAATATTGGGGTACAGGTAATGTTTCTGGGAGGCAAGGTGGGTGTGGGTTTAGGAATGGGTAGTGGGGATGCAGTACCCATTGTACATTTGGCATTTGGGAATGCTGGGGGTGTGTAATTATAAGGTTAATGATAGGTATATAACAAATTGGGGATTTGGGGTAAAAATGGGGATTAAAAGGTTGCTCCTGGGGTGGAGGCAATGTTCTGGGGTAATGAGGGTTATAGGTGGGTACTAGGGGTATAGGCAGTAACATTAAAACATTTGGCATTTGGGGGACTGTCTGGTGGGTGTGTAAATTTTTAAGGATCTTTTAAGGTACATGCAAATTGGGATTTTTGGGTAAAGGTTACTCATGGTTGGAGGAAGTTTATTCTTTAATTTGTATATTAATGTCTGTGTTTTAACTTATTTATTAATCTTTTTATTTGGTTATTATATTTTTTGTTTATTTGGGTTGTAATTAAAAAAATCAGATTGTCTTAATTTAAGTTAATTTTTTTTTTATATATTTTAAAATTTATTAATTTTTATAAATTGAATGTTTTTATAATTACTTTTAATATTAAATGTGTTAAATTTTAAGTATTTTTAATTTTGAATTTATATTATTTATTATTTTTAATTTTAATTAGAATGTTTTTTCATTTTATTCAATATTTCTTACGATGAATTATTTGTTAAAATACTATTAATTTTTTTAATGTTCTGGGAGGCAGGGTGGTGTTGGCGATTGTGTAGGAGGGGATTTGCAGTACAAATAAACATTTGGCATTTGGGACTGCCCGTTGGGTGTTAATTTAAAGGACAAATGTAGAATAACAAAAATATTGGGGATTTTGGGGTAAAATGGGTTTATTTGGGTAGATACGGTGTTACTCGGTGAGTGGAGGAAATGTTCTGGGAGTTAGTCAGGTCAGTGTGTGTGGCTTATAGGTGGGTTACTAGGGGATAGCTAGTAAGTACCCATTAAACATTCTTGGTATTTGGGGAACTACCAGGGTTGGGTGTTAATTTTAAAGGTTAATGTAGGTTTTATTTACAAAATTGGGGATTTGGTTGGGTAAAATGGTTATAGAAGGTTTCTCCTGGGTGGAGGTCACATGTGTTCTGTGGGGGTGGTTATAGGTGGGTACGTAGGTGATTGCTAGTACCCATTAAAACAGTTTGCCGCATTTGGGGAGCTGCGGGGGGTGTTTAATGTTTTAAGGGTTAATGTAGGGACATGTACAAGAGTGGTGGATTTGGGGTGAAACATGAGTGATGTAAAGGTTGCTCCTGGGTGGAGGCAATGTTCTAGGGTGGAAGGGTGGTTATAGGTGGTTACAGGGGATTAGCAGTACCCATTAGAACATTTAGATTTGGGATGCCTGGGGGTGTTAATTATTAAGGTAATGTAGGGACATTCCAAACTGGGAATTTTTTTTTTTCTGGTGGTTAAATTGTGTGGTAAAAGGTTTCTCTCTGGGTGGTGGCAATTGTTTGTGGGGAGGTTGGTTTTATAGGTGGGGTGTACTAGGTGATTGCTAGTAACCATTAAACATTTGGGCATTTGGGACTGCCCGGGGTGTTAATTTTAAGGTTAATGTAGAAGGGACATACAAATTGGGGGGATTTGGGGTAAAATGGGGGTAAGGTTACTCTGAATGGAGGAAATGTTCTGGGGGTAGTCAGTGTGTTATGGATATAGTTGGGTACTAGGGGATTGCAGTACCCATTACAACATTTGGCATTTGGGGACTGCCGATTGGGTGGTTAGTTTTTAAGGTTAATTGTAAGGGACATTCTGATTGGGGATTTTGGGTAAAATGGGGGTAAGGTTACTCGTAATGAGGAAAAATGTTATGGAGTCAGTGTCTTTGGATATAGTTGGGTGCTTAGGGGAATTGCGTACCCATTAAAACATTTTGTATTTGGGAGACTGCTGGGGTGATAATTTAAAGGTTATGTAAGGTATATACAAAAAACTGGGGATTTGGGGTAAAAAGATGGGTGTTTATTAAAAGGCTCTCTGGGAAGACAGAGGGAATGTTCTGGGGGTGGATATGGGGGGTTGTGGTATTGGTGGTTTGGTTACTAGGTGATTGCAGTAGCCATTAACATTTTTTTATTTTTTTTTTTGGGCCATTTGGGAACTGCCCGGGGTGTTAATTTTAACGGTTAATATAGGGACATACAAATTGGGGATTTTGGTGGTAATAATGAGGAGTAAAGGTTGCTTCTGGGTGTGTGGAGGCAATTGTTTCTGGGGGGGAGGGGTTGTGGTTTATAGTTGTGGGTATAGCTGGGATTGCTACAGTACCCTATTATAAACGTTTGGCATTTGGGACTGCCGGGGTGTTAGTTTTAAGGTTAATGTTTAGGGACATGGCATAATTGGGGTTTTTGGGTAAAGGTTATCTGGGTGGAGGTAATGTTCTGAGGCAGGGTGGTTTGGGAGATTGGTAGGGGGAGAATGCCAAGTACCAATTAAAAACCTTTGCATGTGGGACAGCCGGGGTGTTAATTTAAAGGCAAATGTAATACAAAAATGGGATGTTTGGGTGTAAAATGGGGGTACGGTTACGCGTGAGTGGAGGAAATGTTCTGGGGTGGTTCAGTGTGTTTGGCCTTATTAGGTGGGTACTAGGGGTTAGCTGTACCATTAAACATTTTGTATTTGGGGACTACCCGGGGTTGGGTGTTAATTTAAAGGTTAATGCTAGGTTTATAAAAAATGGGGATTTGGGGTAAATATGGTTATAAGGTTTGCCTGCGGTGGAGCAGAGTGTTCTGTGGGGGTGGTTGTGGTGGGGTACTGGTGATGGCCGTACCCCATTAAACATTTGGCATTTGGGACTGCTCGAGGTTGTTTAATTTTAAGGTTAATGTAGGGGGACATAACAAATGGGGTAATTTGGGGTTGGTAAAATGAGGGTAAAGGTTGTCTGTGGGGAGGGAATTTTCTAGGGGGCAGGGTGTGTGGTTTTCGGTGGGTACTAGGGATTGCAGTACATAAACATTTGCCATTTGAGATGTTGGGGTGTTAGTTTTAAGTTAATGTAAGGGGACATACAAAATTGGGGATTTTGGGTAAAATGGGGGTAAGGGTTACTTGTGAATAGGGAGGAAATGTTTTCTGGGAGTCTGAGTGGTGTTGTGGACTATAGTTGTGGTACTCTGAGGATTGCAGTACCATTAAATTTGGCCATTTGGGGAACTGCCCGGCATGTGTTAATTTGAAAGATAAATAGTAGGTATATACAAATTGGGGATGTTGAGGTAAAATGGGTTTAAAGGCTTTACTCCTGCTTGAGAGGAATTTGTTCTGGGAGATAGGTGATTTTTTGGGGTGGGGGTGGGGGTTGTTATTCGAAGATGGGTACTAGGGCGATCTGCTAGTACCCAGTTTAAACATTTGGGCACTTTGGGACTGGCCTGGGGGTGTTAATTTGACGGTTAATATTAGGGACATAAAGAATTGCGGGAATTTTTGGGTAAAATGGGGGTGGTATAAAGGTTGCTCCTGGGTGGTTTGGAAGGGGAATGTTACTAGGAGCCAGGGTGTGGTGAGGGTTATAGTTGGGTACTAGTGGAATTGCAGTACCCATTATTAAACGTTTGGCATTTGGGAGTCTGCCCGGGGTGTTAATTTTAAGGTTACATGTAGGTACATACAAAATTGGGGATTTTGGGGTTTAAAAATGGGGGTAAGGTTATCTGGGTGGAGGAAATGTTCTGGGATGTGAGTGGTGGTAAGGAAGATTGGGTAGGAGGATTGCAGTACCAATTTAGAACAGTTGGGATTTGGGACTGCTGGGGTGTTATTTGAAGGTAAATTAGGATAACAGAAATTGGGATTTTGGTTGAAATGGGGTTAAGTGTTACTCCTGGCTTGAGTACTTTTGGGGAGATAGGGATGGTGTTCGAGATTTGTAGGCGATTGCAGTACAATTAAACATTTTGGCATTTGGGACTGCCTGGGGTGTCTTATTTGAAAGGTAAAATGTAAGGATACGGAAAACAAAAAATTGGGGAGTTTTATGAGGTAAAATGAGGGGGTAATGGTTACTCATGAGTGAGAGGAAATGTTCTGGGAGGTAGGTGGGTGTGGGTGTACTTAATGTGCGGGTACTAGGGGAGATTGCAGTACCCATTCAACTTTTGGCATTTTGGGACTGCTCAGTGGTGTTAATTTTAAGGTTTAAAAATGTAGGTAATGCCAAAATTGGAGATTTGTGGTAAAATGGGGGTAAAGGTTACTCGTGGGTTGGATATGGGTTTAATGTTCTGGGAGACCACGGTGGTGTAGGAGCTTGGTAGGGGGATTGCGAGTACCACTTAAAAATTTGCATTTGGGACTGCCCAGGGTGTTTTATTTGAAGATAAATGTAGATACCGGAAACAAAAAATTGGGGAGTTTTGGGTAAAAATGGGGGTAAGGGTTTACTCGTGAGTCGAGGGAATTGTTCTGGGAGTGGGTGGGTGGTGGTGTACGAGATGGGGTTCTAGGGCAGATTGCAGTACCCATATAAACATTTTGGCATTTGGGACTGCCTGGGGTGTTAATTTTAAGGTTAATGTTAGGGACATACAATTGGGGATTTTGGGTAAAATGGGATAAAGCTCGCCTCATGGCTTGAGGTAACGTTCGGGAGAGCGGTGGGTGGGTGGTCCTGGGTGTTTTCGAGATTGGTAGGGCGATATGCAGATTTACCAATAAGTTTTTGGCATTATTTTTCTTATTTTGGGGTGTTATATTATACAGAAGGTTTCAATTTTTTTATTATTTAATTTTTTAATTTTTTTTTATGGGATTTTTTTTGGGTAAAATTTGGGGGTTATGGTTGCTCATGAGTGGAGGGATGTTCTGGGAGTCCAGTGGGGTGTGGTTATAGGTGGGTACTAGGGGATTGGCGGAAGTAACCCATTAAACATATGGTATTTGGGACTGCCTTAAGTGTTTAATTTGAAGGTAATGTAGATACAATATTGGGGAGTTGTGGAAAAAAATGTAGGGTATAGTGTTACTCATGGACAGAAACAATGTTCTGGGAGAAGGCAATGGGTATGGTTATTCGGTGGGTACTAGAGGATTTGCAGTAACCCATTAAACATTTTGGTATTTGGGAATGCCTGGGGTTGTTAATTTTAAGGTTAATGTAGGGACATTCAAATTAAGGATTTTTGGTAAAATGGCTATTAATATGTGTACCATCCTGGGTGGAGGTAATGTTACTGGGAGGCAGTGGGGTGGGGTTGGAGATAGGTAGGGGCCTGCAGAAAACCATCAAAATTATTTATATTTACAGTGTGTAGTAAGGAAAATCCAGACTTGGGTTAGTAGACAAGGTACAGCTTACAAGTAAATTAGGAAAATCAACACTGGATCGGCTTTTATTTGTTTGATTCATGATTTTTGCATTTTTATTTGCGTACAAACTCTGGTGCATTGACGTTTGGTTTTTCTTACCGTTTGTGCTTTCGGTTTTGTGAATAGTGGCAACTACTTAGCTAATCTTAGTTAGGGCTTTTACAGTAGGTTGTTTAGACTTAGGATAAAGTTTCTGGTTAATAATTAATACATAATCATCATCATCTACATCATTCATCATCATGGACAATTTTAAAGAAGCTCATTTGGTCAACTGACCAATCTTCACATGAGGGCCCCCCTTTTCTACAAAATTGCCATGTATATTATTGTACAATGGTATTACACAAGTTGTGGTGTCGTTGTAAACAACAATGCTGATTAAAAAACTAGATAATTGATCTACTGCTCACTATAACAAATATGTACAAAGGCATTGTAAACTGATCGGCATATTTTGTTTGTCATATTCAATGTGATGGGCCATTCCAGATTGGTTAGGGCTATATACTTTGCCACCAATTTATCTTGGTTACATACTTTGATTTACTGGCGTGTTGGAAATATAATGCCATTTTAAAGGTTTCATACTTCACATACATTTTATAGTTAAAATCTACCACATTTTGAATAAAAGGTGTAATAAGTCCTGGTGATTTTTTTACGAGTTCTATTCACTCCGTACAGAAACTAGTTAGCACCTAGTATATTGGGGGTTGTAAATGTTACAGCACAATGATACGGTGACAATTGATGTGTGGCTGAACGGGATTAAGAAAGCTAACACGTAGTACACAACAGGTTGTTCATTGATTTCTTTATTTGTTGTAATCTGGACAGTTTAAAGCCAGATGGGGATGTTTTGATGAGTGTGTTATAAGAAAAAGGGATGAAAAGTGGTACAGGTTGGCTTTTGAGTCTCTCAAATAAAAACTCAAATGACCTATGGCGGTGGTGAGATAAAAAATGGAGAGATCAAGCAAAGAATGATTTCAGGCAGAAACAATTTAAAGTATTTTGATTGCTTTTATTGTTTAATTTATTGTGTTCAAGATGTTTTTTTGAAGAAATATTTAATGGGAGAGTTCATATATTTTTGTAGTTCACTTTATGTCATAATGGTGGAAATGTGCACCTTTCTCCAAGCAATAAAAACACCAGCTGAGAAAATATTGAAGTGAGGAGTGAAATACATATTAAGTCGAACTGAGAAGCTTCCTGCTTGGGTGTGTAATTTTGCTTGGATGTGGGAGTATTGGGGAGCAATTTAGCAGGGAAATTAATACACCCAGGCACAGAAAAAAAAACTGAAGTATTTTGAACTTCTTTGCAGATTTAGCATGGTTTGTTTTATTATTGTCACTTTCGGAATGCTGATACAGAGTGGGACGTTCTCAATTCTTCACAAAGTGCAAAGTGATTCCAAGGGAAACTTCTGTATCAGAAAACTATTGATAGCCTGTCTGTTTAAGTGTGAAAACTTTGTTAATCACAGTTGTCTATACTCAGTGGTCAGTTTTTGTCAGGGTATCTATTGAGTGAACAAACTGAGAGATATACAATTCTTGCTTTTTCATTTTCATTGACCAATTATACTGTCTTGTATTATTTTGTTGTAACATTTTCCATCAGGAATATGATTCAATGTTCAAAACTTGCTGTTTTATTATAGTATTAATGAGAAAATTACATATTATGGCAAACCATAACACTTGGGTTTACTTTTCAAATCCCCATAAAAACATGTAAAATTTATGTAGATAAACAAAATTTTGCTGGTTTAGAAGCCAATTGCTAATCAAAATTGGGTAATTCTACTGGTTTTATGTCCTGGTTTCTGTCACATTATGCTGGTTGCGAGATGTCCAGTTTTAGGTTTGTTCACATGTGTCAAAGATCATCCAAGAGGTCAACAGATTGCCAGGAACCATTGCCATAATTTTAATCTATTGTCAACATTTAACTTAGGATCAGATATTTCCAAAATTTTCTGGAAAAATTAGTGAAAATGACATTTAATAAAAGCCACAAAAGGAAACTGATAAATTTTGCTAGTAGTAGGAAGAAAAAATTATTATCGACGATCATCCTGAAGTAAATTCATGAATGAGACTACACCTTGCCAACACATGAACATGGATTCTCAAAAAATTGTTAATACAGGAATTTGGGTCATATTGTCACTGTTACTGGTATGGACCAGTCTCTAAATTGTTTGATTTTACAAATATTTGGTTATTGTGTTTACTGAAAGAGCACCAAAGTCAGTATGCAGTTACATTTGCTTCATAGAAAACTTTACAATATTTTGACAACTATTCTCTTTTCGAAGTCATTATTTCCTCATAATTTTGTAATGCGAGATTAGGAGCAGAAAAACCATTTAGTAGAATCAACTCTATAATACAATTTTAAAATATTGATGTTTGACTCTTGTGAAATTGGGTTTGAAATGGGCTTGTAATGTATTTCCTTGAGCAATAAATGATTCAAGTTGTTATAGTTGATATCCTGCCGGATTGATATTCCCCTTAATAGCAAGAATGGAAAAAATTACTTCAGTGATGTATTTGTTTACTATATGTATTTTCACTTGGCTTGGTCAGACCAATATCTAAATATATAAAAATTTGGCTTATTTTCCTACATTGAATTCATATTATTGGCACTTCAATTATATTCTAAAAGTGAAAAATTTTCAGTTTGTTATCAAAAATCTAAGGAATGTTAAAATCTATGGTTAGATCAAAGAAAGAGTGCATTCAATGGAAACTTGTCCAAAGCCTTACACTCTTGGACACAATTTAAAATCAGAGTTGGGATTAAATTGGACAAGGGATAAAGTTCACTCAAGAAAGTGTAAACTTCCATACATTTTTACATTGTGTTGATTTAGTTCTGATTTACCCATGTAAGACAGGTGCTTGTTTGCTTAATTACCACCATTGATTCCAAAGTTCATAACGATTGTGGTAACAATATTTGGTCATTGAATTTTGTGCTCAAATTGTGGGTAAATGTCAATATTCTTTAACTCCGCAGGTATACAGGTTTAAAGTTCATGTGCATATGAAGTTGGACATTTTGGAGCTTGAGTATTTCAGGCTGGCTCACTGATTTAAATAACAAAATCTGACAAAATCAAACTGTTTGGGATAATTGTTTTTTTTTTTTTTTTTTTTTTTTTTTTTCACCTTCCTTTTTGGGGTATGGAAGAAGATTTTGATGACTTTTTCAATCCATTTTTTTTTCAAAATGGACTTTCATAGTTTTTATAGGTAAAAGTTTGACAATTACAACAATTCAATTCCTACTCTAACTTACACTTGCATGACTCAAATAAGTAGCTCAGTTCCCTGAATGTAATATTACTCTAATGTCAGCGCCATTATAAAAGCAAAAACTACAGTAAACTCCATTAACAAAATTTGGTTCTGGTGCCAGATTCAGTTTTTGAAGTTTGTATATTATTATATTAAAAATAATTATTATAATATGAAATGCCTTATTGGACGATACTGTATGCACATTAGTTTTGGCACAATTATTAATTGGTTATACATGCCATACTGTTTGGGCTATTTTTTCCACATTTAACTTTGGTGGTCAGACATTTCCAAATTTTCTGAAAATCGTTGAAAATGCTGTAAACTGGCTGCAAAACGCAACTGAAGTTCAGCATTAGCTAGGAGACGAATGTTGACCTATCCTCACAATAAATTCACCTGTGAGACTATGCCAGCCTGTCTCTAGTCATTTCTTTGCAAAATGGTTTTTGTTTTTTTTTTTTTTTTTGGTTTTTTTTTTTTTGTTTGTTTTTTTGTATTTTTTTTTTTTTTTTTTTTGTTTTTTTTTTTTTTTTTTTTTTGTTTTTTTTTTTTTTTTTTTTTTTTTTTTCTAACTCTCTTAACTTAAAAGTTTGAGTATAGATCTCCATAGACATTTTTAATACTCATCCTGTGACGGGCAAAACGATTGGTTTGGACACACATGTCTGGATGAACGGTATTTTTTCTTTTGTTGTTTCTTCCATTAAAATTCTCATTTCTTGCTTGTGGTACACTGCAGGACAAGACAAAAAAACTTCAGATAGGATTCAATACATACCATTTGACTCTCAAGCTCAATATGGAGTTTCACTCCAAAACCTCCAAACCCAATCTGTTAAGAAAACCAGTATTCATTTGAGAAAATATAGCCCTCTTCAATGATCTCTAGATTGTTCAAGATGCCATTGCAACTAATATTTTTACATCTTTGCAAACACCATGAACAATTGATTGTGAAAATTGTAATGCAGGATTTGGTCAGATTTTCACTGTTTACTGGTATGGACCAGTCTCTATACAAACAATATTTGATTTTACCTTAAAGGTTTGGTTATTGTGTTTACAGAATAGAGCACAAATATAGGTATGCATTTGCTTCTTTGTAAAATATTTATTTTGACAACTACCCTCTATTTCCAAGTCCTATATTTCATCTTAATTTTATATTGGCTGCTAGGTACATACCATTATACAATCGACTGTATAATTCATGTTAAATATTGATGCTTGATTTGAAATCGGTTGAAATGGGCAATTGTAATGTACTCCTTGGCATAACCAGGAGATTCAAGTTCGTGATTGATATTTCTGTCTGGGTTGATTTTTTTATAGCAAGAATGGAAAAAATTACTTCAATCTTGTATTTGTTTCACTATATTGTATTTGCCACTTGGGTCAGACCAATGTCTGAAAATATATATATAAAATTTGTTTTTTTTTCTACTAGGATTGATTCATATTACTGGCTTCCATTTATATTCTAAAAGTGAACATTTTCCAGTTGTCAAAAATCGTAAGGAATGTGAATCTGTGGTCAGATAAAAGAAAGATGCATTCATGTAAACTTGTTCCCAAAGCACTACACACTTGGGAACAATGTATAGCACTAGACTCTGGGAAGAAACAATGTAAAATCAGATATAAAGTTCACAATAAAGTGATAAACTCCTACCTTTTTATCATCATATATAATTTGGTTCTGATAAGATGCATTTGCTTAATTACAGTATTGATTCAAAATTCATAATTGATTCCGTAACAAACATTTGGTCATTGAAATTTGTGTTCAAATTGTTCAAATGACAATTTTCTTTAACTTTGAATGGTACTACAGGTATTAAAGTTCATGTGCTTATGAGGGTTTGTGAAGGCATCGAGGAATCATGCTGGCACTGATTTTTAAAAACAAATGGTGACAAAAATCAAACTGTTGGGGGTTTATAGCAGCTTCTTCTATTAGGGGTTTATTAAGAAGATTTTGATGACCTTTTTCACGGTCAACATTTTGTGGAAAATAGGCAGTGGTTGATAATTGTTATGTAGTTAAAAAGTTTAAAAAACTCCAAAATACAATAACTTGGATTACACAGCATGAACTTGGAAAATTAGCTCAGTACTGATGTAATAGTTCTAATGCAGTTGTTCCCATAACTTTTTTTATCGCAACCCCAAATTACCATCTTTTGCAACCCAAAATGCAGTCAGTGCAGTACCAGTTTAGAGGTGTTTTGTGACCTGGGGTTTCGGGGAATCACAGCCTCAAATGTCATGGACGTTGTAAAGGCAGAAGAAAACTACAAAGTAGTCTTTCAACTCCAAAATTTGGTCTGGTTGCAGGATTCAGTTTTGAAGTTTGATTTTATTATTACAGTAAAAAATTAATTTATTGACTATTATATAAATGCCTTATTGACGGATACTGTGGATACACATTAGTTCTGGAAATTATTATCTGGCTTCCTTAAATCCATGTATTTGCCAGATATGAGTGAACCAGTGCAGAGGTTTTTACTGGCACATACTCAGCGAACCAGGCTATTGGTTATAATTGCTATTCCCAAATACCTATGATTATAAAATTGCTTTCGATTTGTTGATCTATTTAAATGTCAAAATTAACATCCTCTTACAAAGTTGGTTATATGGGGGTAAAGAAGGGCAATCTTGATTCTTTCGTGGAGCAATAGTGTGCTAAATTTCTAAGATTGGCTTCACAGTACAGATGAATGTTTGTATATTCTAAACGTTTTTTTTTTTTTAATGGAAAGGCTTATATTTGGCCTAGTTGAGGACGATAATAAAGATATCAGGTGTTTTACTGCTTGACGAGAGCACTACTTGTAATGTCATAGCATAAGCATAATAAGGATGAAAACTAAACCCTTGGCCAATTTTTTGCAGACAAGAGATTTGCCATCAATTTGCATGGGAAGCAGTGTGGTGATGGATTTTTGACATCATGGAAAATAGTGCATCTTGGAGAGGAGGTACAATCTGATTTAGGGATCATCTGCAGTGAGTTTCTTACAGCCATGTGTGACTGCTGTAAGTCGCATTCAAAAGGATTGAACTGATAGTGTGTACAATAATAAGCATCAGTTTTACTGCTTGTGAGAGCACTACTCGCCATGTCATAAAGATCAAGCATAATAAGGATGTAAAACTGTTATTCCTTGGCCAGTGTTTGCAGACAAGAGGATTTGCCTTAACATTACCAATGAAAAGCCAGTTGTGTTGATGGATTTTTGACATTCAATGAAAATAGTGGCATTTTGGAGGGAAAGTACACCTGATTTTTGGGAATCATCTGAGATGATTCACAGTGAGTTTCTTACAGCCTAGTGTGGACAGCAGTCACGTCAAAAAGGATAGAACTGAAGTTGTTTGTCACTGTGGACAGACTTTCCAACCAAAGCAGTACAGTGTTTATGGTTTATCTCATGCAAAAACGTACATGATAGATTTCTGGACCATGCCCATTTCCAATGCATTCAATGTGTTTGAGCCTATTACTATTATTGCAAATGCTAGTGACATGCCCTAGCCTGGGTAATGATTATCGGGAGACACTTGGATTGCTCATTATGGTCGACAAATGAGAGAGAGAATTTACTTGGTCATCAGTGCCGATGAAGTAACGTGTGGGGGAATTTTCAAGTTGTTTGTTTAAAACAATTATAGAGGGAGTGCAAGCAGGCTGAATTGCTGACAAAAGTGGTTCCAACGAGAGGACAAGTACCTGAATGTGTATTTGTTTTATAGCGAGAGAGGATTTCACAGGTTCTTTCCAGTGTCCCAGTGAGGAGTGTGAGTGCAAGATTTTCACAACACAAATTGATCTGAACAAGGATGCGCAGTGCAGGCTAAGTGTTGATACTCTTGGTGTGAACTGGTGAGCAATAAAACATTGTGGTTGCTTGGATATAAAAGACTTTGATCTGATGCCAGACGTCGGGAAGTGGAAAGGAAATCAAATAGCAGACATCTGTATCAAGAAAACCAATGAGTAATTGTTTTTTGTCAAAATGACCAAAATTTCCAGGAAGTGGTTTTACATTGGTGCAAATGTTTGGGCAAACATTATGTCTCACTGACAAGAACACTGTGGGTTAAGTACATTTTCTTAAAAAAAAAAAAAAAAAAAAAAAAAAAAAAGGACAACCTTGTGTGGAAATCTATAGGCAAATGATAGGGATACAGGTTTGTGGTTTGCTGCTACCACCTGATGAGACCTTACGTATGGGGTTGGAACATTGTATTTTCAATGAATATTTATTACAAGCTGCATGATAGATAGAGTGTCTGTGTCTATGAAGTCCGTTAAAAAAAAAGTCTCTCAAAATGTCCAGTTAAACTCGGGGGTGGGGGTGGGTGGATTTAAGGATACCTGATAAACTTTTCCACAGGTAATCTGGTCCAGATATGTCCAGTTTTCATTTCGAGTCAAATGTGTAGAGATTTATTCTGACATGCCAAGAGATGTACCATATTATTTGCATATGTAGTTTGTACATTTTAACTATTGGTTCACTCGAATTTCCAACAGTTTCTAGAGAATTTGCAAAAAATGTAATATAAAAAGGCCACAAATAGCAAACTGAAGTACTGTATTAGGATGAGAAACTATATTTTTGTATCATTATCCAATATATACCCACAAAATTAGGGACGTTTGCCAGCCGGTCTCTAGTCATTACTTTGCAATATGGTTTTCAAACTCCCTTAACTCAAAAAGTCTTAGAGTATAGATTAGAGGAAATTACTATGCTTTAATCATCAGTGTGTAGGGCAAGCGGATTGGTTGAACATGTCTGGGTGGAGGTAATTTTTCTCTTGGCTGTTCTTCCCTATTAAAAATCCATGTCTTGCATGTGGTGTTACTGCAGACAAGACAAAAATTAAACTTAGATAGGATTTAAATCCATACTTTGGACTTTTAGGCTCAAGAAATTCACTTCTTAAGTCTCCAACAAACCTGCTTTAGAAAGAAAAAGTTTTAGAGAAGAAGAAGAAATAAGAACTTTTAGATGGAGTGCTAGATTTATCAAGTTGTCTGGTGAAGAGGATATATTTATGAGCTTATATGTTCTTACAAAAACATTAGTGAATGACAGTGGATTTTCAAGATTTGGATGTACAAAATTTTGGTCAGATTTTACAGAGTTACAAGTTTGGACCAGTCTCCCTATATTGATTGATTTTTCAAAATCGTGTGGTTATTAAATTTTTCCATTATGAGCACAAAGTAGGTTATACATTGGTTATGTGCTGCTTTACGCATTGGTTTGACCAGCATTGTTGACAAAATATTCTCTCTGCCCACTTTGTATATTTTTAGTTTATTTGTGTAATGTAGAGAAAGGAGTATAAACATACATGTGACAGAACCAGGACACCAAACCAGTAGATTGAACAAATTTTGATCAGTCTTGACTTTGGTAACCTAAATCAGCTGAGTTGTTATCGAAAATTGTTTTTTATGGGGGTTTTAAGGGTATTGAAAAAATAAAAGAAAAGAAGTGCAGGGTTTCCCATTATATTGTAACTCGTTCATTCTAAAACAAAACGGCAAGTTTTGAACATCAAACAGGTTTCTAATGGAAAATGTTGTAATAATATTTATTACGAGACGGTGTATTGTCATATTTACATGAAAAAGGATGAGTCGTGTATCTCATCGTTCACTGCAAAGATTTTTAAAAGATCAAATCAACATGTGTGAGTTGGGACTTGAGATGTTCATGTATTCCTAAGCCTCATTTCTTGGTGGTTTTTTACGCATTGTGTGGAAAGTGCACGTTTTTGGCAATTTTTACAGGAATTGTACTAAAAAAATAGATGAGGCTTTGCCCTTAAAATATTCTTCTAAATAATTCATTAAAAAACATTAATAAAATTTAAACAATACAAAAAATAACAAAATAGGTTTTTTCTCCTGACAATGAATTATTTATCTTGCCTTTGTTCAAAGACTTGAATGCCTGATCATATACTGCCTTTGATCCCTTTCTTACTTCGGTCACTGCGACATCTGAAAGCTACTGCCTCTGGCCCGAACAAAACCGCGGACACAAATTTAGACTGCACTGTAGTTTGATCCCTTTTCTTACTTGTAACACTTGATAAAACATCCCGCATATGGCCCTTAAAACTCTCCAAATTACAATAACTAATGTAATCAATTGAATTGCTTATTGGTCGAGTACACTTGTACAAAACATCCCCCATTTGGTTCTTTAAAAACTTGTCACATAGCAACAATGATGTAATCAAAATTAAGTGTTTGTTGAGATAAACTTTTAACCTTTGTTCCATTGCTGAAGCCACTCCTCATTGCACTAGTCATTGTGCTACAGCATTTCAAGTCCCCAGTAGACTGCTTCCCACTGGTTTCTGTAATGGGGGGGGGGGGGGGGGATAGAATGAGAGACTAAAAATACTGTTTCTGTTTTGTCTTAAAGTAAATAGATATTTTTTAAACCGTAAATTTTTCAAAAGTGGTTAGAATTTAACTATATTTAAAAATGGTATGTGCAGTAGACAGCTTTTAAAACAGTATTTTCTGTCCTACATGCGTAGAAGAATAAAGATGTATGATGGAAACAGGGGATAAATAATGATTGTTTCTTCAGGAAACATTTTGAACTTTGCCTAAATTCAGCATGGTTTCTCTAATGATCAAAGGGTAACATTAAACCGTGCATAACATGTACGGTATATGTCAGGGCATTCATGAAGTTTCTTTTTTTGTGATATATGTGCTGTCTTGGGAGAATTCTACTGTACTTAGTTGGACTCGGAGAGTTAAATCCATAATTTATATGGGAAGTTTGCAGAAAAACATCTTGTTTTTCTGGGCTCTCTTTTTAGTTGATGACAAAAAGTGACTGGATGCAGGAGTAAAGAAGGTTTATTATGTGGTTATTATGTTTTTTCCCATCGAGTATAATGTTTGTTTTTCACCATCATGTGAAAGGTGTGGCTTTTGCAAGTTGCATGTTACAGCAACATTATCAAAGGTGTTTGATTGAACAACAATTGCTTCCCATTTTAAGATTATTCTCTAGTTATCTATAGTTATATCTGCACTCCAAGCTTAATAAGTCAACTTGAAAAAAGAATAAAATACAAAAATCTGGGTATGATTGAAGATTTCTTAACATTTGTATTGATATAAATGGGGTTATACTATAATTGTAAATCAAGAATTTTTTTTTTATAATTTTGGTCAATCCTTGGTAGTGTGTGTATTGATGATAATGGGGTCTCTACTATAATTTTAAACTTTTGTACTTGATATAATGGGTCTACTATAATTTTAAACAAAAATATGTTTTTTAATTTGTCAATCCTTGGTATTAGTATTGAAATGAGATAATGGTCTAATATATTTTTAAAGAAAAATATGTTTATAATTTTTAGAATTTGTTTAATACAGTATTGATATAATGGGTCTATTATAATTTGAAACAAAAATGTTTATAATTTTGACATTTGGTTTATACAGTACGACATTTTATTTTTTTTAA
Organism: Margaritifera margaritifera; assembly: GCA_029931535.1. Taxonomy (NCBI): domain Eukaryota; kingdom Metazoa; phylum Mollusca; class Bivalvia; order Unionida; family Margaritiferidae; genus Margaritifera; species Margaritifera margaritifera. Next base: position 7,282 of record JAQPZY010000082.1, on the reverse strand, counting down.
TATGTTCACTGCATGCTTGTTGTATGATGTACTTGAAACTATCGATATTCAGGAACAAACCTGATTCTTTACTGTTAAGCCAATTTGTTTGTCTACATTGTGCTGTATATTTCTTGTATATATCTGTACATAACAGAAGGACGTCAAGGTAGATTAGTTACTGTAACTAATTGAGTTACCTATTCTAAAATAGTCATTATCATTATTATTGTTCTTCTTATTATTATATCAAAGCTAGCACATCTTCATGAAAGAGCATTTCTTAAGCTAATATTAATCCAAACAGAAACACAGAGAAAACTTGGCTGGGCATGTTAAAAATATTACCTGTCTAAAAAGACCGAATCCATTTTGAGAAATGCCAATTGGTGAATGTTTACAAGATATCCAATAAAAGTGTTACCTGTATATTTACAGTCACCTCTATTCCAGTATAGGCTATCTGGTTACACTTCCCACCAGAGATCCATGTCCACCAAAAACAACTTTAAAATTCCCAAAACCAAATAAGGAAATATTTCCAAAGAAGTTTCCAATATCTTGAAATAGTATTCTCAGTGAAATTGGAAATGTCCCACTTTATTTCCTCTTCAAAAATCGATTATATCTAGTGGCTCAGAGATGAAGGTTAAAATGAGAATGAAAAACAACTGTATTTGTAGTGATGAATGCCTTTCTGGGGCATCATTAAATATACTACTCATCTATTTGGCCTACTAATGCATATTGCATGTATATTGGGACCCTGTTGGAAAAACAGTTGTTTCACATCAAATCAAAATAAAAAATTTGAGGAAATTATCATGACTGATCTACAAACATATGTGCGTCTCTTGTTTCTCAATGGTGACTTGGTGAGAACATGATTTTGGACATCTTCTACAAAATCACTTCAGTTGAAATGTTTCAGACTGTAGGGAAATGGTTTTACTCGGGTTGTGTTTTGTAGCCTCCATAAAGCCACTTATCTTTTGATCAGCCATGTGGAAAACTACAATTTTCTAGTTTTTTTAAAATAATATGGAATTTAAGTCAAATCTTTTATATTGTACTTGAAGATATTTTATAAAAAATATATTTCCTACAATAGTTGTAATCAGGGCAGGGGGGGTGGGTGGGGGTCTTTGTCAAAACCAGAATTTTTCCTTTTTTTTTTTTCTTTCTTTTCCTCAAGATATATTTTTTGCAACTAATATAATGGATATAAGAAGTTCTTTTTGTCTACAAAATCAGAGCAAGATATTTTTTTTCAAGCTATTTATGGGGGCCTTAGAAATTTAGAAAAATTCAAAAGGGCCCTCACCACAAAAAGATTATTAAATACATGGGCTTAAACATTTTGTTCATACTTCCTGTTGGGCTGTTTAACTCCTTTTTATATCTAAACATCAATTACTAAAACTTGGACTATGTGTGCATATTGTGATCAACATATTACAACAAAAACTGGATTCTTGTTATCCTCCTTTGCAAGGAATTTATTAACAATTGCTTGAAATTTTTTTATCGATTGTGTTAGTAACACTTTCGAGCCATATTGTAACCAAACTTCTACTGAGAGTGCAACTTATTTCGGATGGGCATGTTTCAAAACAAAACATAGGGTTGCTATACTAGGATGAGTCTGGCTATAATAATCATGACTGCCTGGAGGCCCCAATTTCTGTCGACTGGCCCCAGAATTTTTATTTTTAAATTATAGCGATCAAAAGTTAGCTAAAACTTGCTTGCCAGAATTTTTCTCATTCCATTCTTTATCAGTTACATGTGTTACATGACTTGGAACTGATACTTTTTCCATTTCCTTATCAGAAGTCCGTGTTAAATCATACAAAAGCTTGGCATTGCTTTTAGGACTTGTGGTAAGGTATATGGAAAAATGGGGAACAGTCTAGAACTGGATGAACATATAAGTAGAGGTTTATGTTTTTGGAGGGCCAAGATTGGATAAAGACAAACTAAATTTTGATTGAAAAAGGTTCTTTTGGGAGCTTATTTGTTTATAGCTGAGAAGAGTTGAGACAATGTTTTTTATTTGATGGAATTTCAGTCCTTTTACAGTACTTGAGTTTGGCCGTTACAGGATTTGAAAGATGGGTGGGATTCGATTCTAGTGAAAATTCAAAAAAAAGAACAATTGTATGAATGGAGAGGTTTATTTATAGTGCATAATGAATAATAAAGGAATCTGGACACCTTACTTGTGCACTATAATGTCCAACACTGGATAAAAAAAAAATTGATCTGCCACAAAGTTCAACATTGGATATAAGAAAATAAACATTAGTTCTAATCAAAGAATTTTGGGGGGAATTGTTCAACAATGTAAACAAAAATAATCCTGTATTTGATCGGATATGATCAATGTATGAGAGATTACCTTATATCACCAAATATGATTACTATATGGAATTATACACAAAGTATGGTTGACTTGTGAATCTGTCAACACCATAGGATGCAAAGTATGAAGTTATAAAAACAGGTATGATTTTTCACTCGTATTATAGTGATATTGAAAATAGATTTGATTCTAAAGTGGAATGTATGATTTATTTATCTTGTGGCATCCACTCGACTAAATCATGAGATTGTTCTGATTCAAACAAATTCTCGCCCAGTCGTGAAGAAACTACCTCATGTGGTCTGCTTCTCTCTGCCTGCCGAAGGATTCCTCAAGATACCTCTTTGTCCTGGCAGACCCAATGGTCCAGAAACCTTTGGCTGCTCGCACTGAGAAAAAAACCAGACCCGTCTTTCCAACCAGCGTTACCAATGACCGCAAATTTCGGGTTATCATAAAACCCCAGATTTCAATGACTCCCTGTGAACAGCTAAAAAATTATTACTGGAATTATTAATACATGAGGTACAGTTATAATATGAATACAGTAATACACATTAAACATGGTTCCACATGATTTGATTTTTGTTGTGCGATTAAATCGTTTCTCATCAGAACCAAATGGTTGAGATTATTATAATATCCATGTTCATATATGAATCGTGTCTCGGGGCTAGAATAATTGCACTGGATTGCATGATCTCGATAACTTACTCCTTCATTGAGATGAATACAGCATGGTATTGGAATTCAACTTGTCTGTTTAGCTATGGCTAACTTGAAAATGGACTATAGGTCTAATCTGATAGCATGGCTTTTTGTGGACAGTTTGGAATTAAAAAAATTCTGAAACATCAAGAAGACTATAAAACTATTTCTAATCACATGAAACGATTGCAAGAAAGAATTTATATTAATTTTTACCACCTCAAGAGCTGGATTGCTTCCATAAAGTGGACAGCTTATTGTCAAAATACTTGTATGTCTGTATTGTGACTATATAGAGAGAAATTCTTGGGCGGGTAAGTATTATGATGTAGTTCAAATCCATGACCAGAAGAACTCGAGATAATTCAGGTTTTCTCAACCCATCAGTACTTTCTAGGTTCAGCAGTGGGTAAACCAAAATAGCTACTGGTCTTTTCAAGACTTCTTTTTCTATCTTTTCACCTTTTTGGGGTAAAAATTGTCACAATGTTCGATGTTGTCACTATTAGTGATCATTGCATCTGTACTGAAACACATAATGGAGTCGGGGATAATGTCATGAAATCAATTCAAGGCAACTAGTGAACTTCATCTTTTCGGGTCTGTTTTGTGAAATGACGGAGTCTAAGGTGACTATTTCGTGCTCGATCGCCTCATAGCTTATACCCTGTAAATATTGGGATTCTCCAACATATGTGCACTGTTGAAAAGCTGCCAAGAGAGCAGATAGCTGTATTCAATCCATAAAAATATAAATTTTTTGTTGACTAGCAGTTTGGATAGTTGACTACATATGTGTAATTGGCTTGAATACATACATTTTTTTGCTTAGAATTGCTTATATTCAACACATGGTCTGGATATGGATTCATTGGACAAGGGTATGCTTGGTCTAGTGTAGAAAATGCAGAAAAAAGGACTGTTTCAACTACTTTACTTGTATATTACACAATGATGATATTTTTTTGTCATTTTATTTCATGCTTTTTTGTTGAATATGAAATATGATTTAAAATTGTAGTCAGTATTCTCGGTTTGTTTTGACTTGTGTCTGCTGGGGTCAATATGCTGCAAAGATTCAATCTTTTAAAACATGGAACTTTAATATTTCCAGTATGCTGAAATTAATAGTGCCATATGATCACAGGGCACTTATTTTCAATAACTATGTAAGTTAGTAAAACAGGAATTACTATATTGCAGTCTTATTTTTTTTTATTTATGTTACATGAATACACAGGTAAATTTGTTTTATAATTGAAGACTTAATGTTATAAAAAAAAAAAATTTGTATTTTATATTAAAAACACAACAACAGAAACCTTCTAATACCACTACTATTTCACAAGGCCAAATTCTCTACCAAACATCAAAATTATACAACTACTGGTAATTTTGGTTTATAATATTAAACTTTTTTTATCTGCTATTTAAAGAGACAATGGAAATAAATAGCAACAAAAATTATTATTGAGGTTTAGGAGGTTAGAAAACCATAAGCCTGTGTGTTTAATATTTCCCCAAAAGACTTGTTTTGCAATATAAAAATTTCCTCAGTTCAAGGGATGGTGGCCACAACATTTTTAGTGTTGGAGTCCTCCTTTGCTGTAATATACATTTCTGGATTCAAAATGTTTCAAATTACTGTTAGAAATGTACACTCTGCATTTTTTATACCACCACCACTGATTGATATAAATACTGTGTTAGTGCCACTTTTTTGTGTATCTTGTGATGGGTAAATTACTGGGTATGTGTTGACTCATCGGTACACTAGGGTTAGTGTGAACTACTATTTGTTATACAAAAAGGGTGACAAATCTCTCTTTGTCTCTAATTTTGTACATGTACTCTTTTCACCAATGCTATAAACGGACACTAAGAATGCATCTTTGAATTAAAGTGTTTAAACACATTTCACCGGGATTCTGAACACTAACTTATATATGGTGTTGTATGTCTGTGTGCAAATTATAAAACACTTTTAACTCATTTTACTACCAAAACATCATGTTCAAGTGCATAAGAGAAATCAGTTATGTCATATATCAAAAACTGGGTTGTTGAGACCTACATTCTGTGGTTAGTTGGCCAATCAAAGATACTAACTGATGTCACAGAAGTGGAGATTATCTTTGTGAGCTCTGTCCACTAACAACTCTAGTTTGCTAGTTCAACTCTGGTTTTTTTACAAGTAATTCATGAAGAAAGACTGGGGGAGGTGTAGTAGGTACAATTGGACCCCATAGTATAGTTTCAACAGATTCAATTTGTAAAGATGGACAAAAAATCTAAACAAAACAACTTTCTGGCACAACTAACGAGTTTTAATTATCTAGTGTCCTTTGCGACCAGAATTCACTAATGATTTGAATATATTTGAGTACCAGATTTTGTTTTTGGACTACCAAATGTTGTTTCAGACTACTCAACTCTAGGGGTGAAAATGATACACCTGTGTCGCATATCGATACGATTCACGATCACAGGCTTACGATATGATACATTATTGATTCGCAGTTTAAAGAATAACGGCAAACGACTAATAATTATTCTTGACTGCTGATGATTACAGTAACTTATATAGGGTAGATTTCGTTTCTGTATCGATTCTTCACCTCTTGTATCGATACATGTATCGATATGGCCAAAGTATCGATATATCTATGAATTGTTTCACCCCTACTCAACTGTCCGGGTTTCTAAGGCCACAAAAAAAAATGTTTCCGTTCGGCCCGGCGAATGTCCCTGTTTCTCGTTCCCGACCCTACCACTTTCCCCCACACGCCAAATATTTTTTTAAATAAAAAAAAGTCACATTGCCAAAATTGATTTGTGCATCAAATTGAGTCAGTTTTGCCCAGTACTTTGAAGAACTTGAAATCTTCTTCGATTTTTATGTTTTAAAAAAAACAAACTACCTGCCTTCCCTAATTTTAAAACCAGTGCAATAGGAAACATTTTTTGGGGGGCCTAAAGCCCATGGGACTACAAGCAGCATCTGATTTTTTATATTTTCGTATTGGGCAACCCACTGGCAGTTTGTACTCCCTTCTGATTTGAAATCTGAAAATCCTCAAGGATGTAAAACAAAAATCACAAAACTTTGTCATTTCATTCATCAATTTAGAATTTCCAACCTGATTATTGGTGGAGGTCATTAACACTGTCATATCGTTTCTTCCATTCCATGCTAAAGATGCTGTATTAATGTGGCTTGGTAAAATGTATTGCACACATAGCCGCAATGGACATCAACATGGAATGTCTCTGATTGAATTGCTTGTGTTTTGTGTATATTCCGTTCCATGGACGGAATGCATATTCATAGAGATGGAGCAAGTTTGGCAGTGGGCATGGCATCTCTGCAATGAACATTGTTCTGAAAGCCTTTAAATTGGATTGCTTCTACTGTTTTGTGTTTATTCCATTCCACGGACAGGAAGGCATATTCATGTAGATGGGGCCCAATCAACATGCATAAGCCTTCCTGACAATGGAATCCAACAAACACAAAACAACACAAACAATGTACTCCAATGCTCGTGTTGTTTCATGTTTATTCCATTCCACAGACAGGAAGGCATATTCATGTAGATGGGGCCCAATCTATATGCATAAGCCTTCCTGATATTGGAATGCAACAAACAAAAAACAACACATGCAATTCACTCGTATGCTTATGTTGTTTCTTGTTTATTCCATTCCACAGACAGGAAGGCATATTCATGTCGATGGGGCCCAATCTACATGCATAAGCCTTCATGACATTGGAATACAACAAACACAAAAAACAACAAGCAATGTACTCCAATACTTGTGTTGTTTTAATGTTTATTCCATTCCACGGACAGGAAAGCATATTCATGTAGATGGGGCCCAATCTACATGCATAAGCCTTCCTGACATTGGAATGCAACAAACATAAAACAACACAAGCAATGTACTCCAATGCTTGTGTTGTTTCATGTTTATTCCATTCCACGGACAGGAAAGCATATTCATGTAGATGGGGCCCAATCTACATGCATAAGCCTTCCTGACATTGGAATGCAACAAACACAAAACAACACAAGCAATGTACTCCAATGCTTGTGTTGTTTCATGTTTATTCCATTCCATGGACAGGAAAGCATATTCATGTAGATGGGGCCCAATCTACATGCATAAGCCTTCCTGATACTGGAATGCAACAAACAAAAACAACACAAGCAATTCACTCCAATGCGT